>CM070670.1:1200000-1690000 GCA_036346575.1 Dendrocalamus sinicus
TTTTGTTGTTTGGCCAGTACCTGAAATAGCATTGTATCAGTGTGCATCAGTTGTAGTAATTGCTAGAGTAAGCACTTGAGTTAAGCGACAAGCACATGTATCAATTTCTCCATGCTGTGACTGCTTGTCATGTGACCAACCCGGAACTAGCAATCAAGCAGCTGCTGTATGCTGTGTGAACTGCTTTTACAATCTTCAAATTAAGGAACATAATAAAGTGGAACTCTAACCGCCAAAAAAAGGAAATCAATGCGTATAATGCCTTCAACCTCCCAGCTTTTCCTCGAGAAAGAATTTCCGACCTCTTGCCAAGCCAGTGTAATTCAGAACCATATTTGTTTTTTGTTTTATTTTTCAGAAATTGCATGTGAAAGATGTCATAATACGACTGAAAAAGTACCTGTACTTAAACTTCCACGTAACTGGGAGCACCATGTCATCCATCTGCAGTATCAAGGGATCCCTTTGGAACAATGGTGGAAAACTAGCCTCTGCATCCTTCTGAAATAAATTCAGACAGTTACTTTACAAAGCATAGTTCAGACTGCACTATAATCCTCACAGAACGATGGATCGAAAACTTTCAAACGATGGAACATACCTTGGGTAGCACAATTCTTCCGACATTTCCAACATCACTCTTTGTCAACTCCTTGCGCAAAATGACTTGGTATTCTCCAGAGTTGAGTTTCTGACATACATGCACGGCCCATGCACACGCAAAGGAAAATAACTTGTTAATTATGATAGAAATATCTGTCCATTTACTGTATCAGTGTTCTGACTATGCATCTTTACAGGCTACTCGAAGTCCTGAACTACTACGGATTTGGCATCCTTAATTTGCCATTTTGTTCAATGATTACAATGGAACCAACTGCCATTTTATTCAATGACTACAATGGAAGCAACTAAGTGGAAATACAGAAAATGGATACTTGTGACATTGCTTATTATGGTACGGGTCCGAGGATCGAGGGTAGAGTACTCGTCCTTGATCGGCTGGCCATGCCACCGCCAAGGCTTTGACGTCTGTTGAAGAAGAGAGGGAGATTAGAGAACTTTGTTTATTTCTTTGCTTAATTAAAACGATACAATGCTATTCCTTTTTATAAGGATGGCTAAACTTGACGCCTAAGAAACATATCTCTTATTAAGAAAACTAATCCTAATCATAGAAAACTTATCCCTAATATATGCAATAAATATAAAAGCAAATAAACCCAAATTCAGCCGTGCTACAGTACCCCACGCGGTACTATTCACGGTACTGTTCACAGCACGCTGGTACTGTCCACGCGTTGTGCACCTACTAATCTTGGTCCGTAACATTACAACCCTCGTGGCGAGATAGCTTGTCCTCGAGCTATCAGGTGGCGGCCATGATTGAAGTCCTTCATAACCCTATGTTGACAAAAGAGCACGATGATGACGTCGTGTCGTATGGAAGAAGATCCGTATGAAAGAGCACCATAAGTCCTTCAGCTTGTTCACCAACTCCATAGCCTTCGCCAAGTTGACTATCATATTGTCGAGTAAGGACTCGATTTTCTCGTTGCTAGCCATCAACATGTCCAAGGAGATAATTCAGCATCGAAAGTCATGGTGAGTGGCTCTGCTACCAAATATTGTGGTACGGGTCCAAGGACCAAGGGTAGGGCGCTCACTATTGATCGGCCGGCCATACCACCGCCAAGGCTTGGAGGCCTGTTAAAGAAGAGAGGGAGACTAGAGAACTTTGTTTATTTCTTTGATTAATGATAACGATCCAATGCTGTTCCTTTTTTATAGGGATGGCTAAACTTTGACCGCTAAGAAATATATCTCTTATTAGGGAAACTAATTCTAATAATAGAAAACTTATCTCCAAACATGGAATAAATATAAAAGGAAATAAACCCAAATTCGGCCGCATATCATCCGATGTTTCTCTCTGGCGGGATGATGCCGGAAGCATAGGATAGAGTGTGAGGGAGGAGGAGGATGGACCTGTCCATGCCATATGCACCTACTAATCTTGGTCTGTAACATTGCTTCTTTTTGTTGTACTCATCGATATAGATTCAATGCAAAAGAGAAATATGTATGGTAAATCAGATATGGAAAGGATGTTAAGTGTGTTACTCACAGTAGCACAACTTTCATGACCTTGCTTTGACTCTGGAAAAGAGTCAACTGTCTCGCATTTAAGTTCACCGTTGTTTCTGGTTGCCCTTACATCACTTCTTTTAACTGCTCTAGGCAAATCCTGGGTAGTGGGCATCATTGTTGTAGTATGCATTAGGCAGGGTCATGCAATCTTGAAAGTTTCTCCAAATCTTGAAGGGTTCATATCTATACCTCTGAAATCTCAGTTTCCTTGGCATAAATGGGTCCTTCTATGGGAGGCATGTAAGCACAAATGTTTGGTGCCAGGGATGTTGTAGTAAAAGACTCAACCCCGAAGCTGGATGCAGGACCTATAGTTTATATAGGATATTAAAAAAATGAGGCAATCTTGTGAAAGAACATAGCAAGCCACTATTAGTTGCACCACATTCACAAATGAGATAGCCTGGTTATTAGTTAACGCCTCAGTGGGATGCATGAAGTTATTAGTTAACGCCTCAGTGGGATGCATCAAGTAGAAACCTGAGACCCACTATGTATATAATCCAACCAAAAACAATGTACTGACTTATAAATGCCTCGCCAACTTACTTGCTTCAAGGTCAGAGGTACATAAACGATGGTAAGATACCATATGCAATAAGCACAATCAAACTTCGTAGTTCAAACAAACTATACTTATGGCTCTAAGCAGTGAAAACGAAGCACGTTTCTTTTTTTTAGTTTTTTGAAAGGAGAAAAAGTCCGATTTATGTCTTTTTCCTAGTTCAAAAGCATGCATAATAGTGGGTGTAATGCAGTGTTGCTCGTTCATAACAAAAGAAAGAACGAGAGTAGCTTTGCATGCTCCCTGAGGTGAGTAACATGTACCTGAATCTTTAGCCCGGTTGTCATTATGGCACAAAGGGTGGGCGTGCTCCTGATGAGGTGCAGGAGGATAAGAGCAATACGCATTGTTGTTAAGCAAGTAATGGGTCCAGAAAGCAGAGCAGGGGGAGAGGCTGTAATGGAAGGCATTGCTGGTGGCAGGTGTGGCCTGCACAGCAAGGGACGTGAAGGCACTGCTGGATGCGCTCCAATCGGCGAAACCCCTCGGAGTCGGAGACTGGGGAGCAGCACTGTGCGTGGAGGCATCAGCTCCTGGTCCTGCAGGCAACAAGAAAGAAAACTAGAGTAGACTGACGGAAGGCAGGCTTAGCCATACATAGCGTAAAGATGTAGTAGAATGACGCATTGATGATCCTCGCATCGACATGAGTAAAGTAGGTATCTTGTTCTCCAAATCGGTAGTGGAGGAGCAAAATTAAGGAAATGCCGCACCATACCATATTGGTCCAAAATTAAATGGTGCAAAAGAATGAGCCAGAGATTTCACAGGCAGGGCAGGGCACATAGTAGTAGATCGATCGATAAAGGATCGAATTTGGCACCCTGCTAAATCCAGCAAGGAAATGGCATTCTTTCTACAGCGCGCACTTGTGTTTCTCCAATTAAGAAACAAGGAGGAGGAGGAGGAGGAGTACTGACCGGCGGGGAAGGGAAGGGGAAAGGGGAGGGTTTGGTTGGGGTTCTGCTGCCCCTGCCCAGGCATGGTGTGCACAGCGGCGAGGAGAGATTGGTACTGGAACTGGCGTTGGTGCTGGCCGTCGCCTCCCATTCCTCCTCCTCCTCCTCTTTCGCAGCAGCTGCTACTCACTCATCTACCACCCCCTCTCTCTCCCCCCTTTTCTTTCTCTCTCTCCCCCCACACAAGGAGGGGAGGGGAGGGGGGCGACTGGTGACCTGTTCTATGCATCCATCTATCTGGTCCTGCGCTCCTTTCTGTTTGGGATATTTGGACCCTTTCCTTTCCTTTTTTCTCTTCATGGAGCCGAGCCGTACGTGTTAAAATGGTTGTTAACATTCCCCAGGCAGCATGCCACGACGAGCTTCTCCTCACCTTCCTTTCTTAAAAAAGATGATCAACTTTATCAAAAGGAAAATTTTGTTGTTTTTAGTTTTTGATCTAATTTCTCACCCTTAGGTAAGATCCATGCAACACGAGTTCTTCTCCTTTTTTCAAAAGGAAAAAATGGTCATCGTATCAGCAAGGCTCTTCACCTTTTGGAACTAGTTATATGCGGCCATGTCCCTCTCTTCTTGTTTGCGAGTTGGATCTGGTGCGTGATGCAAACATAATTTCCAGCATTGTCCAAACCTGCCAAGTAGAGGTGTAGAACACACATGGGATGGGAGAGGATCTCTTCTGTCAGTGATGACAACAGAGCGCTCAAAACTAGCTGGTCCTTCTAAAGCCATGCAAGATACTCAGAATTTGGAACCTAGAGTAGCGCCGTTTGTGTTATCTCAGTGAGGAATTGCACCGGAGCCTTAGCAGATCCATCCACATACCCAAGAATACCTTGGCTCCAATGGTATGGGATGAATTGAGCCTTCCACAGTAGGTAATTGTCACGGTTCAACTTGACCGTGACAAAGTGCACGGAAGAAAGCGTGGTGATGCTAGTAGAGGTAGTTGAGTTCATGGTTGAGTTCATGGAAGCAGGGGAGGACGCAGAAGAGGTCGTCTTGGTTCAGATCGGAAGCTCTGAAACCATGGAAAGAGGAATTCTTTGGCTCAACACAAAACCCTCTCTCGACTTAGCTTCTGTATTTGTAGTGTAGATTTACAAGTACCGATTTGATCGGGATTACAACAGCTGGCAAAACAGAGAGATAAGAGAACAGACGATAGGTGGACGAATTGAAGTAACCGAAACATATCTTCAGAACCAAGTTAAAGATAAGGGGGCCAGCTTGCCGCCGCCGCCGCCTCCGGTCTTGGCGCTCCTACCCTTGCTAGTAGAGGACGCGGACCTCTTCCTTTTTGTCTTGCTAATCGCGATGACCTTCTCCATGACCTATGCCTCTGAGTGAGATGAGACAGAGCAAATCAGAAAAAGGCAGTAGCAGATGAAATGTGGCAACAGAGCAGAGAAGAGGAGATTATGGAAACACATGAGTAACGCACAGAGGCTCATGTGGATCTTGGAGTTGAGGCTGCATATCGATGAGAACGTTCCTATTGTAGGCCTCGCTGCAAGCATGCAAAAGCATGCCTTTTCATTTTGGTGAGCAAGAGCCATAGAGTGCAAGGAAGAGGAACATGGAGAAGGTACCAACCATCTGGTGAAGGCACTGCCATCGAGGAAGATCATTTTGCTGGCCGACGAGCCCGCCATGGATCAGGATGTAATCGAGCTTCTTCTTCCATTGTTTCTCTCTGGCGGGATGATGCCGGAAGCATAGGATAGAGTGCGAGGGAGGAGGAGGATGGATTGGGCTAGTGCTAGGCCATTAGAATTGGGGAATAGATAAATAATTTATTTCTTTTTTGCATGGAATTATTGGCGGGAAGGCGAGCCAAACGTTGATATTCCTTTCCTAGGAAACAACATTTGATCCAAGGTTAACTCTATCCATTAGTATTCCTTTCCTAGGAAATAGCATTCACATTGTGGTATAGGGTTAGGGCGACTTAACACGATTTAAAACTTACCATTCTATGGCCTCATTTACATTTCTCATATTCTTGCAAAAAATTTTAATTTCTCAAGAATCTCCTACATTCCAAATAGACTCTGCCTAACTAATTAATTTGGTTTATCAGAATCCACCAAAGTAGTGTACCCCCGGGGGGAATTTCTGTGGGGTAGGACCGTAAGCCACACCCATCAAGGCCATACCCTAGATCTGTGCCACATGTCAATAACCAATCTCAAAGCTTCTCATGCCTTCCTCCATTTTACCTCCTCCCCTATACCTTCCGTTCACCCCTCCTACACCCCGTGGCAAGGCCTGCGTCCACGGCCATTGGATCTCCTACACCCCGTGGCACCTCACCGCCACGACATCACTACCCTGTTGACTCTACCGCCATGTCCACCATGGCTGACAGCCTTCTGCGACATAACTCCTCCTTTACTACTGCTTTCGTACACTATCACTAGCCATCTCCTCATGATACCGCTCACACAGGTCCACTCTGACAAGAACATCACCAGCGACAGCGTTTTCATCAAGCTCCTCGCAGTAGCAACATCATCACTGTGTCCTCCCCTACTCTGTCACCTCCATTTCAAATAGAACAGTAGCCGTCAGCAGCGACAACGTCCTTATCAATCTCACGACGGCTGCGTCTGGCTAGGTGGCTTTGCACATGGCTACGGATAATACTTCCTTCTCCATTTGCAGCAGTGCAATGACGACCTTAGTGGTCAGGCAGGGATTTCTTTGGGGAAGAGAAGGGAATAATTATATAGAGTTGCTTTGAGATTGGTGATAGACACATGGCACAAAGGGCCTGTTCTTTTTGGCTACGGCTTGTGACTTTTGGGCTGTTTGTACGAGAGATTACAGAGTAACAGAAACTCACGTTCGGTTTTTGCCGATATAAATGAAGTCAGTAAAGTATGTACTATAATTAACTAGTAGACCCTATCTTGAAAAAAAATACTCCGTTTAAAAGCTAGTTACTGTAGAAAAGCCGAAAAGCAGCTTTTAGAAGCTGAAAAGAACGGGGCCAAATATAGGGGAGGGCCTTGAAGGGTGAGGCTCAATACCCTCTCCCAGAAAATTTTTTCCCTCAACTGAAAAGTGAAATCTACAACCGGCTGTAAATACATGCCAAATCATCACCATTAAGCATGCTTTGAGATATCTGCTATTCATAGTAATTTTGGATGTATACTATTTGAGTGATTGTTGTATTGATGTATTTGTAAATATGGGTATGTGCCTCTGCCCGCCATCGCCATCTATGGTGAAGAGACTGAGAAAGGGAGAGTGAATGAGAGAGTGAGGAGAGACAGGGGGTAAGTTTTAGATGGGCCCATATACATGTACTATTAGTGGCAGAACCACACATACTATTTGGGGTCAATTGAACTTGCATCATTTTACAAAATAGCCCTATACTTATAAGAATTTCTATAGAAATCACTATTACAAAAAGCTAATACTAAACGCTTCATCACAGACAGTTAACCAAAACCATCAGTATTAAATATAATCATAGACGGTTTTAGTTTAGAAACCATCTGTGTTGTTACAAGTGCTAAAAACAATCCATGAAGAGGTAATATCACAGATGGTTCATCTTGCAAACCGTCTGTGATATTACCTCATCACAGAAGGTTTGTATTAAAAACCGTTTGTGATATTTTATCGCCCGATTTTGCCACCCCCTCTATTCTAACTGAAGTGACGTCGTGACCTCTCGGGTCCACTAACCGGTCAAATGCCCTTATATATATGCCTCTCCACACATCTCCCTCAAACACTCCAAACCGATTTGCTTGCGGGCTCCCCCCAAACCGCCGATTGTAGCGCTGGCCACCTCCTCCGAGCTCCTCCGCCTCCAGTTGTGATACCATGGTTCACTGCACAAGGTACTCTTGTCGTAAGTGTCTTGTGCAGTGTCACTGTCATGACATAATAGTGACGCTGCCGCCTCCTCTCCTTCATGGGTGCCAGTACTTTGTTTATCCCCCATCCGATCCCCTCCCCTCTCATTGATGCCTTAGTTCTTGCATGTAAAAATTATTTATTGATGCTTTAGTTCTTGCATGCATGTGATGATTGGTGGATGGCTAGGATGATTTTGTTCTCATAAATAGGTCTGTTTTGGTTTATCTGTACTATCTGATTGCATTGTTTTATAGCGCAATTAGCGTAATCAGAGAATGTTGATGAACTGAAAGAGGCTTATTTTTGACATCGGGAGAGGCTTATCACAGACAGTTCTTAACTAGAACCGTCTGTAATGCATACTATCTTAGACGGGTCTTAACTAGAATCGTTTGTAATCACTACTACAAAAGGGTTATCATAGACGGTTCGGAACTGCCACCACATATGGTTTTCTAGACCACCTGTATTTATGTGTCAATGATAATCGGAGGTTATCACAGACGGTTTGTGAGCTGTCTGTGATAAATACAACACAGACGGTTTGTAACTAGAACTGTCTGTGAAGAAAACTATTACAGATGGCTCGAAACAAAAATCATCTGTGATACTCACACATCATAGACGGTTCTAGTTACCAACCATCTATGATTGGCGAGTATCACAGATGGTTGGTATATAGAGCCGTCTGTGATAGTTCATCCTATACTTATGCCCTTTGAAAACAAGCAAATACAGTGGCAAACACAACAGCATATTCCATTTCCATTAAGATTAGAATCCACCATTACAGCATAATAAGATAACAAACCCAACTCTTTAACACGGCAAGAATATATAAGAAGCAGAGATCTTAGCAGACAATAGAAGTGGACGCATCGGATGGCGGCTGGATATCACCGGTAATGGAGAGACAACAGTAGTGCCACCTTTGTGGCATGATGGTGAGACTGTAGAAGACACTCTTACGACACTTATGACAAGAGTGTGTTGTGCAGTCGACCGAGGTGTCACAAGAGAGGCGCTAGCTTATGGCGGTAGTCGGCGTCGTCGAGGAACAAGCTGGATGCATTGAATGGCGGCCGGATATCACCGGCAATGGAGAGGCGGCGGTAGTGCCAATTTTGCGGCACGACGGTGAGAATGCAGAAGACACTCTTACAACACTTACGACAAGAGTGTGTTTTGCAGTCGACCGAGGTGTCACAACGGAGGCGCTAGCTCATAGTGGTAGTTGGCGTCCTCGAAGGGAGGAAGCTATATAGTGAATGAACCCACGCGTGACTGCCGGTGGAAAGGTAGATGGGGAGTAATTAATAAGGGCCGAGCGGTAGGAAGATAGATGGGGAGTAATTAATAAGGGCCGAGCGGTGGAAGGAACCGGTGCCTGCCATTCGATACGGAGAGAATGGACAGGTGAGATCAAAATCCTGGGGGATATGCCACGGATCGGTGACATGTCGTTATCAGAGACAGTTTGTTACATGAACCGTTTGTGATAATGCACATATCAGAGACGGTTTGTTATAAGAACCGTCTGTGATAGTTTCATAGACGGTTCTATTTAAAAACCGTCTGTGATAATGCGTATATCACATACAGCTTTTAAATCTAACCATCTGTGATAGTTTTAGAGACGGTTTTAGTCATGAACCGTCTGTAATAATCAAAGCACAAACGGCTCCACATGAACCGTCTGTGATGAGACGTCCAATATAGCTTGTTTTATAGTAGTGAATAATAGATATTACAGATGGTTTCAACTACAAACCGTCTGTGATATTAGCATCACAGACGGTTCGACAGCCGTCTATGATGAAGTCATGTCATTACTAATCCATAAACTCAGACAGCTCACGAAGCCGTATGTATGACTTTTTTTAAACTATCTGTGATGACCTTTTCTGCAGTAGTGATTACATGGCATTTTAGATATTTGACCATACAAAAATTGAAAAACTTTATATTTGACTCCACATACTTTAAATCCTAGATACACGACTATGTACTACATTTCCTATCGTATGAAACTTTGTACTTGCACTACTACAGAAATACTATTAGTAGACGCCAAATCACAGACGGTTTGACAAAACCGTCTGTGACGTACACTATCATAGACGGTTTTAATTTGAACATCATCTGTGTGTTATTGGTGTCGGAAAAAATGAGTATCACAGACAATTTTTACCGATGAACCGTCTGTGATACTGGAATATCACAGACGGTTTTATTACATACCGTCTATGATAATCGAGAATTATCACAGACGGTTTTTTTAAAACCCGTCTGTGATAATCCGGCTACATATTTATTACGCCACTCAGAACCGCATCTGTCTTTATTTTGATCCAGATCTAGCCGATGCTACACCTGGAGGAGGCAAGGCTTTCAGGCCAGTTAATTTGGTGGGAGGAGGTAGGAGAGCTTTGATATGGTTAGTATTGAAATTTATTTTTCTTTGCATTATAATTTAGATCTAAGTTTTGGTGAGTGTTATTGAAGATGATTTGCATCTACTTGACCATACATGATCAGTTCCCGTCATGTGGGAGGCCAAATTTGTCAAAATTGTTGGTTATAAGTCGTTCTCGATCGCTGGGGAAATAGCTGTTGTGTTTATAATATAAATTAAGCTAGCAAAGCCTCAATGCATGTGGTATATATGTAGTAATAATTAATTTAATTTTTAATACTAAGTTGTTATATATATGCATAATATAGGACCGAAGCTGGATGTATGTCGCGAACCATGTGAGTGAAGAGTACATTAATGGCGTGTCTACTTTACAAGAGCTGCCGAGGAGGATATGTTGAATAAGGGGATAAATATATGTACTGTCCATGCACTGACTACGAGAATTTAAAGATGTTTAAGAACCAAGAGCAGATTCAAGCTCACTTGATTCGGAGGGGTTTCAAAAAGGGTTATACATAGAATTTAAAGATGTTTAAGAACCAAGAGCAGATTCAAGCTCACTTGATTCGGAGGGGTTTCAAAAAGGGTTATACATGTTGGACCAGTCATGGCGAAGTCAATGATATGCCGCCGGATGACAGCGCCAGTGAAGTGAATGATATGCCGCCGGATGATGTCGATTGTTGTTCGGATTCGGATCTGGATCAGATGTTTCGCGATGTAGAAGAGAACTATGATGAAAGAGAGTATGTTAAATTCTGGGGCTTGATAGAGGACTTGGAGAAATCTTTGTTCACGTGCTGCAAATCAAAGTACACGAGGTTGTCAGTCGTGCTTGAACTGTTGAAATTGAAGGCAAGCAACGGTTGGTCTGACAAGAGTTTCATGGCGCTGCTAGGTTTTAGCGGACGTGCTTCTGGAGGGAAAATGAGTTGCCTAAAACCACGTGTAAAGCCAAGAAGGTTCTTTGTCCATTGGGAATGAAAGTAGAAAGAATACATGCATGTTCGAACGACTGTATCCTATACCGTAAATAGTATGCAAACATGCATGTATGTCCGGTGTGCAACACATCCCGCTACAAAAGTAACAATCAATTAGATAACGGCGAGGGAACAGAGGTGAAGAAAGGACCTCCTGTTAAGGTGGCATGGTATTTTCCTATAATTCCCCGTTTGAAACGGTTTTTTTTGCAAATCCAAAGGACGTAAAACTGCTGCGTTGGCACTCGGAGGAGCGCAAGAAGGATGGAATGCTAAGACACCTTTCTGGTTCCGCCTAGTGGAGAAACATCGATAGGAGTTTTGCAGACTTCGGTGCAGAACCAAGGAATATAAGGTTTGGACTGAGTACAGATGAAATGAATCCTTTCAGTAGCATGAGCAGCCGACATAGCACTTGACCCGTGACTCTCTGCATCTATAACCTTCCTCCTTGGTTGTGTACGAAGCGAAAGTATATTTTGCTGTTGATATTTATCCAAAGGCCAAAGCAACATGGGAATGATATTGATGTATACCTAGCATCGTTGTTGGAAGATCTAAAAGTACTGTGGAACGAAGGGGTACAGGTATAGGATGCATACAAACGAGAGAACTTCACTTTGCGCTCCTTATTGTTCTGCACCATAAATGATTATCCTGCCCTTGCTAAACTATCGGATCAGAGTACAAAAGGTGCCAAAGCTTGTACTCACTGTTTAGATGGTGTCGAGAGTGTGTGGTTGAAACACTCACACAAAACCGTGTACATGCGTCGCCGCCGGTTCCTTCGGAGGGCTCACCCGGCCCATACCGCAAGATGAAGAAACAATTTGACGGAGAGAAGGAGAACGGTTCAGGATTTAGATGTTGTCCTCAGAAAGGGACGTAAATTGAGGGCTCATTAGAAGAACATCTAGAAGAAGAAATCAATATTTTTGGATTTACCTTATTGGGAATACCTAGATGTTTGACACTGCATCGACGTCATGCACGTAGAAAAGAATGTATGTGACAGCTTGATTGGTCTCTTACTGAACACTCGTGATAAAACAAAGGATGACGCCAATGCACGACTTGACTTGGCTGACATAGACATCAGGCCTGAATTAGCACCGACAAAAATAGATAATGGACGAACGTACCTCCCCCCTTCGTTTTTCGATATCATGGTCCATCTGGTTCCGTTGTGTGGGAGATAAAAATATGCAGGCCCGTATTCCTACGTAGCATGTACCCATTTGAGAGGTTCATGAGAATTCTCAAATCCTATGTACGGAATCGATCTCGGCCAGAGGGCAGGATCATCGAAGGTTATGCAAGCGAAGAGGTCATTGAGTTTTATGTCAATTATATGGCTCAGATTCAACCGATAGGTGTGCCTCAATCTCCTCATCAGGGGAGGCTCAAGGGTATCGGAACCATCGGAAGGAAAGTAATCACTCTAGATATGGCCGCGTATGCTCAAACCCATTTCATGGTCTTGCAACACATGACTGAAGTGGTGCCTTATGTCGACTAGCACAAGGATGTGCTTGGGCAACAGAATTCGGAGCAGCCAGATGTTTGGATCATGAGGCAACACAACAGTCAGTTCAACCAATGGCTGAATGAGCAAATCGTTAGGAGCTCGCCAAGTGAGATGCTGACATGGTTGACAAAAGAGCCAACATTTACAGTTGTGACATGGAAAGGATATGACATAAATGGGTACACATTCTATACACAGGCTCAGAATGCAAAGAGCACTAACCAGAACAGCGGTATCCGCATAGATGCGCTAAGTACCGATGGGTTGAGAATCTCGTACTATGGGTTCATAGGAGAGATTTGGGAGCTCGATTACGTGGTTTTCAAGATCCCCTTATTTCGGTACCGTTGGGTGCATCTCCGTAAGATCGAGGAGGCCAACTAGAGGGGGGTGAATAGGTGGTCTAAAAATGTTCTTCAAATTAATATTAGCAATTCAAGACCTTTTCTATTTGCCTAACCAAGTAAACAATGCGGAAGCTTAAATCAATTTGGTTTAGCTCAAATAGCGCCTAAGATAAGGAAATTCACCAAAGTGTACCTACAATGCTAACCTAGGTCAAGGTTTGCAATTCTACGTTTATAAGCAATCAAAATAATACTAAGTAAGTAAATTGCTTGAATGTAAAAAGAGCATAAGAAAGCAAACCACAAATGACACAATCTCTTTTTACCATGATGTTTGGAGACTTGCCGGTCTCCCCTAGTCCACGTTGAGGTAAGCTTGAACAAATTGGACCGGCTCTACGAATTAAGCCTTCGACCTCAAATCACTAGTGATAACTCTTTCCCGCTCTGGTTAGGTGAGCTCCAACCTTCGCACACGCCGGGCCTTCTCATAAGCTTCTTTGAGAAGATCACTGGGCACGACGCCTCCAACGCCATCTAGGAGTCGGTAAACTCCAAAGTAATAAGTCAAGCCCCCTGCTTGACTCTCACCACATGCAACAAATACACAAGCTCAAATGGATACAAAATCCACCTCTAGATGCAACTAGAGACCTCTCTCCTTGCTCACAAGGTGCAACACATACACAAATGAGAGGAGAAACTCACACTAGTTCAAAGAGTGAAATGGAGTGCAAAAAATTACCCCAACCAGCCACAAGGGAGTATTTATAGCCCACACCTGAAAACTAGCTGTTGGAGTCAAAAACAGCATTTTCGGAAGTACCGCCGTTATAGGAGCGGTACTTCCGCTCCCCATCATAACGGCTAGAAAAATAGCTGTTATTAAGTTATTTGTGGAACTACCGCAGTTATAACAGCGGTACTTCCGTTTTTCGGAACAACCGTAGTTATACGGGTGGTACTTCTGCTTTCGGTTTTTCAGCACAGACAACACTCGGAAAAATGGTCATAACTTTTGACTCTGATGTCGGAATTGAGTGATCTTGGACTCTGTGGAAAGTTTATTCAGAGGGCTACACAATCCATCTATTTGCAAGATCTCAAATACATTAGATCAATGCAGAAATCATAAGGCATCAAAAAAGCCACTACCATGTCTAATGTCAAAGAAAATAGCAATAAACAATCTTAGACCATGCCAAGGGATAATGCGTGATCTTCAACTTTTGCAGAACACATTTGCAAACTTAGATCAAGTCACAAGGAGTAGGTACATGGACTTCAACCTTTTGCAAAATACATTTGCAATGTATAGTCACATGTTACAAGGATTCACCACATGAGCTTCAACTATTTGCAAAACACATTCGCAAATGGAAGGCTTATGCCAAGATGAGCTAGAGCAAGTGAGGTTGAGCCATCAACACATGATGAGACTCAAACTACTAGATATGACCCCTCTTAATAGTACGACAACTTATACTAGCAATCCGGTCTTTCAACCAAACACCAAGACCGGTAAAAGACTAGGAACACATCCTTAGCCCTAGCTAGTCATACCTTTGCCTTGGGTTATCATCTTGATATGCATCAACTCTTGATGCATCCTTTTCATCAACTCCATCAACACATTATGGTCTTCCTTGACTTGATGATCAATACATGATCATCTCCTCATGCATCAACTCATGATGCGTCTTCTTTTTTTATGGCCTTCAACACATGAAGCCATCTTCTTCGCGATCTTGACATGATGATCTTCAACCCATGAAGTCATCCCAATTCATCCTCATTTGTGTAACCTAACCTATTCATCCAACTCATGGAAAATGTTAGTCCACAAAAAAAAATTGCCATCAATTACCAAACTTTACCATCAACACATAATGGAGGGATTAGATTTAACAATCTTCCCTTTTTGGTAATTCATGACAATCTCAACAAATAATGAGATAAAGATAATTGATTTGCGAGTATACAACTTATACACAACAATTGTATACTCTAAGATAAGCTTCAAACAAAACTTACTTATCTGGTTGTCATTAATCATTCAACCATTAACATATAATGGAGAAGTTAGGTGACAACCCGATTGCACATGAGTATATATGAACTACATAAGCTATATATACTCAAGAATGTATTTCAAAGTAAAGATCATAATTATGCATATTAAATGAAGCATGGATCAATACTCATGAAACTCCAAAACAGAGAGAGAGAGAGCTCCCCCTAAATGTGTGCATACAAGTGTATATAAAGAAAGACATATGCACATATTCATTTGAACTATTTGAGGAGTTCAATCTATATTTTGGTTCTAAGAAATGCATTAGTATATGAGAAAGTGATTTGAATGCACACCTCCTTGATTTCACCTTTTCATCCAAATGAGACTAAGTTATAATATACTTGAACAAATATATTAGTCTCGTATATACATTTGTCATTATCACTAAAACATTATAAAATTATTTGTCATTAACATCAAAATCTCATAATGGTATTTGTCATTAACACCAAAACCAACTTAAACGGAGCTTGATCTTTCAATCTCCCCCTTTTTGGTGATTGATGACAAATCCATTTATGATAATAGCATATAGGTGAAAATGACTAAATGATAGGCAATTAAGTGCATAAGAAAAGGTGAAAGCATTATTCAACAATTAGAAAGAAGATTTTAGTTTTTCCCATTTGGGATTCTTCAATTAATTTCTCCCTGATAAATATATTATCACATTTCTCCCCCACTGGCATTAGCATTTCTATTATTCTATTATCCAAAGCTATTATTGCTCCCCCATTTGGCATTATCACCATTTTAAATTTCTCTCCCCATTATCCAAGGCTATTATAACAAATTTCTCCCCCATTTGGCACTAAGCACCAAAAAAAGGCAATGTTCACCGAATAGCATTGATTATTATAAAAACAAGGAAGAAGACAAGTTAAGCCAAACTAGAAATTTTCAACACAAAGGAGCTTGATATTAATTAACTCAACTTAATGTGGTCACAAAACGTATGATAAAAATGTATATGACCAAAATGATACCACTTAAATCCACTGAAGATATTTGAAACACATTTAAACAATCTTACTCTTAACGACTTGTTGAGGGCCTTTGGCATTTTATACCACTTGTAGCATTTGAAGCACACTCAAATTTGAAGTTTCAGATTTTCAGGATTTCGCATTCCAATTGAGCTTCAAAAGCTAGCTGAAAAACTGTTCTATAAATGTCTAATAAATCTGAGAAAAATTGTCAGTGTAGATTAGCAATAGAGGATCAAAACTCATAATTATATCTTTCTCAGATTATGAGCCCATTAAAAGATACAAAAATGACAATTCAGCTCAAAAACATGATTTTTCTGAAATTTCAGCATTTTAACAAGGTGAGAAAAGTACACAACTTTCTCAAAACAAGTTGAAATGATTTGAAATTTTGCAGAAATGAATTTTGGACTCCTAAGAAACTTTTCCAAAAAGAATTTTCGAAAAAGAAGTTTCTTTCAAAAGATATGGCAAAATGCACTTTGAAAGCAAGAGAATGAATTGATTTTACATCAAAAGCTTAAAATCCAAACCAATTGGATTTCCATGTAGTATTTTGCTTTCTTAGTTTCATATGAGTTATAAATACTATTTCAAACCAAGATACACAAAGAAATCTTGCTCAAATAGATAAACTCATTATATGCAAGAATAGGTCATTTTGGGTCAATTGTAGTTTTTGGATGAGAATCAAGTCAATATAACTTTTCAATGATTGGTCTTTTACAAAAGCTTTGAACTAGAGGAAAGTTTGAAATGACAAACCCTTTGAGTTTTGTATTGACCACCTTTTCAAATACTCAATAAATTATAATTTAGATAAATATGTCATTTAATCCAAAATGAAGATCATATAAGATTCTTTTGGGTCCAAATCTTCCTTTTGATTTCTCAAATAGAAATTTTTACTCAAAAGGCTTTGAAAACATTTGAAATACATAGTTGATTACTTTTATTTAGTTTTTCACTACTTTTAGCCTTTTAAACAAGATTTTAATTTTTGACCAAAGAGGCTGTTTTGAAAAGGTAATCTTGCATATCATCTTATTATTACTCCATGAATACCAAAAGAAGCAAATGAGAATGAAACACGTTCATTCATAAGATCCATAAAATATTTTGGGAAATTAGGTAAAATAGTTTTCCTAATAATAATACTTTATCCCTTTTTGCTTGAGTAAACCCAAAAGTATTATATATGTTTTTGTCAAAGAAAAAACTCCCCCTTACATAAAGGATCCTCTTGGCATTCTCTTCTCCTTTGATACACAAAGGATCCTCCTCCTTTTCTCGTCATTCTTCTCTTTAGAACTCTCTCCATATGTCATCTAGCACCAAGAATCAAGGATACCCCTTGTAAGTTTTTTTTGTCCATAATAGGTGCTTTTTAACTTTTTGTAGTTATTTTCCTTTTTCATGAACATATACCACTTAAGATGACATTAGATACCACTTGTGAAAAAACACTACTTAAAAAAGATGATACCATATAGGTCAAAGAGCTTGGTAAAGATGAGATTTGCTCAGCAAAAAGGAAAAGGATATCACTTGAAAGATACCACTTGGAGGGACAAGGATATCACTTATTTTCCACTAGCAAGAGATACCACTAGAAGACGGGTTGATATCACTTGTAAAGACAGAGATAAAACCATGCCAAGGTCAAGATGATCAAAAGTCTACCACTCTTTTAGAGATAATGCCATTTTATGAACATCAAAGGATTAATGTGGCATATGGGGTCAAGAAATACTTGAAGGTAGCTAACAAGGATTCACAAGGATCAACTTGACTACTGTGATTTTGGGTATCACTACTACTGTGAGTATTCTGGTTCCTGTTTCTTTGCAATTTGGTGATATATTTCATATATCAGTGAGCCTCTTTAGCACAAGATTGCAAAGATATTCCTGTGAGTAATTGCTCTGTGATGAAAATGACAAATTGATGAGATTATATATGGATGTGAGGGTAGATTGATCTTGAGCATTCAATAGAATCTGCTATATGCTGTGTATGCTTGCTGTATATGCATTCAATAGGTTAAGTCTGCTTGATGTATATGTTGTGTTGATCTATGTTAGTACTGGGCAGTGATGATCCTTGTTCAGTTCTGGGTAGTGCTGAGTTTGTCTTCAGTTCTGGTTTGTGCTGATTGCTGTTATCCTGTTAAATCAATAGTATTCTCTGTGGAGGATTGGAAGATTGATTTAAGTAGATTTCGACACTGTCCAGTAGCCTGATTTCTTGATTTATTAATATTTGGTAGTAGCAACATTTATTTTTAGCTCAAGATCTAATCTACAACTGTCATATATCATCAAGATTAGGTTTTGTCATGGCGAAGAGGGCCAAAAATAAATTTTGCACAACTAGCCTTCTGAGAGCACTAAAGAAATTTCAATTTGTTGAACATATGCTGAATCTGGTCATATACATTATGTTTTGGTTAAGATTAGCATTTCTATGCACTTGTGTACATGTGGTTAGGCTAATCTTGAACTCTTATATGACATTTATGTTCAACATATGTTAATATGTTGGTTAAGTCATTTCTATGAATGTCTGTCATGTTTGGATGTTTATTGTTATTGCTGGAATTAAAATTGAAAATATGCTTATACCGCAAATTTTACAACAATTGATATGTAATTCCATGTCATTTTCATATAGATATATAGTTATTTCGTGAATACATATACCTATGAATATATGCACTTTCATGTAATTCCATGTCATTTTCATATATATATATATATATATATATATATATATATATATATATATATATATATATATATATATATATATATATATATATATATATATATATATATATATATATATATATATATATATATATATATATATATATATATATATATATATATATATATATATCTATGTATGTATGTATGTATGTATGTATGTATGCATGCATGCATGCATGCATGCATGCATGTATGTATGTATGTATGTATGTATACGCTTTTCATATATGAGAAGGTCAACATGTCATCCACGCATTCTTTAACATCATCGCCGGATGTGTCCGCTCCAAAATCAAAACGCCAAGGAAGAGGACTATCAAAAAAGCCTGAGGGCCGATTTACCATCACAGAGGTCGATGGATCTGGGACCCCTCTCCTTCCTCGCCGAGCAGCATGCGCATTTCGAAGAATGATTAGAATAGTTGCACGAGAACGAATTGAGATCACATTCGATTCGTGGAAGACCATGACTGAGACTCAGAAACGTGAGCTGTTGACAGAAATTTTTGCATCGTTCGAGATCCCAGAAGAACACCACAACTCTGTGTAACGACATGCCTTGCTAGCGGCGTGCAAAGCATGGAAGAATTTCAAGAGCGTGCTTGTCAAGCAGTGCGTGGAGAAGGATGTAACGCCCTTTCATAAGTACCCATTCCTAGAACCACAATGGGAAGAGTTTAAGGCGATGAAGACAACCGAAGATTTTAGAAGTGCACGTGCGGCACACAAGACCCTCCAAGCAAAAAACACACCCCCCACAGACTTGGCACAGCTGGGTATGCGGGTAAAATCCCGCAGTGAAGGACGGAGGATGAACAGGCAATCCTGTGGGACACCGCCCCGCCATTTGCCACGATCCTGGATGAGCGCGCTCGAAATTGGATTAGAGCGAGGTCATCTACCACGTCATCGGGGGACATCCCCTCTTGAAACCCTGCAGACTAGGAAGTGTCCCACCCGCCTGGTAAGATATCGATCGAACTACGTAGCTTGTAATTACTCCACAACTTCGTAGGAAGTGAAATGACATGTCGGGCTCTTGTAGGAAGCACTGAGTGTAGAATCTTCCCAGGGATCATTCCAGGAAACTAGGGAGAAAGATATACTCTCCGCGGCCCTGGGAAACAAGGAGCACCCGGGTTGTACGAGAGGTCTTAGGCTTTATGTTCCTTGGAAACATGATTTCTCAGATGACTCCGAATTGTATCAGAGTAGGAAGAGAACCAAAGCCGAGCGTGAGGCACGGCTACGAGAGGAGATCAAGGCTTCTCTTAGAGAGGACTTGGCTGATTACGTCAGAGATGAGATGCGAAGATATACAGAAAATCAACAGGCCACCGCCGCCACTCTTGTGCTAGCCAGCCCCCCAACCATCCGAGTAGTTGCGCGTCCAATCCTTCGACGGAAAGCGAGGCCAGATTTCCTGTGGACAACATCCTGGTAATAATTATTATCTCTGGAATGCTCGATCCGTTGATAGGCCTATTGGAGTAGCTAATTTTGTATCGTTATGTAGGAGCCTACGAAGTGCAAGCTCCAAGTGAGATATGCCTCCGTTCCCTTGTGTGCTGCTTGGGGCTAGGCATATCCGTTTACTCACGAGGACATGGTGCACCATACACCTTTAGCACCAGGCTTCGAAAAAGTTCATGTTGATGGTGTGCATTCCAATTTCGAGGTCGTCCTACTACCGAAGCCCCCCAACGACGAGCTCGTGACTCTAACGCAAGCCATTGGAACATTCATCCAGTGGCCCAAAAGTGACATCTGCCTGGAGGCTTCTTCACCGGTGGCAGGTCCACAAGAGCAGTCCGAACTAGAGCTACATGCACTGGTGCCATCTCCACAAGACCTATCTCCACCACCACTACCTGCACTGGTGCCATGTCCACGGGTGCTATTCCCACAATTATTTCATACTTATTAGATTATATATGTACGCACATTAATATTCCTATCGATAGGCTGCGCCCATCCCTACAACTGCATTGCAATAGAGTGCGCGTACTTTTTGGTGGCTTGAGTCATAAAATCAGAGGGAGAGTTCCACAACGTACAATGATTTTTTGTTTGGGATAAGATTGACATTAATTGTAATTGTGTATTTGTTATTGGATATTTTATTTCATTTCAATTAATTAATTTGCGAAATGGATATTTTATGTTTGTGAAACGAATTGAGATGTGAATTGGATGTATACATGTACATATTGATCTGTTTGTTTAAGAGGGCATGGCTAGCATTTCCTGAGGCTAGCCAATAAACAAAAAAGATTTAGGGGTAGAAGAGAATAGCACAGATGGTTTTTAACTAAAAATCGTCTGTGCTAGTTGATAATCACAGACGGTTTTTAGCTAAAAACCGTCTGTGCTAGTTTATAATTGGTAGTTGATAATCAGAGACAGTTTTGAACTAAAACCGTCTGTGATATTTATATATCACAGACGGTTTTTAGGTAAAAACCATTTGTGATTATCAACTATCACAGATGGTTTGTAATTAAAAATCATCTGTGATATTTATACCACAGACGGTTCGAAAACGGTTTGTAATTAAAAATCGTCTATGATATTTACACCACAGACGGTTCGAAAGCCGTCTGTGATGATCTCGTATCATTACTGACCCATAAATTCAGATGGCTCACAAAACCGTCTGTGATGACGTTTCTGAACCGTTTGTATTACAGTTTTCTGTAGTAGTGTTCAATCAACTAGTTCCTTTCAAGGTCCGTGCGCGCAATGGCAACCGCCTCGTGTTTCCCACCAACCCAAAACTAGGCATGGCATGGCACCAGCAAATAGCTAGTTAGCCAGCAGTGACTCACTAAGTACGTACGGAGTTGCACATAATACAGACGAACGAAGCAAGCAAGGCAGCCCTTGATAGCTTATCGATCGGTTGATCTCACACTACAAATTAAACTAAAATATGAGCGTGAGCAGTACTAGTGTTGTCACCATGGCCACCGTGGTGTCACTCCTCCACACCGTTGCTGAGGCCTCCCTCGTGCAGGAGCATGCAGGAGCAGCCCCACGGCGTCGCCCCAGCTACTGCTGCCTCTCCTTATAGGTAGGAGGGGGAGGAGAAGAAGGTGGATGTCATCGTGGTTGCCCGGAACAAGGACGACGTCGACGGCTCCTCCTCCTCTGTTGGAAGGTAATCTTGAGCATTTGCTATTTTCCTTGCATAAGCGTTTAGTCTGCATCTGGAGTAACTGGGAAGTTAAGCAGACTCGGTCTTTTCTGTTGTCCATGGCCGAGTGAGTTGTCCGATTAGTAGGACAGTTGAGAGTTGTTGATTTTTGTGTTGATTGTTTCCTGCATGTAACGGACTCTATATTTAGTAATCAATAAGAGTATAAAAGAGAGCCTCAGTTCAACCGAGTTGGTTGCGCTCTGCATCATTCTGTTGTTCCTCCTGTCATCTCCTGTTTTGTCGGATTTTCGTCAGGCTACTGTTCACGTATGAAACCAATTCCCTGAAGACGTGAGTTCAATTAGCACTGCCATTCTCCTGAGCGATTTGTCGTAGTAGCCATATCTGACATTTGGTATCAGAGCACGTCTCAGATCCTATGTCCATGTCCCACACTCCAAGCCGATACACGCCACCAGGAAGGAGGAGCAGCACGGGCGGCACCGGCGACAATTTGAGCGACGAAGGAGTTTTGTTGCCGATGATGTCTTAGCAGACGGCCAGAAAATCAAGAGTAGCGCTGAGATACCCGATGCTGACGAGAACCAATTACGCCGATTGGGCGTTATTGATGCGAGTCAATTTGCAAGCCCAGGGTGTATGGGGAGCAATTGAACCCGGAGGCGGCGATTTCAAGGAGGATCGCATGGCACTCGCGGCAATTCTTCAGGCCGTGCCGCGGGAAATGCTGAGGTCGCTGGCGACGAAAGATTCAGCAAAAGTAGCATGGGAAGCTATCAAAACGACGCGGGTCGGTGTCACTCGTGTGCGCGAGGCAAGGCAACAGGCTTTGCGCCACGAGTTCGACTCCATCCATTTCAAGGAAGGAGAATCTGTGGAAGATTTTGGAATGCGCATCACCGGTCTTATCAACGACATTCGTGACATGGGGGTATGCTTGAGGATGCGCAGGTACTCAAGAAACTGCTCTGTGTCGTACCCCCCAAGTACCGGCAAGTGGCAATTGCCATTGAGCAGTTGCTGGACCTGAAGACCATGCCAATGGAGGAACTCGTCGGTCATTTATCTTCAGTAGATGAATGATATGGTGACGACGACGACACCAGCGTTGTGCAACACGACGCCAAACT
The DNA here is from genome assembly GCA_036346575.1 of Dendrocalamus sinicus. NCBI lineage: Eukaryota > Viridiplantae > Streptophyta > Magnoliopsida > Poales > Poaceae > Dendrocalamus > Dendrocalamus sinicus. Next base: position 1,222,962 of record CM070670.1, read on the forward strand.
CCTTCTCACAGAAGAGGAGTGGTTGGCCAGTATGAAGCAAAGAGATCAAGAGGGCGGGAACAGGAGTGCCGGCAATGGAGCTGCTGGCAGGCAAAATCGATGGCGCCCGAAGAATCTTGGACTGCAAAGAAGTCGCGACAACAAGGAGGCTGCGTCGAGCAGCGGCACGCGTGATCGAACAAAAGTGAAGTGTTACAAGTGCGGTAACTCTGGACACATCGCGAGGGAGTGTCGCAAACCATGACGGGAGCGTAAAGATCAAGCGAATCTGACCCAGGCAGAGGAAGAACAAACACTTCTTATGACACAAGTGTATGAGCTCACCTCGCACGTTTCAACACCCAAGGATGAGCAGGTGCATCTGAATGGGACGGAGGCCAAGAAAATTGAATTCCGGGAGGAGGCTGATGATCCTGTGCCAAACATCTGGTATTGGATACTGGCGCCACAAATCATATGACTGGCGCCAAAGGGGTCTTCGCTGAACTCGACACCCACGTTACTGGGACTGTTAAGTTTGGGGATGGTTTTGCAGCAGACATCTGTGGTCGTGGCACTGTTCTTTACGCATGTAAGAATGGTGAGCACGGAACACTCGAAGGAGTCTACTTCATTCCCAGACTGCGAAACAACATTATAAGTGTTGTGCAGTTGGATGAGCAGAAGTTCAAGATCCATATTGAAGATGGGTTTCTCACCATCCGAAATTAACAGAGCCTACTACTTGCAAAGGTACCTCGAAGCTTGAATCGACTATATCTCCTCAAGCTCAACTTGGCGAAGCCCGTGTGTCTAGCATCAACAACCTGCAGTGAGGAAGCTTGGCGGTGGCACGCCTGCTACTGCCACCTAAATTTTCAGGCCCTTTGCAAACTTTCTCAGGAAAAGATGGTCCATGGCCTTCCGGTGATTGATCATGTAGAGCAACTGTGCTATGGATGCTTGGCGGGAAAACAACGTCGAATGCCTTTTCCAGAGAAGGCGAAGTTCCGGGCGCAGGCAGCGCTCGAGCTGGTGCATGGAGACCTTTGTGGTCCGATCGCACTGGCGACTCCAGGAGGGAAGAAGTACTTCCTACTGCTCGTGGATGACATGAGCCGTTTCATGTGGATTCGGCTACTGTCCTCAAAGGATCAAGCAACAATGGCAATCAGACATTTTCAGGTTGGTGTCGAAGTGGAGACGGGACTGTCAGACCCAGATTTTTCAACCTGGAATCTCCTGTGAAACCACTGCACTATTCCCTGGATCAGTAGATAGTGCTCACAGGTACATGGCTGCATCATTTCATACATCGCATGGACATTCACAACTCAACCACATATTACATAACAGAGGTTTGAATTATGCCACGTCGGGCAATGAGTTTACATAGGGGCCGACCAGGCCAAATGTTTACATTACAAAAGTATGCCAGCGGAAGCAAAAGCCAAGTGAAGCCAATAATCCACAAGCAGCGACTGGGGTAAAATATGTGCCTTATGGTTATTACCTAAGCTAAGGCAATTACCATAGGCACACTATACCTTAGTCTAACCACCTAGGACTCAAAAGAAAACGCAAGAGACGCCCTAATTCTCCTCGTTGTTCCCTTCCTCTGCAGCGGGGGCGTCTTCATAAGCATAGTGATCCGGGTCTCCAGAATCTGGTTTGATCACGCGAGCGTGAGCACTCCGACCCCGTGCTCCGCGAGCCAATACACAGAATGCAATTAAGTAGTATGCAGGGCTAATCAAGAGAAGGTCAGTTATTTTGTTTTATGAGAGTGCTTTTGAATACAATTACTTAAAAATCTCTAAGACCTATCATTTTTGTACCAAAGTATAAGTGTGTATCAAAATGCTTTATTACTAGTGATCTAGAGACCATCCACCTTTACATGGCCTCCAAACCGTATGCTATATCTTCAGCGTTATAGCCGCTTACATTACCACTGGGACGACGCCCAGGACAACAACACGTTTTAGGGCTTCCCACTGCCCTCCCTTTTACCCTTTCATTTGCCAAGATTTTTGAAACAGAACTATATCTAGTTAAGTGTCACATCCCAAAATTTGCTTTCTGGAAAAATGTAATTTCAAATTAATTATTTTAAAGTATTTGAGTTTTATTTAGATTTGCCCTGAATTTTTGGTTTTTGAAAAAAGCTAGATTTGAAAAGTATTTTAAGTAAAACCTAAAATTATTATTAAATAAAAAGATATTTTGGTTTTATATGAAAATCCTAGTTCAAAATAATTATTTGGAGTTATTTGGCTTTTATCTGGTTTCTTGGATTTTCTGGAGTTCAAAAAAAAATGTATGTTTGAAATTAAAAAAGTATTACAAGTATGAAAATTAAATACCAACAGTAGTTGGAAATATTTTTATTAAGTCCAAAATATCTCCGAAGCTTCGTGAATTTTTCTGGATTTTTTCGAGTTTGTTTAAGCTCAATTTGAAATTTTCAAAAAAAGAGAGGAGAGAGAATGAACAGTACCGCGGGTACTGTTCACTCGTCTTCCCCGCGCCCGCAGAGCCCGATCGATCTGTTCGCTGTGTACGTGTTTCTTTCCGTTTTCTCTCTCTTCATAACTTTCAATCTGGACCTTATCTCAATGTCTTCCCAAAGGAAAGTTCTGCCAAATCACGCAAGGAATCTATCCCAACTGGCCTCCTTCCATTTCGTTCATCCATTTGCCTTTTATCTCCAATTTTCTGAACGGACTCAAAACCGAAATCCACGAATTGCGGTCGGTTTCTACCTCTTCCAAGCCTATAAATAGGACCCCATGGCACCCTAAACCCATCCCAAGCCGTGGCAAGTTCCTCAAAGGTCAGGACGCCGTCGCATCGAGGCCTTCGGTCTCGGATTTGCTCGCCGCGTCTCGAGCAATCCGTGAGTTTTTCCGTGATCCTTTCGCGTCACATTGTGCCATCATGTGCCATCTACCATCTTGCCAAGTTAATTTGGTTTTGGTGCAGCCAATCTCCGGAATCGAGTTTTCCCAATCTAGGTCAAGAGCGCTTCCGACGCCGATTCGTCATCTCCGGTAAGTTTCAGCCCTTGCCATAATTTTTCTTAGACTTGCCTCATCGCGTTCTACGCCGTGCTCACTCCCTTTTCCCAAAAAGCCTCCACAAATTTTTGCCTCCGAACCTCGCCATGGCCGCCAATGGCATCGCGTGTCCCCATCTATCCGGTGGTGTTTTCCCAATCCGTTCGCGTCACATCGTGCCAAACCGTCCCAGGTAGTTACCTTCCAAGTGGTTTTAGATTCCGTTCACCGAGCACCAAGATAGTAAGTTTTTCCTTTTTCCTTCCCGACGTCGTTCAAACATCGATTGCGCCGTCTCCGATGGGTTTCTGGCCGAGCCCATAATTTTCCTAGCCTCGCCAAGCCGCGTTCTAGCCCGTGCTCATCCTACTTCTCCATGTTCCATGCCCGGATTTTATTCCTCTCTTCTACCCACGTCGTTGTAGTCGCCCGTGCCGTCACCGTACTCCGTTTGGCGTGCCGTCGCTTCCTATGTGTGCCTTAGGTCCCTAGCAACCCATATTGCTAGTTAGATTCACCTCCCATGCCTCCTCTCGCCAGCGCTAGCCTTCTCGCCAAAATTACTGTTCTCGGATGAACAGTAACATCTGTGAATTTCCAGCATTTTCTCGCCCCGGCAAACTTTAGATCGCTCGTTCTCCTTCGTCCGAACTCCGATCAACCCGATTCTTTTCCTAAATTCATATAAAATTGAGCTCTATCTTTTGGTTCTGGTTTTGCAGTTTTTGGAGTTTATTTGAATTTTTTTTTGTTTTGTCGTTTCGCGCGTAGAACCCGACGTCGCCGAAGAGTTTATCGAACCGCAGCAAGAGGGACCAAACAGTGCACAAGAAGGCAAGTCTCCTTTGATCATCTTGAACCCATGATTTTGAAATATTTTTAAATAATTTAAATTATGTGCATTGCTATTTACATTAAACCTTAGTTCAAATCTTAAGGTGTTAGCTAATCCAACTTTGTTATACCCTCCTTTGAGATTGAATGCCATGTACCATTGTAACCTAGAAGTTTCCTTTGTCTCATTAATGAGATTATTATAACCACTTGTGAATAGTAGTCTGGTAGTATAATGCTTAGTCATGCTATCTAATACATTGGAAATTCTTGAAAATGGGAAATTATGGTTTATGAAACCTTTGTGTTTATAAATGAGGTGGCAATTGGAGTTGTCACTGTGATTTTAAAATAAAATAAAATGTGAAAATTGGTTTAGATTAGGTGGATGGTTGGTTTGGCTTGTGTGCTTAGCACGAGATCTTGTTAAGTGTATGTTCCACCCTAGTCAATTAAGGACCGACGCTTGTGTTTGTCCAGACTGAGCATTAACCGTACAACCACAAGTCTATATGGGTACGACCTAGCCGACTAACTTATGATAGTCTAGTTTAGGTGCCACCAGTGGAAAGTGGGTGCCAGGGATGGACTGGTTATCCACAGTGAGGGACAGGGATTTACTGTACTCATATGGCGCAAGAGGGGGCTTCGGTTCGGGCGGTTAGCCTACTGCGTGAAACCTCGTGGTGGTATCTAGCTAGATTAGAGTAAGGTAAAGGCTTTGTGATATTTTATCCGGGTCTCATGCCAAAGGAAGCGTGTTGACTTTTAGGATAATTTATCTCTTGTGGGTAAAGTTGTACAACCTCTGCAGAGTGTAAAACTATTCGAATAGCCGTGCCCACGGTCAAGGGCGGGCAAGGAATGCATTCACATGGTAGATTTCTGGTTTTGTTTTAAAATCAAAAGTTTTGTATTCTGAGAGTGGAGGGAACTCTCGGAAGGGGTATCCTGGCAGTTGGAGCCAGAGAGGGTGGATGTAACCCGCAATATTAAACTTGTTCAAGTTGTTTAAGCTAGTGTTGGTAGATGGAACCTTCACTATAGAATTAATGTTAGTTCATTAAAACATTTACTTTAATAAATTGATGCCTTCGAAAATAATTAGTAGTAATTGGATTTTAAAATATTGCTTTGTGCAAAAGAACCATATAGCCATCCTTTGTCAAGCCTTGCATATATTGCATTTTTCCCAAGACTTGCGGAGTACTTTATGTACTCACGCGTTGCACTCAAAAATAATTCTCAGAGGAATATGAAGCTCAAGAGGGAGACTACGACTACTTCGCGTGTGGATTCGATGAAGGCTTCCGGAGTTCTAGGTCGCGTTTCCCACCAATTGTCCGTGGCGTATTGATGGGTCTTCGCCGGATTTATTTCGCTTCATTGTGTTTCAGGAGTGTGTGAGGTCTTAAAACCTCGCTTGTAATAATAAGACCTTTCTTTGGTCTGTACTCTTTATTATTGTAATAATGCGTTGTTGGTTATGAATCATTTCTCGTTAAACTGTGTGCACTAGCTTTGATCCGGGACTAGTGCAAGAATACACGAGGGTCCGGGTTTGAAATCCGGTCCCGGCAGAGATGGTATCGAGCCAATTTGGTCAGAGGACGTGACCTAGTTAGAATGGTCGTTAAAAGAAGAACTTCAAAATTTATTTTTTTAAAATAAAAAGTTAATAATGTGCTATCCTTGTCTTTTCTTGTCTTTCTATCCTTACCTTCGTCATGGCATTCTCCCTTATCTATCTGCTTATTTCCTTTTTGGAATGGTAATTATATCTCCTTTCCTCTGTACTTTCTATAGATGGATCGATGAGGTTGCGTATGAAAAGCACTTGTAGAATTCTTGGAGACCTAGAGTATACGAAAGACAACAAATTTATGGAAAGTACTCTTGTCGGGAAAGCCGTCATAATCAGTGCATATCAAGTTAGGTAATTTGGAGAATTGTTGCTAGAGTGGTATATTTTGGATTTATAATTGACAAGATTGAATAATGTTCGAGAGGATTGGGATAAAAGGTATACTTGTGGATATCAATTGATTATAAATAAATCTAAAAAGTATCATCTTTGTGGATTGACTAGAGAATATACAAAGTTGAACTCGGGGGAGCTAATTAGATCATGGGAAGAGTCTAAACTTTGCCTTGGATTTATTATCTAGGATTGAAAGGAGCAATTGGATGTAAAACAAGATTTTGTTAAAGGGATTATTTGTGATCGTTGGAGAATTAGTATTAAGAGATTGATCCAGTAAAGGGAGATTAAAAGATTAAGAAGTTGAATTATCATAAACAGTTCATGGTATCAATTTTTGGGTGATTTGGTTGAATCATGAAGAGTAGATGAATGTTGTGGAGTTAATTGATTATCAGAGTTTGGTGGACTTATTGATGATGAGTGGATGCTAGTGGAATTCCTAGAAGATAATACACTTGGATATCTTGGTGGATTAATTTTATCATTGCAAGTGGACTTTGATATATCCATTTGAATTGGTGGATTTAATAGATCAATGTTAGATAATTGGATTTTAACTAATGGGATTAACTAGGTCATTTAAGGATGTTTAACCTGGAGGATTTAAATTAATTGTGGGAGATAGATTGTTCAATAAGAATTAATTGAGAGATTGTCTGATAAGAATTAATTGTGGTATTTGAACTCATTCAAATTTGGTGGAACCAAAATGATGATTATCAAGAGATTGGTTTTGGTGGACTAATGGATATTAAATTATTGCTTAGATGATCTTAAAACTTATTGAAGGTTGAATTAATATTATTTGATCAGAGTTATGGATCTGTTGGATTAGATCATGATCATAAAACAATTGGTGGAAATCATGAATTACAATGTTATTGGATTATTGGATTCTTGTTAGAAAATTTTCTATGGTTGGTCGTCGATCCAAATTAGAGCAGAGAATAAAAGTTTAAGAGATTATTTGCTGAAATCAATAAGGTGCATTTGTGGTATATGATTTTGGAATCAAGAATTTTGAAGAGTTGAAATAATTATGTCTTTCTCGGAATGAACACTTGCGGAAGTTAAGCCCTATTTGGTGGAATTCTGAATTAATCGTTATGATGAGGGCAAATGAAGTTAATCCAAAGCTTGCAGACGACTAAAGATGTACTCTCCGATTTGTTTATTGTCTTCCGTATTTCTCAGTTAAAGGAAGGTTTCAGAGTACCAAAGAACAAGATAGAATCATGAAGAAGCGAGGACTAGTTCTTTAGTTGTAGTACCCAAGTAAAGTCTTTCGATTTTAGAACGCTATATATATTACTTGCTTGCGTGTTAGGTGGACTGTACCAAGTCTTTGTATACTTGTAGTACAGCCATCCTTAAAAATTATTTTGATTTCAAGCTAAGCTTCTTCTAAGTTGTTGCTTGCTTCTTTTCGTGTGTTGGTTTGGGATGTTTAGTTTCCCTAATCTCTTACCTATGCTAATTCCTCTTACCTCATGCTAACATAAACCGCTTGAGACGGTGAACACAAGGAGCAACCCAGCAAGAACCGTAATGCCAACGCCCAACCAGATAACAACATTCCACCACCTCTGCTCAAGCCCCCACTTGGAGCAGATGATGGCTATGCAACTACAGCTACTCCAAGCTCTTGCCCGAATCAAATGCAGCAAGGTCCGCAAGCGCCCAACCAAGCTCCCAGTCTAAGATGGGAGAATTTATGAGGACAAGACCTCCTACCTTTGCTGGATCCGTAGATCCCATGGAGGCGATGATTGGATTAAGGATGTGGAGAGGAAGTTGGTCCTAGCCAGTGCAATGACAATGAAAAAGTGTTGTATGCGGCTCACCAACTCAAAGGGATCGCTGCTAGCGGTGGGAAAATTACCGCGCCGCCATCAAAATGCACAAGCTATCACATGGGATGAATTTGTGGAGGCATTCCGATCGCGCATATTCCTACGGAATAATGGACATGAAGAAAAGAGAATTCTACCAAGCTGCGGCAAGGAAACCTCGGCGTTTCGAATACTGAACAAGTTCACCCGACTGCACTGTATGTATCCGAAGAGATCACATCGAGGCAACAAAGATTTGGCGGTTCATGCAGGACTTGATCCCAACCTCAAGGTGCAATTGGTGTCCAAAGATTTTTCGACATTTCAAGACATGATAAATAAGGCCCTTGTCCAGAAGATGCTCAATATCAATTGCGGGACTCTCGTAAGAGAAAGATGGCTTTTCGCACACGAGTAATGCAAGCGGTTCAAGGCCTCGAGTAAATCCACCCGGTTCAACAAAGCTCCAGCAGCAACAGATGCACCAGAACTCCGGGATCTGCGCTGCTCGAGATGCAAGAACCCCGCATCTTCACCGAGTCCGACCTCGGAAAAGCAACACCTCACCGCAGGAGTGCAATGTTTTCGATGTCACGAGATGGGGCATTATGCGAGCAATTGCCCACGAAGCCTCAGCTATCACTCCAATTCCTTTCAATTTGGGAAGTACACGTGCGAACTCCAGTTGTAGGACAAGGACGGGGAGTATCTCCAACTGCAGGAAAAGCTCCAAGAACTCCGCAATCACAAGAAAGAGGACAAGTTAACCACATCACCGCAAAAGGTGCCCCAGGGGCAGCAATCCTGCTTGGTAAGTTTCAATTTGGTTCAAAGCAAGAAGCAGCTTGAGAACACAGCAAGGAACCAAGAGCTGCGTTTTCCTCTCCTATCTTTTTCCTAGTCCGTCCGAATCTCGGGGACGAGATTCTTTCTAAGGGGGGTAGATTTGTCACATCCCAAAATTTGCTTTCTGGAAAAATGTAATTTCAAATTAATTATTTTAAAGTATTTGAGTTTTATTTAGATTTGCCCTGAATTTTTGGTTTTTGAAAAAGCTAGATTTGAAAAGTATTTTAAGTAAAACCTAAAATTATTATTAAATAAAAAGATATTTTGGTTTTATATGAAAATCCTAGTTCAAAATAATTATTTGGAGTTATTTGGCTTTTATCTGGTTTCTTGGATTTTCTGGAGTTCAAAAAAAATGTATGTTTGAAATTAAAAAAGTATTACAAGTATGAAAATTAAATACCAACAGTAGTTGGAAATATTTTTATTAAGTCCAAAATATCTCCAGAAGCTTCTGTGAATTTTTCTGGATTTTTTCGGAGTTTGTTTAAGCTCAATTTGAAATTTTCAAAAAAAGAGAGGAGAGAGAATGAACAGTACCCGCGGGTACTGTTCACTCGTCTTCCCCGCGCGCCCGCAGAGCCCGATCGATCTGTTCGCTGTGTACAGGTTTCTTTCCGTTTTTCTCTCTCTTCATAACTTTCAATCTGGACCTTATCTCAATGTCTTCCCAAAAGGAAAGTTGTGCCAAATCACGCAAGGAATCTATCCCAACTGGCCTCCTTCCATTTCGTTCATCCGTTTGCCTTTTATCTCCAATTTTCTGAAACGGACTCAAAACCGAAATCCACGAATTGCGGTCGGTTTCTACCTCTTCCAAGCCTATAAATAGGACCCCATGGCACCCCTAAACCCATCCCAAGCCGTGGCAAGTTCCCTCAAAGGTCAGGACGCCGTCGGCATCGAGGCCCTTCGGTCTCGGATTTGCTCGTCGCGTCTCGAGCAATCCGGTGAGTTTTTCCGTGATCCTTTCGCGTCACATTGTGCCATCATGTGCCATCTACCATCTTGCCAAGTTAATTTGGTTTTGGTGCAGCCAATCTCCCGGAATCGAGTTTTCCCCAATCTAGGTCAAGAGCGCTTCCCGACGTCGATTCGTCATCTCCGGTAAGTTTCAGCCCTTGCCATAATTTTTCTTAGACTTGCCTCATCGCGTTCTACGCCGTGCTCACTCCCTTTTCCCCAAAAAGCCTCCACAAATTTTTGCCTCCGAACCTCGCCATGGCCGTCAATGGCATCGCGTGTCCCCCATCTATCCGGTGGTGTTTTCCCCAATCCGTTCACGTCACATCGTGCCAAACCGTCCCAGGTAGTTACCTTCCAAGTGGTTTTAGATTCCGTTCACCGAGCACCAAGATAGTAAGTTTTTCCTTTTTCCTTCCCGACGTCGTTCAAACATCGATTGCGCCGTCTCCGATGGGTTTCTGGCCGAGCCCATAATTTTCCTAGCCTCGCCAAGCCGCGTTCTAGCCCGTGCTCATCCTACTTCTCCATGTTCCATGCCCGAATTTTATTCCTCTCTTCTACCCATGTCGTTGTAGTCGCCCGTGCCGTCACCGTACTCCGTTTGGCGTGCCGTCGCTTCCTATGTGTGCCTTAGGTCCCTAGCAACCCATATTGCTAGTTAGATTCACCTCCCATGCCTCCTCTCGCCAGCGCTAGCCTTCTCGCCAAAATTACTGTTCTCGGATGAACAGTAACATCTGTGAATTTCCAGCATTTTCTCGCCCCGGCAAACTTTAGATCGCTCGTTCTCCTTCGTCCGAACTCCGATCAACCCGATTATTTTTCCTAAATTCATATAAAATTGAGCTCTATCTTTTGGTTCTGGTTTTGCAGTTTTTGGAGTTTATTTGAATTTTTTTTTTGTTTTGTCGTTTCGCGCGTAGAACCCGACGTCGCCGAAGAGTTTATCGAACCGCAGCAAGAGGGACCAAACAGTGCACAAGAAGGCAAGTCTCCTTTGATCATCTTGAACCCATGATTTTGAAATATTTTTAAATAATTTAAATTATGTGCATTGCTATTTACATTAAACCTTAGTTCAAATCTTAAGGTGTTAGCTAATCCAACTTTGTTATACCCTCCTTTGAGATTGAATGCCATGTACCATTGTAACCCTAGAAGTTTCCTTTGTCTCATTAATGAGATTATTATAACCACTTGTGAATAGTAGTCTGGTAGTATAATGCTTAGTCATGCTATCTAATACATTGGAAATTCTTGAAAATGGGAAATTATGGTTTATGAAACCTTTGTGTTTATAAATGAGGTGGCAATTGGAGTTGTCACTGTGATTTTAAAATAAAATAAAATGTGAAAATTGGTTTAGATTAGGGTGGATGGTTGGTTTGGCTTGGTGCAGTTAGCACGAGATCTTGTTAAGTGTATGTTCCACCTAGTCAATTAAGGACCGACGCTTGTGTTTGTCCAAACGAGCATTAACCGTACAACCACAAGTCTATATGGGTACGACCTAGGTGACTAACTTATGATAGTCTAGTTTAGGTGCCACCGATGGAAAGTGGGTGCCGTGGATGGGTGGTTATCCACATGAGGGACAGGATTTCTTGTACTCATATGGCGCAAGAGGGGCTTGGTTGGGCGGTTAGCCTACTGCGGTGAAACCTCGCGGGTGGTATCTAGCTAGATTAGAGTAAGGTAAAAGCTTTGTGATATTTTATCGGGTCTCATGCCAAAGGAAGCGTGTTGACTTTTAGGATAATTTATCTCTTGTGGGTAAAGTTGTACAACCTCTGCAGAGTGTAAAACTATTCGAATAGCCGTGCCCACGGTCAAGGGCGGGCAAGGAATGCATTCACATGGTAGATTTCTGGTTTTGTTTTAAAATCAAAAGTTTTGTATTCGAGAGTGGAGGGAACTCTCGGAAGGGTATCCCGGCATTGGAGCAGAGAGGGTGGATGTAACCGCAATATTAAACTTGTTCAAGTTGTTTAAGCTAGTGTTGGTAGATGGAACCTTCACTATAGAATTAATGTTAGTTCATTAAAACATTTACTTTAATAAATTGATGCCTTTGAAAATAATTAGTAGTAATTGGATTTTAAAATATTGCTTTGTGCAAAAGAACCATATAGCCATCCTTTGTCAAGCCTTGCATATATTGCATTTTTCCCAAGACTTCATGAGTACTTTATGTACTCACGCGTTGCACTCAAAAATAATTCTCAGAGGAATATGAAGCTCAAGAGGAGACTACGACTACTTCGCGTGTGGATTCGATGAAGGCTTCCTCGAGTTCTAGGTCGCGTTTCCCACCAATTGCCCGTGGCGTATTGATGGGTCTTCGCCGGATTTATTTTCGCTTCATTGTGTTTACGTGAGTGTGTGAGGTCTTAAAACCTCGGTTGTAATAATGAGACCTTTCGGTGCAGTACTCTTTATTATTGTAATAATGCGTTGTTGGTTATGAATCATTTCTGGTTAAACTGTGTGCACTAGCTTTGATCTGGGACTAGTGCAGTAATACACAGAGGGTCCGGGTTTGGAAATCCGGGGTCCCGACATTAAGTTCCCATGTCCGCCCTTAACCGTGGGCACGGCTATTCGAATAGTTTTGACTCTGCAGAGTTTGCACACTTTACCCACAAGAGACAGTTCCCTCGTTGCCCCACACGATTCCTTAGTCGTGCGCTTGAGCGAACCATCGCAGTAACCGTTCAAAATACCTCGCCCCTTCCATCATCTCACCCTATGGGTCGTTCCCACTTGCGGTGGGTCCCATACGTTGTGCGGGATGTTCTCCTTCTGAACATCTAGCAGATGACTACCACACTGCTAGCACGCCACAGCAGAACCTCACCCTCCGCGGGTGTAACATCCTGAATTTCAGAGTCTTTTTGAAGTTTTCAAAATAAAATACACCATTTGTATTTTCTGAAATTAATTAAAGCTTAAAAGGAATTTTTAGAATTTATTTGGATTTAATATGATTAATTCAAACATTAACATTTGCCAAAAGTATTTTATTTGAGTTCCCTGTGTCTCAGGGATTTTATTGGTATTTTCTGGGATTTTTCTGGATTTATTTGCTATTTTCTAGAGCTCAAAAGCCTTTAAATGAATTTCTGGAAAAAAAAAGAAAAGAAAATCCTAAACCGGCCGGTGGGCCAAAACCCACCGAACCGGCCTGGTCCCACCGCCTTCGGCCCAGCCCCGCCCGGCCGGCCTGCCCCGCCCCTTGCCACGCGGCGCGATTCGCGCCGCAAGGGCCAAGATCGCTCGCTGGATGGCCGACACGTGTCGCCCATCCGCGCGCTCGCCTCGGCCGCAGCTGAAGCCGCCGTGGCAGCGGCAGTGGGGCCCACTGTCGAGCCGTATCCGTCGGGACTCGGACGTCCGTGCGCGTCAACCTCGCGCCGCCGGGTATTTAAGGGCCCGACCTCGAGGTCCGCCGCCGCCGCCGTGCTCGCCGCCGCCCGCGCCGAAGCGCGCGCCGCCGCGCCGGCAAGGCGCTCGCCATCGCCGCCGCCGCTGCCGTCGTCCGCGGCTGCTTGGCGCCGCCCGCTGCCGCTGCCGTCGTTATCGCTGCCGCCACCGGTGAGCGCCGCCGCCCCGAGCCACCGCCAACCTGCCGCCGCCGCCGACGGACACCCGCCGCCGCCAGCCCGCCGCCCGCGCGCCGCGCCGCGCGCGCTCGCGCGACGACGCGCGCAGCGCCGCCACGCGTAGGCGATCCACCGCCGCCCCGCCCGAGCCGCTGATCCCGCCGCCGTTCAGACCGGGCCGACGGCGGATGCATCCACGCCACCGCACCGCAGCCGTCCGATCGTCCCCGCACCGCGCGCGCGACCCCGCGCTTCCCGTGGATCGGGTCCACCGTGGCGCCGAGCACGACAAGCCGCCCACCCGTCGCCCATGGTCCGTGAGACCGTGCGCCATGGGCCACGCCACCGCCACGCCAAGATGCCACGCCACCCTACCCGCACACGCGTGTCGGCCCGCCACCGCCACGTCGGCCTAGCCGCTGCGCCAAGAATTGATCTACCGATCGTTCCGGCGCCGAGTCCACCGTGAGACCAGTCTCCGTGCACCGGTCCACAAAGACGGTGCAATTTCTTAATTTCCCCGATTTTCCTTTAGATCCAATTTTCCAAGAGCCCGTTCTCCTTCGTCCTAGCTCCGATTGACCCGATTCTTTTTCCTAAATTCATCGAAAATTGAGCTCTATCTTTTGGTTCAGGTTTGAGAATTTTTGGAGTTCATTTGAATTTTTATTTGAATTTATTTTGTCTCTTCGTCTGCTTTTCTCTCGTTAGATCGCGTTCAAGGAGCGAGGTTGGATTTGAAGTTCAAGAGCCGTCAACTGAGCAAGGCCAAGGCAAGTCGTGTCCTTTGATCATGTTGAACTCAGTTTGCAATCTATCATTTAAATATTTTGTTTTAAATTACATTGCATCGCTACTTTTATACAAACCTTGTAATTGGTAGTTATCACCTCAATTGAGTATTTCCTCCTTGTTAAAATTGAATGCCATGCTGCCATTGTCACCATAGGTTGGGAAACTTACTAGTGATGCTATGTTACGATCACAATTGGGATGGTACGATTAGTATGCTTAGCCATGCTTTTAGTATCGTTTGGATTCATCATCACATGTGATTAATTAATTTGACTTAATGATATATTGAATCGTGGTTGGTGCCACTGTTATAAAATTTGTGCCGTGACGTTGGTGCGTCATTGGCGATGGTTGCACAAAATTGGTTTTCACTCGGGCGAATGATCGTGCAGTAAAGGGGAAAGTGTTGGAGCACTTCGAGGGATGTGGTAGTCTCGCCCGAGAACACTTAAGGACTTAACTTTGTGCGCCATTGATCTGAGCTTTACCGTGCAAACCACATGTCTGGTATGGGACAGACCTGGCTGATTAATTTGGGATATTTCAATTTCAATCTCGCTGGGATGAACATGGTTGCTGATTTCCATGAGGCGCAAGGGGGGGTGTGATGCGAAACCCTAGCGGGCGGGATTGGGTTGGAATTGAACATTGTAAAGGCTTTGTTGTGATTGTCTTTAACGTGAGGATTATCACATCGTGTGGGTACAGTTGTGCGACCTCTGCAGAGTGTAAAACTATTCGAATAGCCGCGTCCTCGGTCATGGGCAATGCTCGGTGATTTCACACGAGGTATAGTTACTCTTGGAAAGCTTTGTAGCTGGTCAGTGGATAGTTAATTCACTGTTGGTTTGGCTTGTGGATGGGATGTCCATGAGTGGGTTGGTTTGGCTTGTGGATGGGAGGTCCATAAGTAGTTTACTTATATCCCTTTGATTATTATTCATTATTGTTTTATTTGCTTTTCGCCTTCAATCTATTTAAGGTATTTTCAAATGCTGTTTATGCAAATTAACCTTTCAGCCTTCCATTGGTAAGCCTTGCATACTATATTGCATCATTTGTTACAAACGGCTTGCTGAGTACCAATGTACTCACGGCTTTACGCCTATGTTGCTCAGTTGAGGATGAGGAGTACTACCAGCAGGAGGTTCCAGGAGGAGAGTGCTTCGACGACTACGTGTTCTAGGCTTCGCTCCCCACTCGATTGCCCGTGGGCATGTCGATTGGCCACTACGTTTATTTTGGATTTTCCGCTGCTAAGTTTTGTTAAGCCCCTACAGCTATTGAGATTGTAAGCTTGACCATAAGGTCTCACTTTTGGATATTGATTAATAATTTGAGTTTTCCTTATTTAATATCATGATTGTGGTGATGATTACCTCTATGTTTGACTGTGTGCACTAGCATGATCCTGGACTAGTGCAGTATACACAGAGAGTCCGGATTTGCATATTCGGGTCTCGACAGCGGGTGTCCCATTCAAGCCCGCCACACAGACAGCCACTTGCACCACTTCACTCCTCCACTGATGATGATGACTTTCAGGGTTCGGTAAATTTACTAGGCCAAGTTGTACTTTACAGACTTGTGGTTGTACTTGTTATACAGGGGAGATCATGACAAGATTCAGTCCTTAAGGTATCTGGGCGGTTCTACCACTATCCACACTCTCGTGCACACCTGCACCATACCCCCGATCCATCCGCCCAGATAAATAAGCAGTTTGTGATTTTTGGGAGTATAAAATAACCATATCCAATATACACCAGTCATTACCACTATGACTGTCCCACCACATTTTCTCATGATTAAAAATGATGCTTGGACATTCTTACGCCCATGAATATCTAAACAATACTAAGCATGGCATATAATTACGGACTTACTTTCGAAAGGTTACCATTATAATTTATTTTTGCTAGGGCGACAAGGTTCTCAACTTTAAATGTTCCAACGGAGGTGTAATATTAATCAAGTTAGATAATAGGCATTTAACTAGAATTCTAAACTAAATATGCATTTTCATATAAATTACGGCATGCAATTTGATAATCTAAACAAAAGTAATTTGCAGAAAATGTAGGTTCAACATGATCAAAGTATTGACTCGCCTTGGTCACAGGGGGTGTTTTCTGGGTTGTCTGAAGCGCCTAGCGTTGTCGCTCGCCTCCTCCTCTTGTGCCTCGTAAGCTATTTTTAACGCGCGCGATAATTTGGATAAAAGGAAAAAGGCAATCAGCAAACCAGTAAACATTTACCAAAAGACCCAAATAACCCCAACACCAAATTCCTAGTTTCATTTGTTTTGGTGCTATAGTAATCTCATTTTGAGTAACTAATGTTTAATCATACTCATTTTAATATACTGCATTCTATGATTATATTTGGATGTCATGACCTAGGTTATTGATAATATCTTATAGCCTAAATTGTTAACAGTTTGTTTCTACCCCTTTTTGTTTGACAAGTTATCATTTTATGTGAGCAATCACTCTAATCACCCTATTACTAAACCCTTTCACTTGACAAAGAGGGTTGTAAATATTACTCAGGCTATACCTACATCTAAGTATTATCTTCTAACACATGATAAATATCCATGCTCAAAAGTCCCTAAATACCCCCTTTTTTTGTAATCTGTTGGGATTAATACACAAGGTTAATATACAAGATGCTTGCTATTACATGTGCCATTTTTATTTACATTCAATCATTCATTCTATTTATTTGCTAAAGATTTAAACAAGATTATTTATTATATATGTTCATATGTGCACACATGGATATGTGTATATCTAGAATTATACATGACATTTTATGGCACATACTTTCTATCTATCCTTGCTACAGAACTAGCATACATCCTCACGATCGACTGGGTCACTGGCGCACAGTAAAAAGGACAAAAATTAAACACCGAAAAACCCACCCGGCGCGGCGGAGCGGGCTCGAACGCGTGCTGCCTGGGGGCGACTTAGCACTGACACTGCTAGCCAGGAGGACTCCTCAGATGATGCTTACTTATATAGGGGGCTATTACCTCTTAAGGTATGCAGTAGTAGAGGCCGGGGCAGAAGAGTTCGGGACTGAGGATGGGCGGCGGTGCGGTCGGCGGTGGGCTGCCGGAGGGTTGCGAGTGACGGGCGAAATGGAATGTCCTGACGCCGGGGATCCCGATGGTGGAGTCGGCGGCGGGCGGGGGTCACCGGAGTAGGGTCGGCGACGTGCGGTGGCGGCGGTCCAGGGGGGAGTTCGACGCCGGCGAGCTACAGGGCCGGAGAGGCTCGGCCGACCTCTCGGTTGACTTCACGACGTCACGGAGAGGGTGTAGATACCAGGAATCAAGAAATAGTGGTACGGTTAGGGAGATGGCTCGGCGGTCGGACGTGGGGAAGAGAAGGGATTCCGGCGAGGAGAATGGAAGGGAGGCCGATTGCTCTGGGAGGAGAGAAAGGGAAGTGTTGCGGTGCAGGTGAAGGTCTTTGCCGGGGCCTTATAAGGGCAAATTGCTCTGGCGTCGAAGGCGTCGGGAACTCGCCCCTTCGGTCTTTTCGGCGCGCAGCGAAGCAGGAGATGGCAGGCGGCAGAGGATCTGAGGGGAATGGATTTCGGCATGATGGCAAGGGCGACGCGCGCGGTGTAGCAGAGAGGTTGAGCTGCGCGCGTGAGGGAATGGCTCGGCAGAGCGGGGAGGAAAAAGAGGATGGTGCCAGCGCGGGGAAGAAAAAGAGAGCGGGGCAGAGTTCTGGGCGCGGCGGACCAATGGGCGAAGGCAACGTCGTCCAGCGTTTCCGAGATGGGGCGGAGGAAAGGAGGTGCGAAGGGAGGGGACGACGTGGAGACAGCCAGGCCGCGCAACAGAAAGAGAAGGAAGAAGGAAGAGAAACAACACTGGGGGGCGCTCGGGCAGGAGTGGAAGGCGGCCGCGCGCTGAGAGAAGGGAAGAGCGGGGAGTTGGGCTGGGCTGGCTTGGTCTGGCCTGACTCTCCCTCCCCATATATACATATTTTATTTTATTTTATTTTCTTTTGCTGTCTCCATCACATTTATATGAACATATACACATATGCTCATGGGTTTATGTACATGTAATTGCACTCTTCATTTACTGATTTATTTCCCTTATGTGCCTTTCCCATGTAGCCCAAGGTTGTGTGTGCGTACATATATATAATCATACGTTGACCCATTTTATTTTACTTGCCACCTTGCCACTCATACTCTTATTTTTGTAGATGACATTTTATGCTTAATTACATTTCTCTCCTTACATTTTATAGATCATCTTTTCAGATTCTTAATTTAGATTTTCTAATCTCTACTATTCAAACATATATGTTTCTTTTTGGATCCTTTTAACTCTTAAATCCTTTTGCCAAATTTTAGGAAAACATTCTAACTCCAAATGCAAATGGAAATACATTGCAAAATTAATTCAAAAGCTTTATACATTTCTGATTTAAATTTCAGGACGTTACAAATCTACCCCCCTTAAAAAGAATCTCGACTTTAGATTCAAACCTAGCTAGTGAACAGGTCGGGATAGTCTTTTCGCAGTTGATCTTCACGCTCCCATGTGGCTTCCTTCTTGGAGTGATGGCTCCATTGTACTCTGCACATGCGGATGGTTTGAGTTCTCGTCTTCTTTTCTACGGTGTCCAAGATCTTGATCAGGCGCTCCTTGTAGGTTAAATCTTCTTCAAGCTCAATTGTCTCCAGTGGAGTTGATTCCTCGTGTACTGTGAGACATTTCTTAAGTTGGGACACGTGGAAGACGTTGTGTATGTCCGATAAGTTTGGGGTAGTTCCAGGTTGGTAAGCAACTTCTCCTTTCTTAGCCGCAATTGAAACGGGTCGACATAACGTGGGGTAAGCTTGCCTTTAACCTTGAATCGCTTAACTCCCGTAATGGGGATACCTTGAGATAGACATGGTCCCCTACTTCAAAACTTAATGGCCTTCGCCTTTTATCCGCATAACTCTTTTGTCCGACCGAGTGCTAGCAACTGTCTCTCGATTATGCGAACCTTTCTTCTACTGCTTTAGTGTATCCGCCCAAGATATAACCTTCTCCTACTTCGACCAAAGTGAAGAGGGTCCGCACTTTCTTCCATATAGTGCTTCAAATGGGGACATTTGAAGACCGGTTTGATAGCTATTATTGTAAGCAAACTCAGCAGAGGGCGCATCCGTCCCATTCTTTGAGAAATCCAAAGCGCAAGCTCTGAGCATATCTTCCAATATCGATTTACCCTCTCCGTCGCCCATCTGCTTGAGGGTGGTAGGCGGTGCTGAAATCCGATGGGTGCCAAGGGCTTCGTGTAGGCTAGCCCGAAATGCGAGGTAAATTGAGAACCTCGATCCGAGACTATCCGCTTTGGTACTCGTGTAAGCACACGATGCGGGACATGTACAGCTCTGCTAGCTTATCTCCTTTGTAAGTGGTCTTGACAGGATAAAATGCGCAACCTTGGTCAATCACAACTACTACCCATATAGAATCATACCCAGATTTTGTTCGGGGAAATCCAGTAATAAAATACATTCCGACTTCTTCCCATTTCCATTGGGGTACTTGCAATGGTTGTAACAACCCTGCGGGCCTCTAATGTTCTGCCTTCACTCGCTGACACACATCACAGCATGCTACATGCTCAGCGATGTCTCTTTTCATGCGAGGCCACCAGCAGAATTGTTTCATGCCGTGGTACATCTTGGTACTTCCAGGGTGGAGAGAGTACGGAGAACTATGAGCTTCTCTCAGTACCAGGTCCTTAAGATCCTTTTGATGGGGCACCACGATGCGTGTCCCATACCGCAGAGCACCTTCATCATCAATTGTCATTTTGGGAGCCTTCCCTGCTTCCATCATTCTTTTTATTCTCAAAATGGTTGGATCCTCTTGTTGCGCAGTCATAATCATCTCTTCTATGCTTGATTTGATTTCCATGGCCGCCAAAGTGCCTTGATCCACAATCTCCAAATTGAGCGCCAATATCTCTTTGTACAACTCTGGTTGCTGCTCCATAACCATAAGGTTGTTGCAATATGCCTTACGACTCAAGGCGCCGGCTACCACATTAGCCTTGCTCGGGTGGTAGTGAACACTTAAGTCGTAATCCTTGATTAGCTCCAGCCATCTTCTCGCCTCAGTTTAGGTGAGATGCGTGAAGAAGTACTTGAGGCTCTTGTGATCGGTGTATATGTCACAATGATTTCCGATCGATAATGTCTCCAAATTTTTAATGCATGTACCACGGAAGCCGCCCAAGTCATGGGTTGGGTAATTGACTTCATGAGGGCGAAGCTACCTTGACGCATAAGCTACCACTTTGCCTCCTTGCATAAGCACAGATCCAAGGCCTTGATGTGAAGCATCACAATATATCTCAAAGTCCTTGCGTACATCTGGCAGGACTAACACAGGGGTGGAGGTTAACCTCTTCTTTAGTTCTTGAAAGCTTTCCTCACAAGCCTTGGTCCACTCAAATTTTTGCTCTTTCTTGAGTAGCTGGGTCAAGGGCCTGGCAACTCGAGAGAATCCCTCTATGAATCTTCGGTAGTATCCAGCCAATCCGAGGAAACTGCGCACCTCCGTGACACATCGGTGGGCGTTGCCATTCCATTACAAATGCAATCTTAGATGGGTCCACCGATACTCCCAGCAGACACTATATGGCCAAGAAAGCGATATCGACAACCAAAACTCGCACTTGCTAAACTTGGCATAAAGCTGGTGCTCCTTCAACTTCTCTAATACTAAGTGCAAATGCTCAAGATGCTCTTCTGCGATCTTGGAGTAGATGAGAATATCGTCAATGAATACCACCACAAACTTATCTAGATATTCCATGAAGACCTTATTCATAAGATTCATGAAGTAGGTCGGGCATTTGTCAATCCAAAAGACATGATCAGTAAATTCATACAACCCATATCTAGTGGTGAAAGTCTTTGGAATATCCTCAGGCCTGATCTTCAACTGATGGTAACCCGACCTCAAGTCAATTTTGGAGAATACAGTGGCTCCTCCAAGCTGGTCAAATAGATCATCAATTCTAGGCAAAGGGTACTTGTTTTTGACGGTCACCTCATTTAAGGCCCGATAATCTACACACATGCGAGCTGTACCATCCTTCTTTTTTACAAAGATTACCGGAGATCCCCAAGGTGAGGAACTCGGCCTAATAAATCCTTTGTTTTGCAACTCATATAGTTGTTTCTTTAACTCTTCTAACTCATCCACAGTCATTCTGTAGGGCCTTTTAGAAATGGGGGCAGCACCGGGCTTTAGGTTAATGACAAACTCCAATTCTCTGTCGGGTGGCATACCTGGTAGTTCTTCAGGAAATACCTCAGGGTAATCTTGTACCACCATCATCCCTTCTAACGGTACATCCTCACAATAATTAATTGCCTGACCCCATCTGTATGGGCGGTCCACCTTTACTTCTATCTGTAACCTGTGACACTTGGTGAGCTTAACTATCCTAGTGGCACAGCTTATAATCCCTTGATATCTCTCAAGCCAGTCCATCCCTAGTATAATGTCCAGGGTTTGGGAGTGCAAAACTATTAAGTCTGCTGGGAAGTCCCATCCTTCCATGGTAATCACTACCCCAGGGCATACAAAGGTGGCATGGATAATTCCCGCAGGGGAGCTAAGGGCCAATATTTTCTTTAAAGGGTAAGTAGGTAGCCCTAGCTTATCCACACATTTCTTTGATATTAAAGAGTGTGAAGCCCCAGAATCAAAAAGAACTTGTGCTGGCATGGAATTGACAGAGAACGTACCCATCAAAACTCCGACAGCCTCCTTAGCCTCTTCCACGGTGATATGGTTGACTCGACCGCGGTTGGGGGTTGAGGCCGACTTGTTAGCTTGAGGGGTTTGATGTCCCTTGCTGGGTGCCGATGCTTGACCTCGGGCGGGGGTGGACCCTAGATTGAACTTTACTGGAGAATTCTGCCGCTGCGGGCACTGACTGACAAAGTGGCCCACTTCACCACATCCGAAGCAGCTTCTACCGGAAATGGGGTTTACTCTAGAAGTCTGGCCTGTCGGGGGCGGTGTTTGGAATGAACTACCACTTGAACGAGGGGTGAAAGCAGGTTTCTTAAACTGGGTGGATCCTGAGAAGGAGGGGTTATTGAAGAGTCTTTGAACAAACCTCCCTTGGGGTCTCTGAGCCACTTGCTTACGCTTGCGGGTTGCTTCCAGGGTCCTTTTCTCACTTTCCAGGATCAAAGTCTTATTCACTAGCTGATGAAAGCTGGTGAAATCTTGTGTAATTAGTTGCACTCGTAGCTCCTCGTTCATCCCCACAAAGAAGCGGTCAATCTTCTCTTCTTCATCCGCCACGTCTTTTGGGGCGTAGCGGGCTAGCTGATTGAACTTGGTGAGGTACTCGCCGACTGACATGTTTCCTTGCTTCAAAGTACGAAACTCATTCTTCTTCATTCGCATAACTCCTGCTGGAACGAAATTGGCCTTGAAAGCCACCTTAAACTCAGCCCATGGAATAACTTCTGGGTTTGCTCCGGCGGGGGTGTCCTCATTACCCTTAGCTGCTCGATAATTCTCCCACCATGCACCGCAGCTCCTTGCGGTGGTGGGTAGCGAAGATGACTTGATCATTATCTGCAATCTTGGCCAAGCGTAGCTTTCTTTCAGTGTCTCTCAGCCAATCTTCAGCCTCCAAGGGCTCATCTGCACCCGCAAATGTGAGGGGGCGGGTTCTTATAAAATCCCCAAGGTCCGAGGTGTGGGCATGGGCACCAGGCTGCTGGCCTGCGTAGATAGCTTGCAGCAGTTGTGTCTGTTGGGCCATTACTTGGGCCATAGACGGGTTGACAGGTGCAGGTGGGAGATTTACCCTTGGGTTTGGGCCTCTTCCCCTTCCAGTAGCTTGCTCCTCTTGGTTAGCCTCAACCTCGGCATGCACATCCGGGTCGGCACTGGCTTGGGCACGAGTGACACGGTGACTGGCCATCTGCAGGTATTGCGATACATTTTAGACTCTAGCTCTAGCCATATAAGGGAACCTCAACCCAAGACAACCACATAGAGATTTCAAACATAAGACCAAATAAGGCAACAACAAGGAAATGTTAAACACAAGGCCAGTTCATAAAGCATAACACATACATCACATAGCCAGCATTTTAAAGTTCTAGACCAAGCTGGACTTACAAACACATCACATAACACACTTAGAGTTCATAATTATACATCACAGGACTTAGGAAAATACAAAAGCTGATACTACCATAACCGGGGAACCTACATCCACTGCTGCTAGTCGACCAACTGCAAGCGTCCTACTCCTCCATAGGTCCAACATCGAGGCTGGAGGGGCTGTAGCCCGGTGACTGGGAGCGAGAACGACTACCACTAAACTCGGAAGGGTCAGTGTCGGAGCGGGAGCGGGAGCGGGAACGGCTACGGCTGCGGCGGGTCTCTCCACGGCGCAGAGCGCACTGCGGCCCCGGGGGCCGTACGCTCTTACGAGCGGTGAGTCGGGTGCGTAGTCCCCGAGCTGGCGGGGTGGTGCGGGGCCGAGCTGGTGTAGGAGTCTGGCTGGGCACGTCGCAAGAGCCGCCCGCCTTGGCCTCCGCTAAGGTCGCTCGCACGCCGTAAGCCTCTCATGTAGAGACTCGCCGCGTGAGTGGCGTGCAGCGCCACGCAGCGCCGTGATCTCCTCCTGAGCCCTGACGTGGATCGTCCCCAGAGCCCGGGTGAGGTCCACCTGATGCGTCAGCATCGGGTCGTCCTCCATGTCGGGGGTGAGGGTCTCGTCGTAGCGGTCGCCCTCTCGACGCAGCAGGTAGTAGCAAAAAGGAGTCCGTCGTAGCGCGGGCCCGTGAAGGTCGCAAAGGCGGGCCACAGCCAGACGGGCTGCGCCCCGAGCGCCGCGGTCACGGTGCCCTCCCGTGGGTGGCCGAAAACGTGAGGAGGGTCCTCTCGCCCTTGGCGTCGATGTAGACCTCCACCACCAAGACTCGTCTGCTCCAACTCGTCCGCTTGCCCTCGTAAATGGGCGCTTCTTGTAGCCCAAGTAGTGGAGGAGTCTGCAAAGTGCTCGCAAACTCTCCCTCCCTCACGCCATGGGCTAAAAAGTCCCAGTGCCCCTCGGCGACGGCTCCTGCCATCTGCAGTTTACAATACTTAACGTTAGTAACTTTTAAGAATAATCAACTGAAAAGTAGACTAGAACAGAACTAGGAAGGGTACGAACAGCAATAATACTTTATATTTTTAGAAGCTCTTTTGTTAAGGGTTTAAAATTAAATCCCTAAGACCCTTCTAACGACCATTCTAAGGCTTTTACCCTACAGTCGTATGCTCTGATACCAGCTCTGTCAGACCCAGATTTTTCAACCTGGAATCTCCTGTGAAACCACTGCACTATTCCCTGGATCAGTAGATAGTGCTCACAGGTACATGGCTGCATCATTTCATACATCGCATGGACATTCACAACTCAACCACATATTACATAACAGAGGTTTGAATTATGCCACGTCGGGCAATGAGTTTACATAGGGGCCGACCAGGCCAAATGTTTACATTACAAAAGTATGCCAGCGGAAGCAAAAGCCAAGTGAAGCCAATAATCCACAAGCAGCGACTGGGGTAAAATATGTGCCTTATGGTTATTACCTAAGCTAAGGCAATAACCATAGGCACACTATACCTTAGTCTAACCACCTAGGACTCAAAAGAAAACGCAAGAGACGCCCTAATTCTCCTCGTTGTTCCCTTCCTCTGCAGGGGGGGCGTCTTCATAAGCATAGTGATCCGGGTCTCCAGAATATGGTTTGATAACGCGAGCGTGAGCACTCCGACCCCGTGCTCCGCGAGCCAATACACAGAATGCAATTAAGTAGTATGCAGGGCTAATCAAGAGAAGGCTGGAGTTATTTTGTTTTGCGTAGAGTGCTTTTGAATACAATTACTTAAAAATCTCTAAGACCTATCATTTTTGGAACCAAAGTATAAGTGTATCAAAATGCTTTATTACTAGTGATCTAGAGACCATCCACCTTTACATGGCCTCCAAACCGTATGCTATATCTTCAGCGTTATAGCCGCTTACATTACCATTGGGACGACGCCCAGGACAACAACACCTTTTAGGGCTTCCCACTGCCCTCCCTTTTACCCTTTCATTTGCCAAGATTTTTGAAACAGAACTATATCTAGTTAAGTTCCCATGTCCGCCCTTAACCGTGGGCACGGCTATTCGAATAGTTTTGACTCTGCAGAGTTTGCACACTTTACCCACAAGAGACAGTTCCCTCGTTGCCCCACACGATTCCTTAGTCGTGCGCTTGAGCGAACCATCACAGTAACCGTTCAAAATACCTCGCCCCTTCCATCATCTCACCCTATGGGTCGCTCCCACTTGCGGTGGGTCCCATACGCAGCGGATGTTCTCCTTTGAACGTCTAGCGATGACTACCATACGCTAGCACGCCACGCAGAACCTCACCTCCGCGGTGTCCCATTCAAGCCCGCCACACGCATACACCGCTTGCACCACTTCACCTCCACCGATGATGATGACTTTCGTGGTTCGGTAAATTTACTAGGCCAAGTTGTACTTTACAGACTTGTGGTTGTACTTGTTATACTGGGAGATCATGACAAGATTCAGTCCTTAAGGTATCTCGGCGGTTCTACCACTATCCACACTCTCGCACACCGCACCATACCCCGATCCATCCGCCCGGATAAATAAGCGATTTGTGATTTTTGGGAGTATAAAATAACCATATCCAACATACACAGTCATTACCACTATGACTGTCCCACCACATTTTCTCATGATTAAAAATGATGCTTGGACATTCTTACGCCCATGAATATCTAAACAATACTAAGCATGGCATATAATTACGAACTTACTTTTAAAGGTTACCATTATAATTTATTTTTGCTAGGCGACAAGGTTCTCAACTTTAAATGTTCCAACGGAGTGTAATATTAATCAAGTTAGATAATAGGCATTTAACTAGAATTCTAAACTAAACATGCATTTTCATATAAATTACGGCATGCAATTTGATAATCTAAACAAAAGTAATTTGCAGAAAATGTAGGTTCAACATGATCAAAGTATTGACTCGCCTTGGTCACAGGGGGTGTTTTCTGGGTTGTCTCAAGCGTCTAGCGTTGCCGCTCGCCTCCTCCTCTTGTGCCTCGTAAGCTATTTTTAACGCGCGCGATAATTTGGATAAAAGGAAAAAGGCAATCAGCAAACCAGTAAACATTTACCAAAAGACCCAAATAACCCCAACACCAAATTCCTAGTTTCATTTGTTTTGGTGCTATAGTAATCTCATTTTGAGTAACTAATGTTTAATCATACTCATTTTAATATACTGCATTCTATGATTATATTTGGATGTCATGACCTAGGTTATTGATAATATCTTATAGCCTAAATTGTTAACAGTTTGTTTCTACCCCTTTTTGTTTGACAAGTTATCATTTTATGTGAGCAATCACTCTAATCACCCTATTACTAAACCCTTTCACTTGACAAAGAGGGTTGTAAATATTACTCAGGCTATACCTACATCTAAGTATTATCTTCTAACACATGATAAATATCCATGCTCAAAAGTCCCTAAATACCCCCTTTTTTTGTAATCTGTTGGGATTAATACACAAGGTTAATATACAAGATGCTTGCTATTACATGTGCCATTTTAATTTACATTCAATCATTCATTCTATTTATTTGCTAAAGATTTAAACAAGATTATTTATTATATATGTTCATATGTGCACACATGGATATGTGTATATCTAGAATTATACATGACATTTTATGGCACATACTTTCTATCTATCCTTGCTACAGAACTAGCATACATCCTCACGATCGATCGGGTCATCGCGCATGATAAAAGGACAAAAATTAAACACCGAAAAACCCACCCGGCGCGGCGGAGCGGGCTCGAACGCGTGCTGCCTGGGGGCGACTTAGCACTGACACTGCTAGCCAGGAGGACTCCTCAGATGATGCTTACTTATATAGGGGGCTATTACCTCTTAAGGTATGCAGGAGTAGAGGCCGGGCGTAAGAGTTCGGATCGAGGATGGCGGCGGTGCGGTCGGCGGCGGGCTGCCGGAGGGTTGCGGGTAACGGGCGAAATGGAATGTCCTCACGCCGGGGATCCCGATGGTGGAGTCGGCGGCGGGCGGGGGTCACCGGAGTAGGGTCGGCGGCGTGCGGTGGCGGCGGTCCAGGGGGGGAGTTCGACGCCGGCGAGCTACAGGGCCGGAGAGGCTCGGCCGACCTCTCGGTTGACTTCACGACGTCACGGAGAGGGTGTAGATACCAGGAATCAAGAAATAGTGGTGCGGTTAGGGAGATGGCTCAGCGGCCGGACTTGGGGAAGAGAAGGGATTCCGGCGAGGAGAATGGAAGGGAGGCCGATTGCTCTGGGGAGGAGCGAAAGGGAAGTGTTGCGGTGCAGGTGAAGGTCTTTGCCGGGGCCTTATAAGGGCAAATCGCTCTGGCGTCGAAGGCGTCAGGAACTCGCCCTTCGGGTTTTTTCTTGCAGCAGTGGCGGGAGATGGCAAAGGCGGAAGATCCGAGGGGAATGGATTTCGGCATGATGGCAAGGCGGCGCGCGCGTGTAGCAGAGAGGTTGAGCTGCGCGTGAGGGAATGGCTCGCAGAGCGGGAGGAAAGAGGATGGTGCAGCGCGGGAAGAAAAAGAGAGCGGGCGAGTTACGGCGCTGCGGACCAATGGCGAAGGCAACGTCGCCCAGCGTTTCGAGATGGGGCGGAGGAAAGGAGGCGCGAAGGGAGGGGACGACGTGGAGACAGCCAGGCCGCGCAACAGAAAGAGAAGGAAGAAGGAAGAGAAACAACGCTGGGGGGCGCTCGGGCAGGCGTGGAAGGCGGCCGCGCGCTGAGAGAAGGGAAGAGCGGGGAGTTGGGCTGGGCTGGCTTGGTCTGGCCTGACTCTCCCTCCCCATATATACATATTTTATTTTTTTTTCTTTTGCTATCTCCATCACATTTATATGAACATATACACATATGCTCATGGGTTTATGTACATGTAATTGCACTCTTCATTTACTGATTTATTTCCCTTATGTGCCTTTCCCATGTAGCCCAAGGTTGTGTGTGCGTACATATATATAATCATACGTTGACCCATTTTATTTTACTTGCCACCTTGCCACTCATACTCTTATTTTTGTAGATGACATTTTATGCTTAATTACATTTCTCTCCTTACATTTTATAGATCATCTTTTCAGATTCTTAATTTAGATTTTCTAATCTCTACTATTCAAACATATATGTTTCTTTTTGGATCCTTTTAACTCTTAAATCCTTTTGCCAAATTTTAGGAAAACATTCTAACTCCAAATGCAAATGGAAATACATTGCAAAATTAATTCAAAAGCTTTATACATTTCTGATTTAAATTTCAGGATGTTACAGGGACAAAAGCTGAAGACACTCCGCACTGACCGGGGTGGCGAATTCACTGCGGTTGAGTTCGGTGAATATTGTGCGACCCAAGGTATCAAGCACCAGCTCACTTCCCCGTATTCTCCTTAGCAGAATGGAGTTGTTGAATGGTGGAATCAGACTGTTGTGGCGGCTACACACAGTATGCTGAAGACCATGAAGATGCATGGACAGTTTTGGGGTGAAGCAGTGGTGATGGCAGTATATGTGCTAAATCGATCACCGACAAAAATTCTAGAAGGAGTGACACCTTATGAAGCTTGGCACGGACGACGACCCAACATTGAGCATCTGCGGACATTCGGATGCACTGGCCATGTCAAGACAGTGAAGCCCAATCTTAAGAAGCTAGAAGACCGCAGTACAAGAATGATCTTCATTGGTTATGAAGAAGGGTCCAAGGCCTACCGGATGTATGATCCGGTGGGGAAGAAGGTATGTGTAACACGAGATGTTGTGTTCGACGAAACGGCGAGTTGGCCGTGGGGGAGCACGAACACACCACAGGAGCTGGATCATGAAGATGGGGAGTTTGTAGTTGAGTATTTCACTACACCCATGTCTGGAGATGCAACATCAGAGACTGGAGCGATCGAAGACGTCGGGGTAGAAAATGAAAATGGTGCAGGCGGGAGTTCGTCTCTGACAATGACTCCAGGTTCGACGCATACTCCTGTGGGGATACATTTCTGTACACCACCGAGTGATGCCTCCACCACCACAGATGAAGCACCACGGCGATATCAAAGGATTGATGATCTCTGTACATCCACAGTTCCAGTCTCAGATTTTCATTATAGCGATCAATGCCTGTTAGCCGAGGAGGAGCCGGCAAGTTTTGTTGAAGCTGAGAAGCAAAGTTGTTGGCGCAAGGCAATGATTGAAGAACTAAGTTCAATCGAAGACAACTCCACTTGGTTCTTGACTGATCTACCAGCAGGACATCAAGCAATCGGTTTGAAGTGGGTTTTTAAGATCAAGAAGGATGCTAGTGGTGCTGTGGTGAGGCATAAAGCCAGGCTAGTTGCTAAGGGTTATGTGCAACAGCACGGGATAGACTTTGTCAAAGTATTTGCCCCGGTTGCGAGGATGGAAACTGTGCGGTTACTCATAGCACTTGCTACACAGAAAGATTGGCAAATTCACCATATGACCATCAAGACGGCATTTTTGAATGGAGAACTAGAAGAAGATGTGTATGTCGTGCAGCCTCTAGGATTCATCGATGAGAAGAACCCACATAAGGTTTTGAAACTGAAAAAAAGCCTTATACGGTTTATGGCAAGCACCTCGGCCTTGGAATTCCAAACTGGATTCAAGTCCAGTAAAACTGGGTTTCGTCAAGACTGCTACCGAGAGTGTTGTGTATACCCGAGGTATGGGGGGTGATGAGGATTATTGTGGGAGTGTATGTTGATGACCTTATCATTACAGGAGCTCAAACTACTAAAATTGCCAAGTTCAAGGAACAAATGAAGGCATTATTCAGCATGAGTGATTTGGGCTTGCTGAGTTTTTATCTCGGGATGGAGGTCTACCAGACAGATAGCTGCATAACTTTGTCCTAGTCGGCATATGCAGCTAAAATTCTTCAGAGAGCAGGGATGAAAGACTGCAATTCCTCTCAAATTCCTATGGAGCCCAGACTCAAGTTGAGTAAAGAAGGTGCTGGGGACTGCATCGAACCTACTATGTACAGGAGCATTGTGGGAAGTCTAAGGTGTTTGGTGGATACCAGGCCGGACCTCGCTTATTCAGTTGGATATGTGAGTAGATTTATGGAAAAACCAACCACTGAACACGGGGTTGTAGTCAAACATATATTGCATTACATTGCAGGTACTCTCAATCTTGGCTGCAGGTTCAAAAAGAAGCAAGGAAAAGATTTTCGGTTAGTCAGATTCGCCGACAGTGACATGGCAGGAGATATAGTAGACCGGAAGAGTACCACAGGCTTCTTGTTCATGTTTGGAGATAGTTTGCTCAGTTGGCAATCACAGAAACCAAGCATTGTGGCGCTATCTTCGTGTGAAGCCGAATACGTTGCAGCCGCAACTACAGCTTGCCAAGGATTGCGGCTTGGGCGTCTGATTGCAGAATTGATGGAAGAACAACCCTGCTGTGTAGTGCTGAAGATTGATAATAAATCAGCCATTAACCTTTGTAAGAATCCAGTGCTACACGACCGAAGCAAACATATTGACACTCGGTTCCATTTCATTAGGGAATGTGTTGAACAAAAGAAGATCTCGGTGGAGTATATCAGATCTGAAGATCAGCTGGGAGACATCCTTACAAAATCGCTTGGCCGAGTGCGTTTCAAAGAACTTAGGGACAAACTGGGTTTGGATCAGGTTTGAATGCTTCAAGATTAGGGGGTGAATTTGTTGGAATGTAATCTTGAGCATTTGCTATTTTCCTTGCATAAGCGTTTAGTCTGCATCTGGAGTAACCGGGAAGTTAAGCAGACTCGGTCTTTTCTGTTGTCCATGGCCGAGTGAGTTGTCCGAGTTAGTAGGACAGTTGAGAGTTGTTGATTTTTGTGTTGATTGTTTCCTGCATGTAACGGACTCTATATTTTGTAATCAATAAGAGTATAAAAGAGAGCCTCGGTTCAACCGAGTTGGTTGCGCTCTGCATCATTCTGTTGTTCCTCCTGTCATCTCCTGTTTTGTCGGATTTTCATCAGGCTACTGTTCACGTCTGAAAACCAATTCCCTGAAGACGTGAGTTCAGTTAGCGCTGCCATTCTCCTGAGCAATTTGTCGCAGTAGCCATTTCTGACATCCTCATCGTCACCGGGATCGTTGCCATCTTAGTATTAAAAATAACTTAGTATTAAAAATTAAATTAAATAATTATTACTACATATATACCACATGCTTGAGCCTTTGCTAGCTTAATTCATATTATAAACACAACAGCTATTTCCCCAGCGATCGATGAACCACTTATAACCAACAATTTTGACAAATTTGGCCTCCCACATGACGGGAACTGATCATGTATGGTCAAGTAGATGCAAACCATCTTATAACACTCACCAAAACTTATATCTAAATTGTAATGCAAAGAAAAATAAATTTCATTACTAACCATATCTAGGGCAACCAGGAACGTATGAATCTTCAAAGCTCTCTTGCCTCCTCCACCAAATTAACTGGCCTGAAAGCCTTGCCTCCTCCAGTGCAGCACCAGCTTGATCTGGATCGAAATGAAGAAAGATGCGATTATGAGCGACGCAATAAATATATAGCCGGATTATCACAGACAATTTTCGTCTGTGACATTCTAGTATCACAGACGGTTCTTACCGATGAACCGTCTGTGATACTCCTTTTTTTCCGACACAAACAACACAAATGTTCTCCAAATTAAAACCGTCTATGATAGTGTACGTCACAGGCGGTTTTATCAAACCGTATGTGATTTGGCGTCTACTAATACTATTTATGTAGTAGTAGGAGCAGCCCCACGGCGTTGCCCCAGCTACTGCTGCCTAGCTCTCCTTATAGGTAGGACGGGGAGGAGAAGTAGGTGGACGTTGTCGTGGTCGCCCGGAACAAGGACGACGTCGACGGCTCCTCCTCATCGTCACCGGGATCGTTGCCATCTCCAGGAGGAGGAGAGGAGGGCGGGAAGAAGGAGGCGGTCGGCAATGGCGGCAACAAGAAGACACAAGGGTTGCTTCTCGACCAAGGATTGCCACATGAAGAGGGTGGTGTGCGCCAAGAAGTGCACCCTCTCCGTCCACAAGTGCGCCGCCAAGTGCTCCAAGTCATGCATCCCAACCTCATCATCAACCTGCAGCTAGCCTATATATACCACTGACTGATCCATCCAGCTATTTCCTCCTCTTCCTTTTATGGTCTTCTTCATCTTTGTTGAGTTTGTTTATGATAATACATACGATATATTATGCAAAGAATAATCTGCTTGCTAGTTGCTAAGAGGGAGGGAGGGGCCAATCCATCTCCTCAGTAGCATATTGGTTCTGACATATATAAAGAAATGTGTTTGTGAGCCTACTCTAATTCAGTTTAGACCCTTTTTTTTTTGTCTTGTGCTAATTCGTATTTGGTTTGGTTTGTCAAACATCGCATTGGGTCCACGCCATCCATGAGGAAGCCAACCTACTAACTCAGCGCGCCTTGTCCATCACAATCCAGATTCTTGACCACAAGATTGCCAGCACGCTTAATTCAAACTAATCAGTAATACCTCATCTGACAAAATAGTATAACTTCTCACACCCATCGTTCATCCACATACAGTGGCAAGGACAACAGCAGTAAGTTTCTTCATGTGAACATGTATGCTTACTCAACAACAGGCACAACAGATGGGCATTGATTGAACAACAATATGAATCTCACTTCTTCAAGAGAGATGTACAAAGGTTGCTTACACTCTAAACAGTCTGGTCCTTCAATCAACCAAACCTCAGCACAACCCAAAACAACAAACCGTTAAAAGAAAGCTTTTCAACTAGCACCTCACATGCACATTCACACAATAACGGTACACCACACAGGCTCCAGGCAGCCAACTACTACAGGGGAGTCAGTGGTCAGCAATTCTGATATAAATGCTGCAGCCTCATTAAACCAAGCGCAAACGGTATCTTCATGGTCTGTCAAAACACTGTGCAATGCATCCAAAGCAATCTCTTCTCGACCCAAATCACAAGGATGTCAGGGTGGTTAGCATGTGTACAGAAAGACACGATATAAATCGATAGCAATCTGACTGCAGTGTTTCGCCCTGGAGCCTGATGACAACACAAATAGTCGAGAATGCTCCATAGCAACCGATGTCCAGCATGAAGCCATGAGCGAGCGCCAAAACACAGCGCATCCTGTTTAGTTGTACACATGTGCTTTCATGTTTGGTCAGTCAGCTCATAACTTCCTGGAGAGCAAGGTCGAGCTCGTTTGCTGTATTTGTGATCGCCTCTTTTCTTCTATACAATGTAAAAGAACAAAAAGAGAATGCTATCAAAATGCTGAAAGGTAGAAGCTTGACACAATGCAGAAAGACTAAAGGCTGTGGAATTCATTCAGTTCATCTTTATCATGATATGCACAAAATTCATAGATAGCCATTCTCGGTGGTGACCCGTTGTGCCCCAAATCTGCACACAAGCAATTGGACAATGCAAGAACACAAATCGCCTACTTTTGCTTGTCCTGTTAGAGGCTCATAAGATTCCACAGCCAACAAGAACGATTTTAATTGTTTCATCAAGCACTCATGAACCAAAGCTACCAGGCAACAATATTTTGCCATTAAACTGTCAATTTTAACAGTGAAGATTGACTACCAGATCAGATCGTTTACTACATACTGAAATACTAAGGTGGCAACATAGGTCAAGTACCACTCTCAATGCGGCATTCATATCATCAAGTACCTTGTAAGAGATGGCAGCATGATTTTGACCTTTTCCAACTCAATGAAACATAAATTACAGCGCTCCCACCTGTGACCAACAAAGGAGGTAA
This sequence comes from Dendrocalamus sinicus, assembly GCA_036346575.1. Taxonomy (NCBI): domain Eukaryota; kingdom Viridiplantae; phylum Streptophyta; class Magnoliopsida; order Poales; family Poaceae; genus Dendrocalamus; species Dendrocalamus sinicus. Next base: position 1,256,872 of record CM070670.1, read on the forward strand.
AACCACATCACATATATTGGTACATGCAAAGCTAGGAAAGCAATTGATAGAAACAATATTACCTTTCCTCTGCTTGAAGATCAACACCAACTGATGATGGACCAGCCGATACAGTTGAATGAATTACTGGCCCAAAAGTTCTGATAAGCTTTACCAGCATTTCCAAGGAAATGACCAAATGCCTGAAACAAATTCAACATGTAAGTTGAAATATTAAAATAGTACATGGTACCAACAGATGGAACCCATTGGGATGGTACAAAGTTATCACAACTACCTGTCAGTTTTACTCCCCAAAAGGTCAGTGAGGATCGGCAGGAGACAAGCACAAAAATCTAATGTGATTGCTTCACTTCTCTCCACCAAAACACTAACTACGTCAGCAGAGACCTAGACGATCATCGCAAATCTCAAAATTATATCTGTCATCTATTTGCTAACAATTACTACATATGCAGGAGGGTAACGCTGTAAAATACTGTTCTCATAAAAACATGGTGTATACTAACAGCATGATCAGACATCTTCTCCATAGTGGTAATGACACCCCTGACATATTTTCTTTCCCACATTTGACGAACAATCTTGAAATCATGCAAAACAGAAGATACAGACTGTCAGCAGGTGCACTTCAGGCTTTAGAAAACTTTCAGGAATGTAATAAATAGTCATGCTATAGTGAGACATAAAAAATTTGTCTGTCATATGTCAAGCCATCAACAGAGCAGGAACAAATGTGTGTCATTCACTTAGAACAGATATGAGTTTCATCAAGCTGAGTTGATCTGTCAAGCAATAAAATGACAAAGAAAGAAATATGCAGCTGCTAGCTATCAAACCAAGCAAATTTGACCATATTATAGAGCATTAAATAAACCAAACGTTAATGGAAAATTATCCTGACATAATTTGCAGATAATAATTGTCAACCTGATGTAAAAATATCAGCCGCTGGAATATTTGAGGTTAAGTTTTATGGGGAAAAAAAGAAAAAAGTTTGAGGTTAGAGCTTGTGTTTCTTCTATGCAATTAAAAGGTCAAGTGTTGTACTGACCTGCAATTTTGTAAGCCGAGGCCGTATTGAGCCAAGAAATAGCTCATGCTGTTCCATTAGAACAGATAGCGTGTCCTCGTCACTTGTTATGTTTGGAGTTTCCACAGCTTGGAAACGTCCTCCCTGAGAGTAAAAAAGGAATGATCAAATACGCAAGTAAACCCAGGGGGGAAAAATCAAATTGTAGTATTCCACCAAACTCCAAAGATAAGGTGATTCATGTGGACATTGGTGATACAGTAAGGTTTGCAGTACCGTTAAATTTGTTTTCACTAAATTTAAAGGTTATACAACGGACTCAATTAGGCTCTAAGCTCCAGAGGAACTACATCTCCCAAATCCCTTCCATGCCTGGGTTTGCGGATTGGGCTAGAATTTATGACCAACATGGATTCGCACTGGATCTACCAAAGTTCCATTGCCAAAGCAGCAAACCACATGAGATCATTAGCAAATGATCAAATAGTTGAAAGAACAAACAAATGACTCATCCATACACACGAAGCAGACAAGACAAGCCTGCAGGACACCAAACCTGTGCAGAGTGTGTGCTAATTCAACTAATATGGAGGTCATATATGTAAGTTGGAATGCTTGCTTGTGTATTGCACAGCCCAAAGGGGCTTATATAGTATAAGACTCAACACACAACTCTAAACCCTTGACAATGGGAAAAGACACTAATACCCTTAACACCCCCCCCCCCCCACTAATACCCTTAACACCCCCCTTAAATGCAAGACATATGCAATAACACTGTATTGGAAGGGTTGACGCTAAAATAAGAAAAATCCAAAGTCCAAGTCTCGAAAATGTCATGTCGTGTGGCTCTTGGAAAATTGTGTTGGAAAGATCGCTTCCCATACGAAATCATGCAGTAGCCCATAAAGCACAAAGTGCAGGGGTCGAGAAGGTAGAGGTAAGTAGGAACAAAGTCGATCGCGGTAACATGATGAAGAGGACGTGGAAGGTGACACAAGTAGAGAAAACTGTCAAATCAAGTCAAAGAGGGAGATAGAACCATAGCGGCACAGATCGAAGCCCGAGATAGCTGCGGCGCAGTGCACAAGAAGCGCAATGGAGACGCGGTGCAGAAGAAGCACGACGGCCTTAGAAGCTCGGGGCGGCGGCTCAAAGAGAACTGGCGGCATCATAAAAACTTCTACGATCTACAGCGGCTCAAGGAGAAAAGCAACGGCTATAGCTATGTAAAAGAAAGAAGATGACCACACTCATCCAAGAGGATGAACCATAGCTAGCAAAGCAGTCGGCTGACTGACAAGGAATTTGTGGACTTGCACGGTATTGACAAACTGATAGAGAGATAGCAACGGACTAGGATTGACGTAACGGAAGACGCAAAACGAAAAAGACTCAAGAACAAATACTAGCAGTAGCAAAAGTACTATCCCTTCAAATTCCCCTCCTCTCCCCTCTCTCTCTCTCTCTCTCTTCACCCCTTACTCTCCACCCTCCCGTCTCTCCACCCCCTCACTCCCTCTCCACCCTCCCGTCTCTCTCTGTGCAGGAGGTGGAAGGAGGCGGTGGCTAAAGGAAAGCCCGACGGCGGCACGGAGCAAGGGTGCACGCGATGTCAGCCTGAGGCAGGGGCGGACACCGGTGGCGGCGGATCCAAGGCCTGTTGGGAGAGACGGCGATGGATGGGTGCACGTGAGCAGGGAGTGGAGCTTGAGGCGCCGCTCCCGGATCTGGGCGAGAGGGGAGTCCAGAAGGCGTCAAGGCGTGGCTCGGACAACCGGTGGGAGCCGGATCCGAGGCAGCGGCAACCGGATCTGAGGTAGCTGTCGCCGGATCCGAGGCGGCGACAGCCAGTACCGAGGCGGCGGTCACCGGATCCGAGGCGGCGGTCACCGGATCCGAGGCGGTGGCGGCCTGATCCGGATGGGAGGCGGCGGTGGAATCCGACTGCGGCGGCTGAAAGACGGCAACAGCAGCAATGGTTAGATCCACGCGAGGCCGAGGCACTGGATCGGCGAAACCATTGGCGGCGCGCGAGCGCCGTCTGAGCCAAAGCGGCCGGATCCGCGCATCCAGCGCAAAAAGAGAGTCGAGGCGCCGGATCCAGCGGTAAGATCGGCGGCTTAGGCGACGTCGGGGTGGCTGACGCATGGAGGCGTCGTGATCTAGCGACCGGCGAGGCGCGCCACACGAGAGGAGCGGCGGCGCGCGCCTCCCTCCGCATCCGAGCGAGGTAGTGTCGTGGAGGCCGATCGGCCACGCCCGGCCGGCGGTGGCCGGATCCAGCTGGGCGATGCGGATGGAGACGGCTAGATCTAGAGTGGAGACGGTTGGATCCGCGACGGCGCGAAGGAGGCACGGTTGGATCCGGGCAGCAGCGGCCCGGCGTGGGCAAGCTCAGCCGAATCCGGCGCAGATGCCCTCAGATCCGAGCGGGGCGAGGACAGTGGCCGCTGGATCCAGAATTGATGGCGGTGGGGAGGCCTTCTGGCGGCGACGCCGCAAAGGAGCGCGCAGGTAGGCGCGGGCGACGGCCGGGAGGTGGCTGCCCCTGGGAGTGGAGCACACTCTTCCCGGTGACGGCGGCGGTGGCCGGTGGCAGCGGCGCGCGGTGGTTGGAGCTAGGTTCTAAAACTTGGACTCTGATACCATGTAAGTTGGAATGCATGCTTGTGTATTGCACAGTCCAAAGAGGCTTATAAAGTACAGACTCAACACACAACCCTAAACCCTAGACAATAGGAAAAGACACCAATACCCTTAACAAGATAAATGCTTAAAACACTTCAGCAACAGGATATACCTTGCTTAAATAATTCTGCACCATATATTCAACAAGCTGAAAGACCATATTGCATTAAGGTGATAACCCCACTGAGTCCATATTGCACCATGCACATTTGTAAATGTGGGGCACATGCCTAATATAGGCATCCAAATATTTCCCATGAATTTAACAAAACAGATTAACAAACCATAAAGACAACTGAACAAGAACAGACTCGTTATAGAAGTTTATAATTAGTCATAAAGACATACAGATGAATGTGCCAGGCCAGTAGGAGCCATTGTGACAGAAGAAGCACTTGTTGTGGGGCCTTCATGACTTGGAGACTGATCCCAGCTATCCCAATTAGAAACTGTAGACCGCATTATTCCTACATCATGATAACATGTTCAAATATGCAGCATAGAATTGTCTCTATTCTCCACCAGGAGGAGATATACCTGCTCTTGAAACTTCAATATAGCAATTATCCTTTGGCTTGCGTACTCTAGCACCATCTACAAAACAGTATCACATGACCAAAGGTATTACAATTTAGTAGCATATAAATTAAAGCATTGGCACAATGGCAAGTTGTAACTCAACATGATAATTCTCTGCAAGTGGAATATACAAAAAAAACTCAATTATAATTTAAAGAAACAGAATGTCAAACAAAAAAGAATCACTACATAAACTTTATAATCCATGCTATGGAAGTATATCTAGAGCATGTTAAATAAATTTCCAAAAGACTAAGCATGGTTAAGACTTAAAAGATAGAAATCAGAAGGAAAATTAATATGAGAAAGTTAATAGTATTCAGTATTTGAATAGAAATATAGCACACATAAAAACAGGGTGGCCAAAGGGTGTAAATCATACAATTTTCATTGCAGTAATTTGGATTTGATTCTGATGGTCTCGTGAATCTCGACCTTTCAGCTGTAACCTGTTTCGCATCTTCACTGTTCTCTTCTTCAGAACTTATTGTTCGAGTGATACCACTCCTCCGAGGAAGGAGAATTTGACATGAAAAGTCATCAGGTTCTTGTTTGGTTCCATTGTCAGCTCTATCTGAATCAACTTTGGCATTAGTTACCTTCTGTAATTCGGCATATCTTGACTGGATCCTGTATGGAAACACTCTTCCTGCTGTAGGTTCTTTCCTAGAATCAGAGGGCATTTCCATTCTTGTGCTGGTTCTGGGAACAACAGCAGGTGCCACATCAGCACTTCCCTTCACAGGATCAGCTGCAGGCTCTACCTTTCTGCTCGCCTTAGGAAAAGCAGGTATTAAATCACCAGCGTCACTTCTAGAATCAACACTGTCTTCTCCTGAGCTACTTCTGGGGACGATTACAGGCACCACATCAGCTTTATTGAAGGTCTGAAGGCTAGAAGGGTTGTCATTCTTCAGTAAATTTCTCTTCAAAGTGGTGCCACTAGACACAAGGGCCGAAGTTGCAACTGTTTTGGTGCGAGAACCAATTCCAGTTTTTCGAGGAGTGCTTAGGACCAATCCACTGGCTTCAACATGCATAAGAATGAACAAGGAGCAGTTTCAGGCACTAGGTGTTTGAAACATTAATTACTGATTAATGTACAAAAGAACTATAAAGAAATGTGAAACATACAAGCCACAGGTTTTATCTCCTTTGGTGCAGAATCTGAATTTTGAGAAACAGAAAGTCTTCCCAATGAAGGCTTTAAATCGTTCTCTGAATTTTGCACAACTGATAATCTCCCTATATTAGCCTTTGAACTGCTTTCATTTTGTAATGGCATATTGCCTCCTGATGCAGCCTTCAATCCAGATTGGCCATTTAGTTTTGCACAATTTACAGTTGCATATGGCTCAACGCGCTGTCAAATGTCAATTGCTCGCTTGATTAATAGTATATCATTTGAATTTCAGGAAACTAAAACTTTCAACAAAGATCACATTGTAGAATATCATCAGCGGTGGAATTTACCATGAAAAAGTAGTTAGATTACATACCGAGAGATCAACTACCCATACCCCAACACAACTTTGGTTAAAGGAACACCCAATAAGTTTTCCCTCATGAACATTCAGATCAGACAGCCTAGACCATCCCACATCAACAGCATCATGGCATATTATTGGTTCCCAAGAGAAAACCTGCTTAATATAAGAGTAGTTAATGCCCAAAAGTTGAAGAGACAAATAGAAACATTTTGACATGGAAAAAATAGGTGCATTTCCCACCTTTAAGCTTTCATGGAGCCCACACAGGAGAGATCTACCATCAGGATTGAATGCCATAGATCGAACGCCTGTCCCCTGATAGCAGGAAGCAGAAAGTTATTGACAAAACTTCTAAATGGTTGTAATACTTTACTAAACCAACAGTAGCAACTAGCAAGAGGGGAAAAACTTATGAATGACTCTTCACAATAGGGTTTCTACCCTATCCTAATCATACAGATAATGACCAAGTGAAAATACCGTGATAATCAAGGTGATGCTACACAAGATGGTGAGTTTAGTAACCCAGGGGATTCGTTATCAAATTTATCATGGCACTCTCTCTTCTTTTCCCTTTTATGTAATCATAAAACTAAAGCAATAAAATATAATAGTGCATAATCAGCAGAATGCAAGGCTACATCTGAAACAGTCCCAAGACAGAACTAGATTATTCCATAGAACTATGACACATAGCTGTGCTTTGTGGTGCCAGTTATGATTACGAAACTAGACTACAAACATGGAGTCATAATTAAAAATAATAAATAAGAACATAAGAACTAAACAATGTTAATTGTAACAATTCCCTTATATTTCTCTTTGCAAGTTCCTAGGAGGACCTCCGCATGGTCCCCCGTTTATCCATCCATGGCCCTTGACAGTGCAGATTGAACTCTGCAGTAAGCTTTCCAAATAAAACCTCATGTGTTTTTGTTATGTAATGAGCAGTGAGCACTCAAGTTTTTAGCTACACTATCCTCTTCATAAGATCAAAATCAATAACAAAGCTCAGGTTTGACAGGGAGAACGCATTTTTTGGTTGAATAAAAAACCAGCACGATAGTATACCTCTGGTACAGTAGATCCGATCATTTCAAAAGTCTCCAAATCCCAGAACTTGACAGTTTTATCAGCTGAACCTGAGAAAAGTCATGAGTAGCACAATATGGAACATTAGCACATTAACGAAACTTTAAATTGCAGACATGATGCAAAAGAAGCGAGGCTAACTTATCAAGAAGACTCTTTTTTTTCAATAAAACGTTAGGAAAACTGAACAAAAACTAGTATGAGCAATATATCTCCATCATATGATTATCATAATATTTAAAAGAACATAACCTGTTTGTGTGAAACTGGAACTATACATTCTATCAGCAAATTCACAGGGTTGAAAAATTACAGAAATTTAAGATGCAAGCGGATATTTAAGCATATTGCATACTATATGAAGGATGCTAAACAGATATCAGAACCTACAAACTCCAAACACCTCTTCTTAAACATGTCATGGAATGAACATTCCACGTTACAATATGTGAAAGCAGGCCATATATCCCAAGAAGAAATTGAGATCAAATATATTTCTAGTTTCTAAACGTATTTGGGTTACCAGGAATACCAGTAGGAGAAGTACGAGGAGATGAGCCTTTCACATAATAGGATGAGGTCCATTAAATAATTGGCAGTCGATTACCATACTACGGTGCAAGGTTATTAAGGCGGTAAGGCGAGGCGAGGCAACTTACCCCCTCACACCTTTTAAGCGGTAAGGCGCAAGGCGAGGCGACGCCTTACACATATCCTAAGGCGCTAAGAAAGCAAATAAAATGAGTATTTTAGCAGCAATGCAGCGCATATTAGTACATGAAAATTGTTAACTTAGACAGGGCCTTTATTAGCTTGCATGTGATCATGGTATGACATAGCACACAGCATGCAGCATTGGTTCCATGAATCTTTATTTATCTTTACACATACAGATCAATCACTTTTTTCACCCATCAGATAAATAATCAACGGTTCAGATCATTTCACCCATCCCATATAAAAACATCCCACCTAACCCTAATTCCTCCCTCACTCGCCGCCGCCACCCTCACTCCTCACTCCCAGTCGCCGCCTCCCTCCCTCCTCCCTCGCTCCCAGCCGTCGCCTCCCTCACTCCGTCGCCTCCCTCACTCCCAACCGCCGCCATCCCTCACTCCCAGCCGCCGCCGCCTCCCTCACTCCTCCCTCCTCCCTCCCAGCCATCGCCTCCCTCCCTCCTCCCTCACTCCCAGCCGCCGCCACCCTCACTCCCAGCCACGCCAGTAGAGGAGTAGGATGGGGATAGAGTAGATCGGCATAACCATGTAGGGGAGGCGGCGAAGGGAGAATCTTGGCGAAGGGGAGGGGAGGCGGAGGCTAGAACACACCTGTAATGTTGCGGGTGGCCAAATCCGGCAAGGTGGAGGGTGAATGGCGGCATCGGTGGCTCAACGGCGCCCTTGAGGCGGAGGCGGCGCAAGGACGTAAGGTAAACCTAGCCCGCCTTCTTCCTGCCCAGCTGCGCGCTCTCTCTCTCTCTGGTTTAGATGCCGCCTTAGGCACGCACGCAAGGCGGGGCGATGCCTTGCCACCCCTCTACCGCCTTACCGCTTAGGCGACAGTGTCGCCTAAGCGACGCCTTAATAACCTTGCTATGGTGATTACCACCTAGCTGATTATAACACATATTAATTGCAAAGATGGCAGTCATGGTAATTTCGATTCAACCACTAGAAGTGTTCGCTTATTTTGGAAGAGTTTGTACATCCTTAATGTAGTCAATTGATCAGCACATGTGAATTCTCGTCCCGAAAAAGTATACTAAAAATATATTACAAAAAGTATGAAGGAACTAGGGGATGATGGAACTAGGAGGTAATTATAATAGTTGTAGAACAGGTTTAAATATCAGAAGCTAACCTGTTGCCAGAAGGAATTCATGGGGATGGAAATCTATACATTGAATCTGACCCTCATGGCATTTAAAATCTTGCAATAGCTTTCCAGCTGTCAAATCCCAGATCTGGCAAGACAAGTTTGATTAAAAATTTCATAAATTAAAAGCCCACAAGGCAGTTATTGACTCACAATTTTCAATGATGGGGAACATAGATAAGGAATATGCTGGATGTTAAGTTCCAGTAAAATCAATACTAAATGTCGGTGTAAATTGTACCAACTACAAGGACTATGAGAACAATTAAGGGACTAGAAAGTAAAGTAAAGCAAAGTGCAACAAGGCAGTTATTGACTCACAATTTTCAATGATGGGGAACATAGATAAGGAATATGCTGGATGTTAAGTTCCAGTAAAATCAATACTAAATGTCGGTGTAAATTGTACCAACTACAAGGACTATGAGAACAATTAAGGGACTAGAAAGTAAAGTAAAGCAAAGTGCATGGACATAGCAAGAATTTAAAATATACAAGTAATAATTGAGAAAACACTCATGTTACCTTGACAGCATTATCTTCGCCACCGGATACAACCCACCGGCCATCAGGTGTGAATCTAATAGCATTGACCCCTCGTGTGTGACCCTTGTAGGTGTGGATACAGCCTTTCCTTCTTATATCCCATACCTTCAAATTGGTGTCCAGAGATCCAGAAGCAAAGAATTCCCCAAACGGATGGAAATCAACTGACATACAATTGGACCTGTGGCCAGTAAGCGTGCAGACAACTGCATGGGGAAAAAATCCAGTTCACCAGACTAAACAACATAGTGATGCAAGCGTGCACATATGCTCTACGTCACACTAAACAGTAGGACTGATGACAGCATGCACATACTCTTTGCTTCCTCCAAATCCCACAACTTAATTGTTCCACTGGCTGCTCCTGCAGCCACCAATACCTCGGCAGAATCGAAATTAACGGACTCAACAGGGCTTGTATGTCCGGACAAGCTCTGCATGACCAGCAAGCGGGAATAAATAAGCAATGAATCAATTAGAACAGCTTATCAGATGAAATATATTATGCATAGCAACTCCATTAAAACCAACACCTGCCTACACGCGCTCAAAGGTAATGTTAATCTTGTATAGGACAAATAACACAGCACTGTGGTTTTTATGTTGTGCCTAGCTGCCTGCTTAAGTAGGAAATCTAGCATTCAATGTAGCGGGCAGGGCAGTAGAGTAGAGTAGAGTTGACTTGGCGCAAGAGAAGAGAAGCGGAGGCATACCAGTATGGAGTTGGGCTTGCCAATAGCCCAGAGATTGACCTTGTGATCCTCACCCCCGGTGAGGAGGACCCGGGAGGTCTTCCTCCCGATCTTGAGGCAGTTGACATTGGAAGAATGCGCGACGAACTCCTCTGCGGAAGGGTTTTAGTTAAGGCACATTGCATGTTCAGTGGCCACAAGAGACCTTCCTTACCTAGAAAGAAGCATGGCATCACAAAACCCCATGAACACACGAGGGGAAAAAGAAAAGAAAGGAGGGGGCACACGGAGGATACGGAGCTTGTAGGCGCGCTTGGTGTTGAGTGCCATTGCAGCAGCAGCAGCAGCGGGGAGTCGGAGCGCGAATCTTGCGATCTCATGCCCGCACCACGCACGCCATCAGTGGCCGGATCTCGTCGACGCAGCCTAACATGGGTTCTTCCTGCTCCCACGCACAAACATTGAGGCCACTCACCGGCGCGGAGAAACCCTAGCAGCAGCGCCAGCAGCCGCCGCGGCAGTCCGTGAGATGCAGAGGAGGAATGGGGGGGCGGCCTAGAGGGTTGGTGGTCAGGAGCCCGCAGGGAGGGGAGGAGGAAGCGGCGGCGGCGGCGGCTTCAGGTCGGGGCGGTGAGGTGAAACTAAAACGGATCGAATGGGATCAAATGAAACTGGTTGAATCGGAGAGGGAGGGAGGGAGGGAGACGGAGGAAGACGACGGTCGGTGGGGTGGGCCCAATGGGCCGCCCGCCATAGCTCGCCACGGGCCCGATGAACTGTCTATTCACTCCTACGAACAACTAACCATTTACTTTCTAATTTAATCCCATCAAATTTTTATGAAAACTCTACCTCTTATGTGAAATCACCGAGCATTATCCATAACCAAGAACATGACTATTCGAATAGTTTTACACTCTACAGAGGGTATACAACTTTACCCATACAATGTGATCATCTTGTAATATCACCGGTATAGCACGCTTCTTTAGGCGTGCCTACCAAGAAGATCACAACAAGTCTTCTATAATGTTCAATCTCAACTCAGTTCCACCTCGTTAAGGTTTTGCCTCACACCCCGTCAGTGCCGAAGGAATTGGGGATCAACTGTATAGGTGGATGGGCAGATCTAGCCAGTAGGGCGATTGGACGGGCAGCATTTCTTAGGACCCGAACGAAACTGTAAGAAACCTAGAGGGCCTTTCTACAAAAGCAGCGACGTGGATGGGCTGAGTGGGCTCCAAACCTCCCAGCTATAAGGAATTCTATTATTCGTATGATTTGCACAGTTGATGTTGTGTCGAACTTAATAATTTCCAAAAGGCATGCAGCAGCAAACTGCGGATCGAAAACACAAAGCCCTTGCTACAATCAAATCAAATAGAAATGCGGCACTCTCTCTCAGCTCAGCTGTGTGATCAATGTCAGTTCACTACTGCTACTAGCAACCAACGCAGCGAAGACTCATATCAAATACGTTAATCAACCTCCTTGGCTGCTGTTCCGATCGATCGATCGATGCTGGGTTGCTTGTTTCATTCATCTACGCCATGTCGTGACGTGGTGTCGTCACCTTCACCGTGGGGCTGGGCTTATCTCCGACACCGTTGGCATGGTGATGGTGTAGTTGTCAGTGGAGGAGCCCTGAGACCTGCTTGCGTTAGCGCTGGAGGAGGTGGTGGGCTTGACGACGTTGAGGAATGTGCTCTTGTAGTCGTGGACGTACCCGGGCGCCGTCAGCTCCCTCTCGTTCACCCGGACGCTCCTCCTCCTCGACAGCATCTCCGCCACCTGCTGCATCGACGGCCGCCGCAGCGCCGCCGCCTGCGTGCACAGCAGGGCAACCTTCATGTACTGGATCGCCTCCTCTTCAAGCTCAGCCTCAGGGTGAAGAATTCCTTCTCCACCTTCCTTTTGCAGGGCCGGGTCGATCATCTCCTTGAGCCTGCCTGCCTCGTACAGCTCCCACGTCTTCTCCAGAAGGACCTTGTCTTCAGACAGGAGGCTCCTCGAGCTGCTCTTGCCACTCACAGTCTCCAGCACCAGCACCCCGAAGCTGTATATGTCTGCCTTCTTGGTCAGCTGCCCGTACCATGCGTATTCCGGCGCAAGGTAACCCCTGCAATGAATAATTGCATTTGCATGCATTAGGGTTAGCAATCAAGTTATATGACAGATAACAACGACATAGTTTGATTCCTGCTTCTTTTATATATGTATATAGAAACTGAGAGAGAAACATTTGCTTGCTGCTTACGTACGTTGTTCCGGCGACACGGGTACTGATGTGAGTGATATCATCGGGGAAGAGCTTGGCGAGGCCAAAGTCCCCGATCTTAGGGCTGTAGTTCCTGTCGAGGAGTATGTTGCTAGCCTTGATGTCTCTGTGCACAATGGGTGATGCCAGCTCTTCGTGCAGGAACGCGAGGCCCTTTGCAATTCCGACGCATATTGCACGCCTTATGCTCCAACTGAACTTACCAGGCTCGCTGTTAGAACCTATATATATGTGTATATATAGTAGCATAACGAAAATAATGGATCATTAACCACGACAAGGGCTGCGTACTGATTGTAATGAAAATGCTATAGTAGAAAGATTCTTCTTACCTAATAGCGAGCGGTCGAGGCTGCTGTTCTCCAAGTACTCATACACTAAGATTCGATTGTTTCCTTCTACACAACATCCAACTAATTCGACGAGGTTTGGATGCTTCACATTTGCGATGACATCGATCTCTGTCAGGAACTCCTTGAACCCTGCCTGGAGTATGCAGATAGTACTTTCACCGCAACATCTCGCCCGTTTCTAACCGTCCCCTGAAACATAGAATGCTGATGAACTAAAGCCTGAAAGCACACAAAAATTATCAGGTAACTAGCTAGGGAAAGTGTGCATATGCCTTAGTTACCTTGTAGACAGTCCCAAAGCCACCTTGGCCAATCTTGTTGCTTCGGTTGAAATTGTTTGTTGCCGACCTCAGCTCAGCATAAGAGAAAAGTTTGATGTTCTTCTTAGATGAAAACCCTGAAAGAAAGTGGAGTCACTTGATATTGGTGATAACTGAGAGTTGATTATTCTTCTTTTTTTTTGGCTGCAAATTTTCAATCAAATCAAATCAGGTAGACATTTTTAAACATGTATTTATATAGGGGTTAATATATCTTACCACCTACAGAACGGGAGTAAAGATTGCCGGCCCCTTGTTTGTTGGAAGTGCCGAAGCAACAGCAAGTGATGGCCATGTCATATATATCTTTTTCTATCCTCGCTTAGCTCCTATGCATATGCCGCCGCTGGTTTATTTGGTACAGACAGACCCTTAACACGTTAATTAATCTGTGTATCTTCCCGGCCGGAGCAGTACGCGCACTCTGGCTGCAAAAGAGGTTGAGAGATATGATGAGGCCTTGCGCTCTGAACTAATCGACAAGAAGAAATGATCTCTCTCTCTCTCTCTCTCTCTCTCTCTCTCTCTCTCTCTCTCTCCATACCAAGGAAAGAAGAGGGGAGAAAAGTTAAGGAACCACGAACTTGTCCAGAACAAGAACCAAGAATTCACTCTTCAATAATTCCTCCCTCTCCAGCAAAAGAGCAACAATAACAACTACTACGGACGAGGAGGAGGAAGAAGAGGGAGAAGAGGAGGAGGAGGAGCAGCAGCAGCAGCAGAAGAAGAAGAAGAATTATTATTTTGAGTGCACCAAGGTAAGAAAGAATATAGCGAGTGATTAAACAAGATGTAATAAGAGAGGTAAAGCAGGGAGTACCAGGCAGCGATTGATTGAGTTGAGGCCTTCTCGGAGGATTTGATTGGGAGGAAACCAAGGATACGAGAGAGAGAGAGAGAGACAGAGAATGAGGAAATGAAGGAAACGCCGAGCCGCTTTTAATTAGCTGAAGAAGAAGCTGATATAGCAGGAGAATTTCGGGTCCTAATGCATTTTCGCAGGTTAATGAATGTGGGGTTATATCGCCGGCCATAAAGACCAAAAAATGACTAGACTCCCAATCAAAAAAAATGCATGATGTTTTGATATCTACACGGTATTGGTATGTTAAAAATGCATGATATTTTGGATATGTCTCTAACATGTAATACTGGCTACTATTTTTTAGATAAATATATTTATATATCTTTCATACTAATTTAATGACCTCGCTTTTACATAACTAGGTTAAATAGTTTTTTATATACTAATAGTCAAAGTTAAAGTAGTTTGAAGTATGTTTGCTAATTCTGAACATGTAGTATTAATTGATTCCACCGCGTACAAACTGATCTGAGCCTAGAGGTAAAAATGGATCAGATTCGTAGTGTTCAAATCATACTTTTTTTTTTGGATTCAAATATAAATCGGATAAACATCGTATACGAATTCGGATCGGACAAATATCGAATACGAATTTGGATCAGATTATACTCAAAATCGGATTGAATTCGACTGTTTTTCGAATTCCAATAATTATTCGTAGCCTCTCCTATTTAAAACATGACATCGAATTGTTTTAATTTTTTAAATTGATAAATAACTGACTCTAACATGTAACTGCACATTAAATGTTGACAACAAGAAATAAATCACTCATACCGGTTTATAGTAATATTTTTGTCTTTTTTTCCTCTAGTGTATCATGTAATCATTGATTTCATTTTGCCACTAATCATAACTAATTCTATATATATTGTAAATAAATCAGTTATAAACATATAAAATTTAGGTAAAAATAGCATGCAAAAAGATTTTATTGGGGATGTGCCAGAATGAAAAAAATGCCAAATTAGATCGTGACGACGGGCTCGTTGAGATGATCGAAATGTATATATAATATGCTCAATCTAGAGGTTAAATACAAAAGATACGTATTAACTAGCTGCTCCTATTATATCTGCCGAATCCGAATATTATTGAATCTATTAGAAATTGGCCCATTTAATTTGGCCTATTTCCTTAATTCCAAAGCATGCATAGTTTAGTACCATATTACTAAGGCAGAGTGAGGAAGACCGATTTATAAGGTGGAGTCCTCCCCACTCCTTGAATATGGAAAGAGATGGTATGAGGATAGTTCTGTCTAGCCGCACGCACGCACGCACGCGCGCGTGCGTATTCGCGTGAAAATCGCGTGACTTGCGACGCGCGACCGTGCCGTGACGCGCCACTTGGCAGACCAAGTCCATCTTTATTTTTGCTGAACCATGCACCTCACTCTCTCTATTTTAATGAGATTTAAATATTTGAATGAGGCAGTTACAAGTGAATTTACACTGCTTAATTTGTGATTTGATGAGGCAGTTACCAGTGCATAATTCTGGTTAAAACGCAGCAGTTACTAGTGAGTAGTAACTGCAGCGCCCATAAAAGGGCCTGGAGACGTTCAGGAAAACAGAGAGAATTTTGCACCTCCATTCTTCCTCTACTTTTCTGCTCTGTTGTGATGTGCTTTCTGAACCTCGTCGACCTTTCTTCTCGGCGTGCACCTGGAAGGAGGGAGAGCGGCTATCTCTGAACCGTTGCCGCAGAGAGTACCTACACGGGGCGGCAATAAGGTTTCTGGGCAGCGCATCTGCGCGACCGCTCAGTGCACTGCGTCATCTGCGTTCTGTACTGCGTCAAGCCCTACATTGTGTCAAGCCTGCGCGGCTTCTTGTTCTTCATCAGGCTAACAAGTAAGTCGTTCGTGCGCACGTTCGACTTTGTTACTGTTTTGTTTTTCTTGTGTATGTTCTGAAGTATGATGAGTAGCTTGCTGTTAGTTGTGAGTTGTGCATCATTAGTTTATTATTTCTATCTCTTAGTAAAACTTGAAATTAAAATATTGCTCACATTTGAAACAGAATCTACGTCAAGTCATATTGGATTCGTATCCGACATCCGAATCCACACCAGTCCAGCATGTGAATTCGGGTATTAAATATCTAGCTAGGTTCGGTATCAGGATAATTGACGGAAGCCTGAGAGTGACAGATGGATGTATGAATGCGAGAAGGCGACAAGACGAAGCGCCAGATATATAGGAGGACGAGGACGAGGACTCGTTAACCGTGTGATAAAAAATCCAGCCTCTTTGTATGAACGGACGGAGGCAGGCAGGCAGCGCCGTCTTTTTTTTGGGTCCGTCGCGTCTTTTCTTTGACAAACTGCACGCACGCAATTCTTTGACATGAAGCATTTTCACATAGAAAGTGGCCGCAATTTACACAAGGTCACCACACCAGCCAACGAATGTTACCATAGGTTTGTTTTGCTTTCCTAGTTAATGCTGTTCCGTTCCGTTCCATCCCACTTCTCGTGACAAGATGTTGGTATAAACATCTGGTTGACATTCCACTAAATCAATAATGCTTGCAACACGTACCACCTTTAATCATCATACCTTGCACGCACATCTTAGTCCCATCCATCTTGAACCACTGCCCTCTCCTCCTCTCAAATACCAATGGCCCGCGACCAGCCGCTTCCAAAACTTCTGAGTCCGGTTTCCACGGTTCCTTGAGGTAGTCCAACAGGTATGCTTAGAACCAACACACCGTCAAGACCCAATTCTTAGCCTAAACAAAACAAAAAAAAAATTGATAACCACCACCAAAAGGCTAAGGGCCTCAAGCAAAAGTCTTTTCCCGCATGCCTAGCTCTAGTTCCATGTGGCAGTCGTTATCCGAATATGCAAATCCGGACTCTCCTGTGTATTCTTCACTAGTCCAGGATCACGCTAGTGCACACAGTATAAACAAACATGAAATATCGAACATATCACAAATCACTAAGAAAAGACTCAAATAGTATTAATAATTATCAGAGTACGACCTTATGGCCAAGCTTACAATTAACAGCCTAAAGGCTTAAGAAACTTGCAGCGAAAAAAAATAAGCGTAGTAGCCATTCGACATGCCCACAGGCAATCAACTGGGGAGCAAAGTCCTAATCCGCGAAGTCGTCGAAGTATCCTCCTTTTGGTTGCTCCTGCTGATCTGGTCATTCTTCCTCAACTGAGCAAATATGGATGAAGCCATGAGTACATAGAGTACTCAGCAAGTCGTTTGTAACAAAGAATGCAATATAGTATGCAAGCCTTACCAACGGATGGCTGAAAGGTTAATTTTGCAGAAAGCAAAAATTTAAAGTAAATATAATAAATAGATTGAAAGGCGAACTTTAGAAAGGATAATGAATATGTAATCAAAGGAATTAAGACCAACCACAAGTGAATTGACCATTCACCCTAAGGAATCCACCATGAACCAAGATCCATAAAATGAACACCCGTGAACTAACCATTCACTTCCTAACTTAACCCAACCAAGATTTTATGAAATCTCTACCCATCGTGTGAAATAACCGAGCATTGTCCATGATCGAGGACACGGCTATTCGAATAGCTTTACACTCTGCAGAGGTTGCACAACTGTACCCACACGATGTGATAATCTTTACGTTAAAGAAAATCACAACAAGGCTTTTACAATGCTCCATCTCAACCTGATCCCACTCGCTAAGATTTCGCCGTCGAGTAGGCTGACCACCCAGTCGATAATTCCCCCCTTGCACCATAACAACATCAGTAGCGAAACCAAAGTTGAGACTTCACAAATTATTATGCTAGATCTATCTCATACTAGACATGTAGTTTGCGCAGTAAAGCTCAGATCAAGGGCGCATAAAGTTAAGTCCTTAGAGTTATCCAAGCAAAGCATCCACATCCCATGTGCAAACTACACCCCCTTTACTGCACGATCATTCGCCTAAGTGAAAACCAATTTTGTATAACCAGTACCAATGACACTACCCATGTCATAGCAATCAAATTTTATAGCTGTGGCTGACCACCACGTTCCAGTATATCATTAAGTCAAAATTAATTAACACACGTGATGATAGATCCAACGTACTACAAGCATGGCTAAGCAATTCTAAGCGTACAACCCATGTGACAACTAGTATTGCATTACTAAATAATTTCTCATCCTATGGTGACAATAGAAACATGGCTTTCAAGTTATCAAGGAGGAATAATCAAATTGGACTATAACTAACAATACAAGCGTTTATAATAAAATAGCAATGCATGATAACTTAAAACAAAGTAATACATAATAAATTTGAAAACTTGGTTCAACATGATCAAAGAACATGACTTACCTTGGCCTTGCTCAGTTGATGGCTCTTGATCCTCGAATCCGGCTTCAGCTCCTTCGAAAGCATGATTTAACGAGAGAGAAAGCGAAACGAAACATAAAAATAAATTCAAACAAAATTAAAATAAACTCCAAAAACTTCAAAACCAGAACCAAAAGATAGAGCTCAATTTTAGATGAATTTAGGAAAAAGAATCGGGTCAATTGGAGCTAGGATGAAGGAGAATGGCTCTCGGAAAATCTAATTTGGAGAAAAAAGGCTGAAAATCAGAAATTCTATTGTGCTATGGACTCAGTGCACAGGATAACTGGTGTACGGTGGACTCGGCTCACGGAATAGTGCACAGTGACAGGCTTGCTGATGCGTCGGCTAACTGGGCGGACACATGGCCAACACGTGTGCACTAGGGCTGACGTGGCATGCTGACATGGCATGACACGTGGCTGATGACGTGGCGAGCTGACGTGGCACTAGGAATGGCTTGGCTGCTGATGTGGCGTACACGTGGCATGACACGTGGACTCTAGGGCTGGGGTGGCATCCGACATGGCTGCTAACTTGGCCAGCTAGCTCACGAGTCTATGGAATAGTGCACCAGGCTGGTGGGACCCGGCTGGCAGTGGCTTGTCGCACGGGGGATGGGGTCTACGGGAAGACGAATCGGCGGGCGGGCGCGGGTGCTGTGTGACATCGGTGCTGATGTTTGCGGGCGCGGGGCTCGAGGTGTCACACGCAGCGACCGAGGCGACTGCGCACGCCAGGCGAGCTTGCGGGCGGCGGCAAACGAGATGGCGACAGTGAGACTGGACGGCCGGGGAAGACGGCGACGGATGGTGACTCACTGGTGGCGAACGGCGGCGCGAGATGGCCGGTGACGGGACGGGGCAGCTGACCGACAATAGAAAACTGCGACGGGAGCAACAACGGCTAGTTGACGAATCACCGGCGGCAAGGGCGACGGCACTCGGCGGCGAGGCTCGGAAGGCGAGGCGGCTGTGGGATGCGAGAACCGAGGGGACGGTCGGCCGGCTTTTATACCCGGACCCCGAGGAGTCCACGGCGGGCTCAGACGTCGAGTCCAGGAAGCAGATGGCGCGGCGGCGGCGGAAACAGAGGCGAACACGGCAGCGGTCACCCGAGAAGAAGAGGAACAGTGCGAGCGCTGTTGGATGTGCGACACGTGGAAATCGGATGGCTTTGGGAGGTTATGGTACGGATGGCTTAGATGCGGGCGGGCGAGCACGGATGGCCGACGCGTGGCAAGCGCGGCAGGCCGGGCTTGCGGCTGGAGTGGGCTAGAGAGAAGGTGGGCTGGGCTAGGATGAACAGTAATGGGCTCGGCCAATTACTGTTTAAAGATTTTCCAGGGATTTTTTTTATTTTCAGAAATTCAAATAAAATCGTTTGAGCTCTAGAAAATAGCAAATAACCCAGAAAAATCCCACAAAATTCTAGAAAATTCCTTAAGACTCAAGGAACCCAAATAAAATATTTTTGGCAAATGTTAATGTTTATTTTAGTCAAATTAAATCCTTTTAATTTATGAAAATTCCATTTAAGCTTTAATTAATTTCAAAAAAATACAAATAGTGAATTTTATTTTAAAAGCTTCAAAGAGGCTCTGAAAATCAGGTTGTTACACCTGCACATCCAAAGACTAAGTAACCATCTCGGGCACTAGTTCCATGCACTTGACTCACATTAGTCAAAATCATAAATCATGCAACACCACACAACCAACCAACAGCACCTGTGTTGTGCAAACACTCAAGCAACTCAAAATCTATTTTCACTGCTCTCTGGCCGCACCCATCGGTTAGACCACACTGGTTAGATTGCCAGCCACTGGCCACTCTAACCACTTAAATCTACTAGAAAATACCCTCTCTAGAATTTCGATTAAACTGTATCTAGTTTCGGCTCTAGTTTCCAATTTTAGTTGCACTTAGTGTAAACTCAACTCCAAACAAGCCTACACAAGTGTTTGGTGTTTATTTTTTCAAAAGTCAATGGTTAGCCTGACCGCTCTCCCCATAGCGATCTTACCACCAGCCATCAACCAATCTGACTGCCAGCCATCAGCCGGTTAGACCGTCTGAACGCTGATAGCACAATCTAAATCTGAATTTTCTGAAACTTTTACAAAATTTAAATTCAACTTAACTAAAATCCAATTATTTATCATAAATATATTCTAGACATTTACAAGATCTTTGATCTTAGTATGGCACCTTGCCCTCGCCTCTCTAGTTGATGACCATAGTTTAGTTCCCACCAACAGGTTTGGTGGCTTATGACTATTAAGATAACCGCACCGATCAAATGTCCTACCCTATAGGAAAAATGTAAGTCCCGTTGACGGATTTAATTTATTGGATTAATTAATTAGTTAATTAATGGGAGGGTACTGATCATCATTTCTTATTATTCCTTTCAACGCTAAGGAAGGACTGACGCATGATCGAGCTTAATTAATGATATGGTTTTGCTGAGTCACAGCCAACTGAAAATCTCTATAACTTAGGAGTCAATTTTCTAACCTTTGCATCCTGCATTGAGATTCATGCTCGGACGAGCTCATCTTTCTTCTCTCCGACGCTATTGTCTCCCACGCATCGCCAGATTAGGGCTCAGATTTATTGGTTAGAGTTTGAGTTCACTAGAGGCCAAGCTTAGAGGCAGGAGGGGGGCAGCAGTGGTTAGCGGGTAGGAGGGCGATGGTGGTTTGCAGGGGCAACAAGAATGAGAGTGTTAGGAGGTGGCGTGGGGGATCTCGCCGGAGAAGAGAAAGACAAGTGATGCAGGAGGTGGTTGGGGCATATGAAAGGGAGGAGCGGAGGAGTTGGCCGGCAAGGCGGCGCACGGGGAGAGGGTGGAGGCAGCGGCCCCTGGGGTGGGGAGGAGAGGTTAGGATTAGTGTTCAAGAATGGTTTTATATATGGAGTGGAGAGTGATGTGGATGGTTAGATCCAGATCTAATAGTTAAAAAATTAACTAAAAGAGATTTTTGGACGTCCGTGCAATAGATGGGCCCTTAATTATACGTTCCTTTGCTGCACGTATAGGGCTCTAAATTGCTAGCTAGCTGGATAGTTGCTGCCGATCCATTGTTATTTCACTGATGATGACAGTGTAAATGAATTTGCTTGCCTAACAAAGACGTCAGAAGTCAACGCGAGGATGAATGGAACCAATCATAACTTGATTGATCCAACTAATATAATGGGACACTGCCCAAATTTCTCCATCCATTCATCAGTCAGGTCAGATCAGACACTGAAAAGCATCGCATGAGATCATCGTCGTCCTAGTAACATAGCAGTATATCATTATTTTTCTTTACTTTCTTTTATGCGTAATCGTCTGCAACGAAAGGTATCTATTTGGAACGTTTTGTGTGCTTATTTTCAATTCTACCGGCCGGTCGGACACTGCAAGCTACAAGTCTCAATCCATGAATTAATTGATGAACAAGGCATATATGCAGCAACCACCTGATCGATCGACCGATTATTCCTTCGTCCTTAATTTCCAACCTGATTAATTACCAAACTTACCATTATATGAGCAACTGCACTAGCTCGATTCGTAAGGGTATTTCTAATGGGTAGTTTCCGTAGCAATATCTATGAAAAGAGTGTAATAAAGAAGTGTTTAGATATAACTATCGTAATGGATATTGTCTATATATATTATTTCAATATCATTATTGTTGCATGTATTGTAATCTACTCTATCTTTTAATCTTGTAGCCTACAAAATGTGCTTCATAAAAGACCAGATCGAAGATTCGGACGGGCGAATAAAATTCAGTTGGGCTCACAAAACATGTGCTATGGACCAATTCATCCTAGTGGGTTTCTTCTGGTGCTCACCTGTCTTATGCTCTAAAAAAATGTGATGTCTTGCATAAGACATTGCTCTCACTTCTCTCCTCCTTAAATATGCTTCCACATCAGATTTTTGCTTATTTGGTAGGCTAATTAAAGCTATTGACATTAGCTGATGTGGAGCATTGGAAGTGCCCTAACCACTAGCTCCTCGCCGACGGTTCGATAGCGGCAGCGAGTCCTGGGGTTGATGCCCTTCCCAAATACTGTCCACCCCATGCTATATCATTGGAAAGTTTATTGAATCTACGTTTCGATGCTTTAGACAATACATTATTTCAAATCTTATGTGAAATAGTTATGGGCATTTGAATTGGCACCTTAGGAAAGGCCAAAGGGTTGTAAGTACTAGTTAGCACTACTACAAAATAAACTATATTAGACGCCTCATCACAAATGGTTCATGGGAACCGTCTGTGTTGTAATTATCATAAACAATTTTACAAGCATGACCGTGTACCATCTATGATATGCAACTATCACAAACAGATTTGGTTCATAACCGTCGGTGATATTTTATAAATGATTATTAATACAAATAGTCTATGTTTACTGCAGACATCACAGACGGTTTTAATTAGAACCATATGTGATAGTTCACAAATGGTTATTAATATGAACCGTCTATGATAGTTACATATCACAGACATTTTGTTGTTGGAACCATCTGTGATATGTATTTATACGCATGCATGGCGCTTCGTCTCCCCGATGCATGCGTCTCTTCGATTGTTTCAGCTCCCCGATGCGTCTCTTCATCTCACGTGCCAAATTTATTCTTTGTTGTATAAAAATGATCATCCGCTACCGAAGATTAATCCACACATCGCTAATCTTATACATACGAGAACCTTGCCGGCCACATATCTTTCTTGTCTCAAACACAAATAAATGGTTCCCTATTCCTCGTTGTCGCCGGCATTGATGGCTAACCAGACCATCCTGTACGAGCACCTCGCCGGCCGTACGCTGGCGAATGCTGTGGGAGCACACTGTGCTAACAGCGTCCTCCCTTTTATGTCCGAGGATTTGCCAAAGCAGTTGAAGGTCACCTTCTATCGTCTTGACATCCTCCTCTGTCGTGTCTTTTCGTTGGTCTCCCGCTTCCGGCAAGCTAACCTCGCCATCGACGTGGTCCTTTACAATGACGTTGCATGCCTCCAGTAGGCTTGTCATTGTTTGGAGTGCTTAGTTGAGGTGATGGGTGACCGAGTCAACCTTGTCAAGACCCCTCAAGAAAGGAAAGAGATCATATGGGCTCAATTCGACTTGATTGTTTAGTCAGAGGGTGTTCGCGAGACACTCAAACGAGCACGTCAATGGGTGGATGCATTTCGGGCTTCGTTCATTGATGATCCTGAACCATCCGATGTTGACCATGTCGCCTATGAAGTTTTGAAGATGAAGATATCATGCTACCTCCACCACTAGAAAAACTTTAAAGCAACTAGGTTTCTACTTTTTTATCTTTTGTAAGAAGCGATTGGCCACGCTATTTGCCCATATGTAAATACAAACAGTTGAATATGTATTTATTATCTTCTATATATGTAAACGATCTCTCTATAATGACATTATCAATGGCATTACTGACGGTAAAAAACAACTAAGTAATACATATTTACTCCTGAGGCATTACTGAATTTGTATTTATGTATATAAGAATGTGTCATATATATATATATATATATATAGTATAAATAACAGGGGCACCTAGGTGTCTGGGCACCAAGTCTCCCTACCTTTGGATTGCTTTTAGATGCGTGCTAGTGTGATTGAGACTTTCCATCCATGATTAAGACTTTCCTTCCATGATTGATTTAGCATGCCTAATATATTACATACCATTGCACTAGCACGTATCTAAAAGCAATCTAACGGCAGGGAGCCTAGGTGTCTGGGCACCTAGGTGTCCCATTTCAGCGTCCTATATATATATATATATATATATATATATATATATATATATATATATATATATATATATATATATATATATATATATATATATATATATATATATATATATATATATATATATATATATATATATGACTTAGTGTTTCATGCACCTTGGTGCCTAGGCACCCATATCAATACCCGTTGATTTGCTTTGAGATTCATAACGCTTGATGTGGGTATCTTCATATACCCATAAAAGTATATTTTAGATGTCAAACTCGAAAAAATTAAATTCAACTTCAGTTTAATTAGTTTGAACTATTTTTACTGATATACTCACTGTAGTCGCATTGAACTCAAAAGTAGTTCAAATTAGTTTGAACTGAGTTCAAAACTTACTTACCATAAATATATCAAGGGTATAAAACATTTCCATACCCAAACTCAAAAAATTATCAATCATACACGTGTATCGACGGTTCTTGATGTTGGTGCCTAGGCACCAAGGTGCCTTATGTAATTTTCCTATATATATATATATATATATATATATATATATATATATATATATATATATATATATATATATATATATATATATATATATATATATATATATATATATATATAGGAGCATATCTAGTGCTAAAGCCCATTTGGGTGCTAACATGCTAAAACGCGCTCTGGAGCATTTTAGATACGTTGGCTAATAGAGAAGCATGGAAGTGAGGTCTTCACGTTCGCTGTGTTCACTGACTTTCAGAAAGAAGTGTGTGCTGCTCGGGAGCATTGTAATGTGGAGAACATGGAAACCGTAGGACAGTACAAAATCTCAATAGTTAGTGATGGCTCAAATAAGGCCAGAGAGGTACGTTGTAACCTTACAACTAAAGATGCCAAATGCTCCTGCATGTTCTTTGAGTCATTTGGAATCCCTTGCCGCCATATTGTTCGTGTGTTGCAAAGTCCATCACTTAAGGAGCTACCAAGCCCATTTGTGTTGAAGAGGTGGACCAAAATGGTAACTAAGGAGGATGTCTTTGATGGAGAAGGCAATTTGTTACAAGAAAAACCAAGGAGTGCAATAGAAACAGCTAAAGACAAGTTGGCATCAGAAATACGTATGAACATGGAGGAATTAATTCACCATGCTAGAGGAACAGATGAGGGCTTAAAATTTCTTAGTGATCGGTTTGTCAAATTTAGGGAAGAAGTGACTCCTCTGATTCCTGAGAATGTGGTAAGTAAGGGTGAAGAGATTGAAGCATTTGCAGGTTGTCCCATCCCTAAGGAAGTCAACATAAAGCCACCAAACGATGTTAACTCCAAAGGTAGATGCAAGAGAATAAAGCCGGGGCAGAAGAAAAATGACAATGTTGAGAACAAAACAAAGGTGCCACATTTGTGTAGGTCATGCAAGGAGATTGTGTACCATGATAGTCGTAATTGCCCTTTGAGGACGACAACACATTGACCACATTCTTAAGGTTGTACATCTTCTTAACAAAAATATTTGTCACATTTCCCTAACCCATATACTTTTTCTAATTTACATTTTCTAACCATGCAGTTTTCACTTCTATCCAAGTGTGCTCGCATTATTGCTTATGCTGGAATGCAAGGAAGCCGTGGAGAAGTCATCATTCTCATTGGAACTTTTGTTTCCATCGATTATATATCCAATAGATGAATGTTTCCATTGTACTTAGGTTTTAAGACAAATTTGCTAAGAAGACATTGCAAACATTTTCTATTGTGTGCTTGCTTGAGACATTTTCTATTTCCATTGTGTGCTTTCTCAAGATCTATTTCCTTGTGTGCATCTATTTCCATTGTGTGCTTGTGTGCATTGTTCACAAAGGGTGGTATAGCAAGATGACTAGCGACATGTCAGTGCACAGTTTCCCGATTCTGTCACTTTTACAAAGGTTCTACACACACATTTTCCAAAGTTTCTCCCAATTCGCAACTTCTACAAAGATTTCATTCAACAATCCTGAATGTGTCAGCTCACACCAAACCAGTTTCATTCAACAAATTCATTCAAGCTCGGGAACTGACATCGAATCTCAGTACACATTTGATTCGGGCATACACAAACAATTCGAAGAGCATACACAATCACATCCAGTCCAGATTCACAAACAATTCAAGAGCATACACAATATCGGGAAACAATTCAGAAGAGCATACACAAACAATCTCAGTACACAATTCAGAACAATTCGGTCAGAACAATTCAGAACAATCTCAGTCGGAGTCCGGCTCGGACGGCGTCGGCGCTCAGGGAGCACACCGGGGCGGTAGGGCTCGGGGAGGCCGGCTCGGACGGCGTCGGTGCTCGGGAAGCACAATGGGGCGGCGGGGCTCAGGGAGGCCGACTCGGACGGCGGCGGCGCACGGGGAAGGAGCTCGGGGAGGAGGTCGTCGGAGCTCGGGGAGGTGGTGGTGCTGCGGACGGAGGGAGGCCGGCCGCCCCTTTCGCCTAACCCTAACCCTAACCCTAGCGGACGGGTGCGAACGGTGCGCGTGGGGAAGGAGCTCAGGGAGGAGGCCGTCGGAGCTCGGGGAGGTGGTGGTTCTGCGGACGGAGGGAGGCCGGCCGCCCCTTTCGCCTAACCCTAACCCTACCGCACGGGTGCGAATGGTGGGTACGGTCGCCGGCGGGTTTTGGTTTATGGACGCGCGAGGGAGATGGGAGGCGGGGGGTCGCGCGAGGGAGATGGGAGGCGCGGGAGTGGTGGAGCGGTCGCCGCGCGCTTTTGGTTTCGGTCGCGAGGAGATGGGAGGCGGGGGGTCGCGCGAGGGAGATGGGAGGCGTCGGGGAAAACACGGGGAGCGCGGGGAAAAAGTGACGGGAGGCGGGGGGTTTTCGCAAAACGTATAAGTAGAATCTGGTGCTTCCACCTTCGCAGATCTAGGCCGTAGGGGGTAGATCTAATGCTCCAGAGCGCGTTTTAGCATGTTAGCACCCAAATGGGCTTTAGCACTAGATATGCTCCCATATATATATATATATATATATACACACACACACACGCACATTTATGTATATGAGAATACATTTAGAACAATCTATAGTATATTTATCACTGATGGTTCTACTTTAGAACTGTCTGTGATGTATATTCACAAATGGCTATTAATACAAATCATTCGCGATAAGTAATTATCAAAGACAATTTGTAACAATAATCATTTGTGAAATCTACCATTATCATAGATGATTATTGTTAAGAACCATCTGTGAATTATCACAGACGGTTCTTAATGAGAACATCTGTGGTAATTATGTATTACAGATAGTTCGTGGTTGGACGTGTCTAGGATACGCCGCGTTATTAATTAATACCAAGCTAGATCGGTCCCGATAGATCTATCTTCATTGCGCTGCATTGAAGGAGACAGCCAGCTTTGGGGAGTTCAGTGAAAGCATATCACTTAGAGATCTAGCTTGTAAATCAGTTTATTCTTCGTGATTTGATGTTAGTATTTGCTTCTAATTATATGCTTTGTAACAAAGAGAGATAATAGCAAGGTTTTGATCTAGCTTGGTAGTTTGCTCTAATTTAATAATGAGTTACTACTCTAGTTTATTTCAATATATTCTTGCTTGATATATATATATATATATATATATATATATATATATATATATATATATATATATATATATATATATATATATATATATATATATATATATATATATATATATATATATATATATATATATATATATATATATATATATATATATATATATATATTGCTTCATTAATAGTACGTACGTAGTAAGGTGAATAACAATTATGTGTAAGTATTAGACTAGCTAGCTATAATAGCATTAATAATCCAATTTGATACTAATTTATTACATGTGTAGTATAGATGGATCGAAACTGGATGTACGTTGAGAATCATGTGAGTGAAGAGTAAATTAATGGTGTGTCTACTTTTAGAAGAGCGGCCGAGCAAGATATGTTGAAGAAGGGAATGGAATATATGTACTGTCTATGCATTGATTGTGATAATCTGAAGATATTTACCAACTCAGCATAGATCAAAACTCACTTAATTCGACGGGGTTTCAAAAAGGGGTATACATGTTAGACTAGTCACAGTGAAAACAAGATTATATAGGAAGATAATTATAATATCGTCGAGGGAGACAACGATGTGCCAGTTATGGATTGGCTTTCGATGAGCATAGGTCACATGAGGACAATCTGGGTTAGATATTACGTGATGCAGAAGGGAAGTATAGTGAGAGAGGGTTTGCTAAATTCAAGGGCTTGATGGACGACTCAAAAAAATCTTTTGTTCCCGGGTTGCAAGCCACAATACACAAGGTTGTCATCCGTTATTGAACTACTGAAAATGAAAACAAGCAATAGTTGGTCCGACAAGAGTTTCACGGTGTTGTTAGGTCTCCTAGCGAACATCCTTCTAGAGAAAAATGTGTTGCCGAGAACCACCTACTTAGTTAAAAAGATTCTTTGTCCATTAGGAATGAAAGTATAAAAAATACATGCATGTATGAACGATTGTATTCTCTACTAAAAAGAGTATGCAAACTTACATGTTTGTCTGGTGTGCAAAGTATCTTGGTATAAACGTAAGAATGACAGTGAGGGCATCGAGGTGAAGTAAGGACCACCAACTAAGATGTGGTATTTGCATGTAATTTCTTGTTTGAATTGTTTATTTGTGAACTGAAAGGATACAAGATTGCTGCGTTGGCACTCGGAGGAGTGTAAGAAAGATGGAATGATAAGACACGCTACTAATTCTGCCCAGTGGAGGAACATTGATGGCTCGCGGTGCTCATGCTAGAGATGATGAGGGAGGCGGCGCGACACGCTAAAGAGGAGGAACGGCGCTGCAAGGGGAGGAGTGGTGAGGGTGTTGCGCGGGGGAGGTCTCCAATCCAACCGTCGTGCACCCCATCTCATCCTCATCAGGCCACCACGGCCTAGCCTCACGCAGATCCGGCCACTGCCGATGTCGCCTCACTCCTCCTCTCCTGATTTGGGAAGAGCGAGCAGATCTGACAGTGATACAAAAGAGAAATTTGATGATTTGCCCCATCTTTATTTACCAACCGCTCATTTTCTCCATAGTTGGTTGTAATTGATAATTTGCCCCATCTTTCACTGAACCATTGATCATTTTCCCTTTTTGACAATTTCGCCCTTATCTTTCTCCTCCCTCTTCTTTCCTTCTTTCTTCTGCTCCACCCATGGCTGACCCAGTCCACCACCGTCGCCACCGATGCCAGAGCTGCTCGCCGAAGAAGTTGATGAAAACGCATGCGTCCACCTTGCTCATGTAGAGGTATCCAGAGAGGGCCATATGAGGATGATGTAGTGCGTGAGGCCACAGCCATCGCCGGCGACGGTGGGCATGCGAAGCATGAGGTTGGCGACGAGGCCGTGAAAGTGTTAGGAACTTTGACCACGGCTATTACGACCATGGCCGCTACGACCACGGCCGCTACAACTATGTTCACTTCGACCACGGCTGTTACGACCATGGCCACTACGACTATTGCTACTACGACCACGGCCGTGGTCGAAATGACCATGGTCGTAGTATCCGTGATCGAAATTTCTAACACTTCCGCGGCCTTGTCACTGACCTCACGCTCCGCGTGCCCACCGTTGTCGGTGATGGCTAAGGCCTCGCGCACGACACCATTCTCATGCGGGGTTTTCTAGGTACCTCTACATGCGCGACGTCAATGCAGGCGTTTTCATCGACTTCTTCGACGAGCAGCTTGGGCATTAGTCGGCGACGGAGGTGGATTGGATCAACCATGGCCGGAGCAAGAAGAAAGAAGGAAAGAAGAGGAGGGAGGAGGATAATGGCAAAATTGTCAAAAAGGGCAAATGATCAATGGGTTAGCAAAAGATGGGACAAATCATCAATTACAACCAACTATAGACAAATGAACGGTTGACAAACAAAGAAAGAGCAAACCATCAAATTTCTCATACAAAAAGAGGAGGGACAAAGGGAGGCAGTGGTGGGCCGGAGGCGGTAGGGGTAGGGTGAGGAGCAGCGGCGCTAGGGACGGGGCAGGGCAGTGCAGACACTGCACTGGGTGGGTTCCTAGCGTGGGGCAGGCAGGGCGCAAGCACTGGGTAGAAGAGGGCGGCGGAAGGAGTGGAGGGTGGGTGATGCGTGCTGTTCAGAATGCCTGCATACGAGATTGTGACCAGATGCTTCTTTGATACATCGAATATCTTCACAATGCTTTTGGTTCTGTCAGATATCCGTTTCGATTCTCATGGCTCGCTAGTTTGTTCATCCGATCCGCCATTTTCATTTCAATACATCTTCGCTACTGCATGCCGCGGCCTTAACTAGAACACAAACATTTAGCAATGTCCCATGCATGCATGCAGCTTCTGATACCATGAACCAAGATGACCAACACACAAGCTAGCTAGAGGACTAGAAATTTCATACTTCCATCTTCGCTAGGCATGTCGTCATGGTACACATACACACATAATTACGGCATTCACCTTCACCAAGTGGTCAAAGCCAACCAACAGCACAGGTCAAACAGGCGGCAGTCATGCCAAGTACTGCTTTCCCATTTTACCTCTAACCCTAGTACTACGAGAAAACCAAAGAACAAGCTAGGGAGGCTTCAGGGCCCCTGTGTTAGTCTCTGCAGCTCGCTTTGGTCATCCAGCGTCTCCATCAGGAGAGGGGGTGCATACTGAGCATTTCCCTGATGCTCTTCTGCATCCTGACAGAATGACAGGATTATGGTGTCGATCGACATCTCCACAACTGCAAAGAAGAGCTTTGCAACTATGTAACCCAGCGCCCACGATAACTGCAACGTTGTCATCCAAATGCCGTTAGTTAGATTCATGTACAGACGAGGCGGTATCCGTGACCTGGATCAGAATTGCACATATTTGGTTCAGGCTCGCTCACTTACCAATACAGGGACCAGTGGAGATGATATCTTATTGTGAGCAGATTTGTACTTGTGTGTGTCCAACATAAGGAAAGCAAAGAGTGCACAGAACAGGCTAACACAGAGCTTTCCCAAGAAGAGGATGACATCCCCAATGACATTAACTTTTCCAATGCGCAATATGTTGTTCATTATTAAGCCAGTTGCGAGCACAGAAGCTTCGCAGAATCCTTTCCCTGTAATGGCAATCTGCAATAGCAAATTGCAATGTTAAGAAATTTTGTATCAGTGCGACTATCACAACCAGAACGATATAAGAAGCATTTCTCATGATACCGTTACAAAAGTCCCTTAAACTAATAGACTAATTTGGGGTTTGCTGCTCAAACTGTACCTACCACCAGATTATGCCATATGCTAATCAGGGGCAGAACGGACGGCAAGGTACACATGTGAAAGTCCTAACAAGGGAAACTAAAAACAGCACATGTACCATCGAGAAGATAACAAGCATATTAAGAAATGAAACAAATAGTAAGAACAAGAAATGTTGATACTTACCATGATATAAGCATTCCGATTCACTGATTTGATTGTCCAATCTATGCAGCCTAAGCAGCACTGAGATGAGGATGACATTGTCTTCCCGAAGCAGCTTTCACGGGTTGAATCAACTAATTTCACCCTACGGCGAAGTGATTCAAGTATAAATCGCACCCACTCTACGATGGATACAATCGGTGAACCCAGAGCCACAGATCCAAGGCTATAGCGCAGTAAGCGCTTCAGGGAAGAGACCACAGTAAGAAACTGTATATCATGCTGCACAACAATATTACACCAAAAATCAATCAAATGAAAACAGTACCTTTCTAATGTTAAAAAAAATAACTAGGTTGGGGTGATGAAAATCCTTGGAAGCTTGACATCTATTCTATAACTATAATTATTTACTAGGGTAATGTTTCTGAGGTGCTTACCGATATTTCACCACGTGCCCAGTAGTATGAAGCAACTGATCCAGCAATTACAGTTGAAGAGCATGCGATGAAGAATTGTGTTGCCCAGTAACAGCCAAATAAGTGGAAAAGAATGGCAATGCCAATATGAGAGGTGTAATGAATACTGTACCCACAACAGTTGTCACAATTTACTTTTCCCAGCTTGAGATCGAACAAACAGCAATTTGCATTGCAATCATTCCGTAGAACTTGACCCGAGCTGAAAAGATGAAGCGTGGCAGAAAACCAGAACATATAGAAGATAGCAAGGATGAAGTATGGCACAATTGGAAAAATAATTAGCGCCTGGACTTCACCAATGACCTTTGCAGCAACCTACATTCAATTTACCCTGATGAATACTCAAAAATACAACTAAAATAAGCAAGGCATAAAAGCTAATACTGGATGTGGCATTAACACCCCCATGCTAGTGCAAATGTAAGCTATAACTGTTAGTGATATGCCCTAAGGCAATCATGTAGATAATTGTATCACTTCTATGTTTATGATCTTTTGAATAATATATTATTTTGTTCCGTGAATAAATGTCTTTCGTATTGATCAACAAGTATGTCTTGTTCGTAACTCTTTATTCATGTTTTGATGTTATTCTAAATTATCCCTAATCTTATATCATTATGTGACACAATTATAATTCACACATCAGAACATGTATTTATTGATGATCATGTTTCACAGATCATGGACATAGGATATCAAATCAATAATGTAGATACATGTTATAGAATATGACGTTGGATTGACCTACCATGAGACACTGTGGGAATTGTTATATTCTTAAGTGTCATCAGTTGATCTCATACATAGTGTATGTAAAATAATTAGACTTGGAATCATCATTGTTTCCAACATGTGTAATAGTTTACTTACGAGGTTACCAAAC
Organism: Dendrocalamus sinicus; assembly: GCA_036346575.1. Classification (NCBI taxonomy): domain Eukaryota; kingdom Viridiplantae; phylum Streptophyta; class Magnoliopsida; order Poales; family Poaceae; genus Dendrocalamus; species Dendrocalamus sinicus. The sequence continues at coordinate 1,289,649 of CM070670.1, forward strand.
ACTATTCCGTGGCTAAGTGATCATAAAGGTATCTTTCGAGTTTGCTATGAAACATGCGAAGGAATATGAGCGATCAAGATGGAATTTGCCTTTCCTATATAACAGGAGAGATATCTTTAGGCCCCTCAATGTAATTGGATTAAGGAAGTGCTTGGTCACGCCGAATGTGGTTTAGGAGTCAATCACAACTGAGTAATCCACTGTAGGTTCAAGTGAAGGATCGAGCCATCACAGGATGGCACGCTTCTCGCCTTGAGTTCGATATGGTATCACGAGGCAAAAGGATCAGTACATAAACACTATATAGGTTTGTCCGATATGATCTTTATGTATGTTTGGAAGTCTTTATGTTCTGCTAGGGACCGCTACTGACTTAATAGATCGGAAAGGAGTTTTCGGCCCGTGGCCAAATATACATGAATCTACAGGGTCACACTTAATAGGCTGGAATGATAAAGGTTCAGATAATAGTCTCCAAGTGGGATACGATCTCTACTCATATCAGATAAGGATCCAATTAGAGATTAGATTAGGAAAGGTGAGGAGGTTAAGGGAGGCATCCCGAAACATACCCGTCGAAACCCTAGCCGCCACCTCTCATAACCACTGTCGTGCGCTGGTGCTAGCACGCTGACACACGGTGTTCTATCCCTGGATATGTGGACCTTGGTAGAGGCGCTGCTGCAACTGCGACGCTGATCGGGACGATCGTGAGGAGACGGTTAGCCGGAAGATGATTAACTACTACCACTACACCAACGCGCTATTCGTTGAATCGGCTGCTTCATCTCTACTTCCGCTACACTGCGCGTCTAGTGGTAACGATCCATGATCTCTTACTCGCCTGGCTTCCTGATTTACACGGTAGAAAATTTTAATATGCGCTAATGTAGTTTACCCGTATCCCAACAATAACCTCATCACAGCTCATCGAGGGAAATAGGGTTCGTGTCAAGCAAGTGGATTCAGCACCCTACATACCTTCAGCACGGATGTCGCTATCAGTATACGCCGAACAATAGCTATTGATGTCAGAAAAGCAATGACCATTATTATTGTCATTAATACTGCAGCAGCATGAAGGTGATTTACTTCCTGATGAAAAGATGAATTGTGAGATGACAAGCAGCTTAGCAGGATATCGCTAAAAATGATATCAAGAGGAGGTACATAACATACCCGCCCACTTATGCTGACATATGGATCACTTTCACCGATTACAACAGTTACGGGATCATTGCCAATCCAGCCAGCTGAGTATATTGAATGAATAGAAGAAATATGATGTTACTGTGTCCATAGAGGTACTTATTACTTAGAAGTAGGGAAGAACATCTTACCTTTTATATAAAAAAACATCGTAACAGATATTACAAGGGCATTGAACAGGATCACTGTTATCCACGGCATCCCAGCAACAAAATAACGAATCATTAGTAACCAGATCACCGATAAGAAAAGAGGGAGTAATCCTCCACAAACGATTAACACAGGCCAGGACTTCCCAATATCTGCAACATATCTCTGCAAAAATGTGAAAAAAAAGCATATACCACTTTCTTTTTAAGAAAATAATAAGTTCTTAGTTCTAAGAATCTACATGTCGACAAGCAAGCATGTGAATATCTCACAAATCCAGTCTAACAAATAACAGTTAATGGCCTGAATATTCATCTCATGAGCTGCTAGCTGTCCAGATGATAAGAATCGAAGAAACATCTTATGTTGTGTACTAACTTGCAGAAAAAATGTTTACCACCATAGAACAAAATTATGCTTTTAACTTAACATATGGGCAGACATGTGGGATAAGCAGAGTATATTTGTTTTTAAACTTTCCTTTGAACCAGAGAAATGGACAGACAGTGCAAGTAGTTCCAAATCCCGCTACCGGGGTAAATCCCGCCAGGGGGCCGGTACCGGTTACCGGCCAGTAACCAGAAAAAAACCGGTCGAATTTCACATGTCAAATTTTGAATTTGAAATCGGTAACCGGAAAAACCGGCTAGTAACCGCCCAAAAAACCGGAGAAAAACCGTTAAAAACCCGAAAAACAGCTAAAACCCGGGTTTTCAAATTTGAAATTGAAAATTCCTACCACATTCATGGCAAAAAGTATTAAGCCAAGTATGAGAGATGTATAGATCTTACTAATATATTCTATTAGTGTTAAACAATGTAAATATCATTAGGGAAACTAACTTTTGCATTTAAAATTTGGAAATTCCTACTACATGGCAAAAAGCATGAAGTCAAACACGGAAGGTAAATGCATCTTCCTAATACATTCTATTAGTGTTAAACAATGTAAATATTATTAGGGAAACTAACTTTTACATTTAAAATTTGAAAATTCCTAATACATTCATGGCAAAAAGTATGAAGTCAAACACAGAAAGTGCATACATCTTCCTAATACATTCTATTAGTGTTAAACAATGTAAATATCATTAGAGAAACTAATTTTTACAATCAAAAGTTTAAATTTAAATTAAATAAAAAACCGGCGGTTTTTTTCCTCCCGGTCGGCACCGGTAAAACCGGTTACCGCCGGTATTTAGAACCTTGGTTCCAAGTACATTACAAACCTTTAAGACAGCAGATTTAGTGTTGATTGCATTATGAACTGTTTTGTCTATTAGCATGTTTTCATCAATGCTGACTCCACCCATCTGGTGCCAATGCTTCAAAGAAACATTGGATGCCCGTGCAATAAACTGGCAGCTCCAGTAGACTGAAGTGACAGAGAGAGCAAGTTAGTGATTGTACGTTTTCTCCAAACTTGGCAGGATGTTGCTAAATATTGAGGACTAGATATTCATGTCAGACTTACCATTTACACTTGGGAATATGACAGGGTAACATGGACCCTGCAACTGAAGAGAACTGTTCCTCATCTCTGGTGTGAGATACTCGAAGTAATCATAGTCCCTGTCAATCCAATCATCGACAGAGAGGCGTATGTCACCTTCGGGATAATCACAGACAAAGTTCAACCCATCTTCTGCAGGAAGGGGGCATTCCATCAGGCAGATGGCCTTAACGTCAGGTAGATTAATTTGGCTGCTTTTTAGCCCACTTTGGTAGACCTGGTTGGGGTTCATCCAATATCGAACATCCAGCTCACGCAAATCTGGATCACCATCTCTGCTGCCACATATGTTTCCTTTGTAGTCTAGTCCGTACGTCAGCCTGCATGATCAAAGCAGAAAATAAAGTCATATAGTTATCAGCCCGATGAAAAGAATATGCTAATGCAATTCCTCTTAGGGAGGAATACTGAGGAGATGTCTTCAAGAAGAATGATATCAAGGGGCTGACTAGGGCTATAGCTTTTCTGCCAAAGATGGAATCTTTACTATTGTGAATGGGGATCTCAATGGCAAACCAGAGATGCTACTGCATATCATAACATGAAATTCAACTAATAACAGGTTCCACTGGGGAGCAAAGTGGACGCAGGGAGTAACACTGATAGGGTGGGGCAATGAAATCAAGGTGAGCATAAAGGACCAAACTCCAATCCCTGGATTTTTAAATTTTTTGGTGCATTTTAAAATTTTCCCCAAAGCCTTGATTTCATTTTAATATTTTTAAAATAATTTCCTTGGCCCAAAAAGACAATTTCTAAAAGTTTATTGAGTGCTAATGATTTTTTTCCTAAAATTTTGTGTGCAAACCCCTTTTGAATTCGAATTAGAAATTCAAACTCAAATTGAAAACCGGAATTAAAGTTTAAACTTCAATTATTTCTTTCCTCGCCTTCAAAACGAATCCTTCCCGCCAGCCCAACCCATCTTCCCCTTTCTTCCCCGCCAGCCCACATGTCGTAGTTCCCTCTTTCTATCCCCTCGTGGCCCAGGCGAGCCAGCCCAGCGCTCGCACGCACACGTGCCCAGCCCGCCATCTTGCCCTCTCTCACCGTCACCGCCATGTGGGCCTCAATCCCACTCGTCAACCCATTACTGTGCATCTTCCTCCTCTCTTTCTCCCTCGCGCGCCTGAGCTCTCTTCCTCACGTGTGTTCACGTGCAGCAGAGCTTTAAGGGTTCCACAGTCTTGAGCCTTGTGTGCCGCGACATCGTCCCGTCGCCACAACCTTGTCATGTCACGAGCTTGCCCTCCCCCCCTGGCGCACTATCTCCCGTGCTCCCGAAGCCACGCCATAGCACCCACACTCTCCTTCTCGGCTCACCCCTATTTAAGCCACCCCTCACGTGTCAAAACCTTCACGCTCACTCACTCGTTGCTTTCCCTAAACTCTCGTGCCTCCTTCGTAGGATTCCTCGCCTACAGTAACAATACCGTATTTACCGTTTTTTGGTAAATACGATACATACAGTAAATGCGGTATTGTTAGTTCGTAAATACGGTATCTTCATAAAATACGGTTTGGTATCGGTAAATCCTAATTTATTTCGATACAGTGTCGGTAAATACCATATTTACCAAAGTTGACGCGAATGATACATATTACCGAAACTATTGGCTTCTCTAATCTCTATGATTGATTGATTGACTAAATGAAAAGGACTAAAAGAGAGAGCGCCACATGCCCACATCTGCATGAGGCAATGAGGCATGAGCAATTAGAAGTGTGATGTAGCCTGTATGTTTAATGGGTAATTGAGGAGAGCATGCAGCCACTGTATGTTTAATGGCTAATTGAGAACAGCATGCAGCGTCCACTAGGCAGCACAGCCAGCAGGCCAAAGCCCAAGTCTAGACACAGCAGCAGGTCGGCACCAACAACAGGCCAAAGCCCAAAGGGAATGAGGGGTGGTATTGGGCTTCTCGGTTTTTATGGTTTTTACCCAAAAAACCGAACTCCTAGAAAACCCAAAATTTGCATACCGTACCGAATCCCAAAAACCAGTCAAACCGAGTTGACCGGTACGGTTCGGTTTTTTCAGACCTACCCCTTCACCCTCGGAGAGGAACAATTTCCCTTCTTCACCAAGTTTGACCATAAGCTTCATCGTTTCATTCCTCACCGTCCAATGAGTCTCCGATGACGCCATCATGCTCTTGGTGTTTGTCTCATCTTCATCTACCTCGTGCTCACATATCCATGCCCATTTGCCCTCAAGAAGGCTGAAGCCATCGACCTTGCCCCCGTGTGCCACGCCGCCGCCAACCTCGCCCCGTGTTCCCTTTGCTCGGGTGAGCTTCGACCTTGGACATCGTGCCATTCTTGTTTGCCTCGACCTCCTCGTTCTAATGTGCTCTTTGGATTGCCTTGCCGTGCCCCAGAGCTGCCGAGACACGCTCATCTTCTCCAACGCTGACCGGACCTATTGCCACCGTCGATCTCCCTCTCTGCCCTGTCTCCCAGTAAGCTCTTCCGCTCCCTTGCAATTCAACTTAAAGCCAAACTAGTAGGCTAGCCATTGGACGAATCTCGACCTTCTATCGAGATTCAGCTCCTTGTCCTGTTTCCTCTGTCAAGACGATCTCCTGGTTGTCTCTCTCTGACTTCACCCATTTCTCCCCTATCACAGCCTTTCTCTAGATTGTCTCTAGTGGTTCCTTCTATACCTCCACCTCCTGTGCTGCCTCCTGTAGCACCGCCTCTTGTTCTTATAGCACCACCATCTTGTTTCTCCAGGGTGCACTACTCCAGGCATCCTCATCCTTCCTACAGCACCACCATGTTGTTTCTTTAGGGTGCACTACTCTTTGTTTCTTTATATACCTGTGTTTTCTTATTTGTTTATGGCATATCACCTTGTACTCCCTATGTATATTGCTCTTTAGATCTCATGAATATACACACAATATTCATAACAGCAAGAACACCGAAGCACAACAGCAAATCTTCGCAGCTCTTCAAATGGGTTTTAGTTACGACAAGCATCAATTCTGAACAAGAATATAAGGAGGGCAATGTGAGCAACATACCATTTTCAAGGACCGCAACACAGATTTGCTTTCTAGCAACAAAAAGGCTCACCTTGTACAGAATGTAGGCTCCTAAATTGGATGAGGTGATGTAAACAAGAATTCACCTTTTGAGTTAACCCTCTGGTTCTAGAATTAGTTAGTGAGACTAGGTTGCATCCAAGGGAAGAAAGCTCCACAGTAGCAGCAAGAAGTTGCATTTCCCGGCAGCTATTTCTGCTCAGCTGGAAGTACCAAACAGCAAAAGGAAACAAAAAAGTAGAAATGTAGAATAATGCAAGGACCTGAAGTACTAGTCATCTGTGCTGTGAAGAAAAAAATGCATATGAGGAAAAGAGAAAGAAATGCAGGGTTTGGACTTGGGAAGGAGTGGACAGTGGAGTGAGCCAAGATTCAGCGCTCTGGTGTACACACTAGATAGCGAGTGAAAGATCTAAGTGAAAGAAGAGAGAGAAAAAAAGGGGGGCAAAGGTGGTAGATATTAAGCAAAGAAATCAGCCGCAATTGAAGGCAAAAGCCCATGAAACTTTGAAAAGACAGGAGAGGAGAGCTTGGTGCTACTATCTAATTGAAAAGGAGATGTACAGTCCGGAGCATGAAGCGAAACTACCGACAGCGGCAAATCCAACAAATCCTAGCGAGGAGAAAGAAAGAGGCCAATTTCATTTTTTTTTTAGTTGGGGGGACGCGGGGTGACCTGAGCGGGTTGCCCTGGTTGAAGCCGAAGCTGGAGTTGACAATCATGGCGATCCAGAAGGCGGCGAAGAGGATGAGGAAGGGCAGGTCGCGGCACTTGCGGTCGTGGCGGAGGATGCCGGCTCCAGCATCGTCGTCTCCGTCGGCGGAGGAGGAGGGGTAGCGGCCAATGATGGCGCCGAGGGGGCCTCCCATTATGCCCAGCACCGACACCGACCGACTGGATTGATGCCTCCTGCTGCTTGCTTGGGTGGGGTGGGGTGGGGTGGCTTCTTTCTTCTTCTTCTTGTATTGGTGGCGAAGACGGCGGAGTGTTTCTCTCACTTTCAGACAAGCAGCTATTCGAGCGACTTTTTTTCCTTTTTTTTTCTCCTTTTCCTTTCTATTATCTATGATATAAAGATGTTTTTCATTTTTCTTATTTATATTTATTTTTCTTTAATTGAATACCTCAAGAAAAAAATTAACAACTGTCACAGTGTCATTCAGCCAAAAACCACAACAGTTTTGAACGAAGCCTATGGTATGGTGTGGCACGTGACGAGTGTGTGTGAGCAATGCGATCAAGGCGGCCATACACAGAGGCGTTGTTCCAACCCGCGCCGGCTTCTGACTTCTGGCTTTAAAAGTAGTTTCTGAGAAGCCGCATTTGTTGGAATTGTACCCATTTTCGAGACAACGGATAAGGGCGAGCACAGGTGGCTCTAGCAGCAACGGCGGCTGAGGCGATGCGGCCGACGAGTCAAATGGGTTGGCCTGACCTCGAGAGAGCTATAGGCAACTGCGGCATGGGGCAGGGGAGCTCAGCGGTGGTGCTCACAATGTTGGGGCAGTGGCTAGGGCGTAGGCTCTTAGCGACAATGGTGCTCCGACAAGACCCTCCAAAAAATAACCGTTGGGAAAGGCAAAGGCAAAGCTGGGGCTACCGATTGCCATTTCTCCATCTTGGGCATCGAGTTGCACCTTACCCTGGTGCTCCCCACCCTAGCCACCGCTCCGGCACCTCGATCTCTCTCTCTCTCTCTCTAGTGAATCTCTTGTAATTCTTTTCACATCATCTTGTGTTCCCAAGCACCTTGAGTCTTCCTCTTAAATTAATTGGGTTTTCTCGCAACACATCATTGGAAATCAAGCTTCTTCTCCCCGTCGCCGGTCAAAACAACTCTTGTCGTCGATTTATCGCCCTCAATGAGTTATTTGTCAATTCCTTGCACCAGAGTACTCCCCACATTGTCTCAAAGCTCATGCTCACGCTACTTCTCGAAGGCTGTAACCCACCGTCACCACGGTTCCTTCTTTGCCCCCGTCGCAGCTCACCATTGTCCGCGACATTGCCTTGCATTGTTTTCCCATGGTCCCTTTGTTCCATTTTGACCCTCACCCATGTCGTCAGCGCCGCCCTGGCCGTTGCTATCGCAGTTGGCATCCAGTATCGCTGCTGCCCCTCTCCTGTTCTCCCATGTCTTAAGCTCTATCCATCTCTTTGTCTAAGCATGGCAATTTCTTTTCCTGTGTTCCTTTTTTCTTTCATTTTATGTACATTTTTTTTCATGTTCACTTAATCCTTTTCAATTTCTACCATATTTTTTGTTTTTCAAATCAGCTCAACTAAAAGCTAACAGTTGAATTGAACACCCCTACATTCAGCCATGGCTTCTTGCAATCGCTGCAGTGCTATTTCAACCAAAAGCCACAACAGAATTGAATAGCCCCCGCTTCATTGCCTTGCCTGCTTGTGCTAGCCAGGAGGAGAGGGCCAATAGAGAGGGGGCCAACAGAGAAGCCTCTTTGAAAAGGATGTCCTGACAAGGCGTTTTGAAATGGCGACGAAGAAGTCGTTCTATTTATTTATTTGGGGAAATCATAAGCTAAAAAGAGGCACTGTATTGTAGGTAGACAACGAAAACCTCAAAATTACTTACCACAGATAGGATGCCTCACTCCATAGCAAACCTCAAAAGTTATCTCACAGGACAAAATAGGTAATGGTCCTATTTCTTTGTTATGACTTATGGCTTTTGGCTGAATCTGAATGTCTTTGTCTATATTTTTTTAATATAGTAGTGGATGGTGGAGACGCAGACACGAAAGACGCATACGGTTTTAGGCTTAAGAAACTATTTGAAGAATCCGCTTTAAAAAATTGACCGGTTTAGTTCTACCTTTGGAGAAGCTAAAAATCAAAAGGCAAAAGCTCTAAAAAAATAGAGCCAATCATCCTTAATTACGACCTCATATGATTACCTCAAAGCTATCTCAGGATACCTCACACGAGAATAAACCTCAAAAATCCTTACAACCGCATGTAATTGCCTCGAAAAGCAAAGGAACAAAAAAGCATAAACCTCAAACTTTATGAGCACAAATTGCCGGATCGCTAGTAAAGTGGAACACCTCGGGGGCGGGGGCGGGGCGGGGGGGGGGTGTTTGGCGGAACCGGAGACATTGGAAGCAAAGGTGTTTATTTATTAATCCATTAATTAAAGCAGCCCATGATTAAAATTAATAAGTACTTGTCTCTGTCTATGTGATTTTAATTAATAGGTACTTATGGCTTTTGGTTTACTATCTTTTAAATGATATATTTTTTAAGATAAGATATATAAGTTAATTGTAGTAGATATTATACTAATTTTATTTGTATCGATTAAAATCACACCGACAGAGACAGGTACTTATTTATTAATCCATTTTATTTGTATCCATTAATTAAAGGTGTTTATTTATTAATCCATTAAGTAAAGCTTTCGTTTCCCGTATTCTGGGGCCAGACAGAGACAGGTACTTAAAGAAAGAAAGAAGGAAGAAAAAGAAAATCGGTGTAGTACACCACCTACTTTGGACGCATGGATTAGACGGGCTCTCTTTCTGCTCATGTACTCCACTTGAAGCAAATCCATCTACTTTGTCCCACAATTAAGCTTAGAGGCCCTCCAACCTACCGTTGGCTGCAGTTTTTGACAGTCAAGGTTTAAAACTAAAATTACACGATAACAACTGTTAATTTTTTTTAAATCATTCAATTAAAAGAAAATAACAAATAAAAACACCGTTATGTCCCTATGAATAATAGAAAAAAAGAGAAAAAGCAAAAAGAAAAAAAAGAAATTAGAAACCAACACATTCCAAGTGCTTCTAGCTTAAAAAGGTGAAAACCAGAAGTTAAAACCGTTTGGAGCAGGTGACGAACCACTCACTAGCTTAAAAATACTCCTGAGAGTAGTTACTCCCTATATTGTATCTCATAATATATCGAGTATCTCGCATAACAGATGTATATTCTTGTAGTATAGAAGTATATAAGACTATCTTGGTGGTATGTATATTTTTCAAATGTGGTATGTATATTTTTTTATACATACTTCTTTTTATATGCGTATATGGAAGTATTTACCAAATATACTAAAAACTATAAATTTCCTTGCAATTTTTTCAGGCGGTTTATATTGAAATATCTTATAATTAGTATATAAGTATACCTAAAATGATAAAGAAGTATATCAAATTTGTTTAGATGGTATATCATAGATGAAAGTAACTATATTAAAAGTATAAATACATTATATACGTGATGTTTCAGTCGCTCGCTTACGCGGGTAGAGCAGTTGTGCAAAGCGACGGATGGAAACAAGTGCTCGATAGATAAGAGTACTTACTGATGATCGTGATTGCTGCTCTGCTCTGACTAGCTAAGCTAAATCAACAGATAGTGTAAACTTCACCATGGATGTCATGCTAAATCAACGATTTGTCATGTACACGAAGCACTCGACTCGACTTTGTAACTTGCTATCTTATCTATTTTATTGCGCAACTTGCGCGATTAATTGATCGAATTGGCATCTCCCTACCTTAATTCTATCTATCTACTGTAGTATCTATAGTCTGGTGTATAATTATATGTGTGGGACACAAGACTGGGATATATATATATATATATATATATATATATATATATATATATATATATATATATATATATATATATATATATATATATATATATATATATATATATATATATATATATATATATATATATATATATATATATATATATATATATATAGAGTGGAATGCTCAGGATGGTTCATACGAAGAAAAGCTTAACAGCTAGCTAGCTAGTAGTAGTACCATACTTATTAACTAGCCTCATAGGCGCGGCGTCACGCCGCGTCAGCCACCGTGTGTACCGAAGTAAAAGAGGCGATAATTCATGAGGGTTTTTTTTAAAAAAACCGAGGGCGCATGTGTATTTTCGGAAAAGTCAAAGGTCTTTTCGTAAAAAAGCGAGGATCTGTACGTAAGTAAACGAGGACCCGTACGTAATTTAGAAAACCGCGGGGGGTTATCACGCAAAGTGGAGGGCTAAAAACTGGTAGGGACCTTTTGCGAACCGAGGGTCTTTACGTAATTTCCGAAACGCAGGGCTTTTTCGCAAAACAGCTCCCCGACCGACGGGAATTCGCGACCACGCCACGCGCGCAGCGCGCAGCGCGACGCGGCGTGGCGCCGCCGCCACGGAATCCCGCTAATATGAAGGGTATGATTCTATTTCGGTGGTTATTGATTTAGCATTTAAAATGGAATGTTTTGGTACCATAGCATTCCGGTGTACCGTTCCACCTATATTATTATTTTAAATTTTATATATGCGTATAGGATTTAATAGCACTGAAACAGAAGAACGAAGGATCAAAATGGAAGAATTCCTTAAGTGGAAGGCCACATACATAAATATCAATGAATGTTTAGACTAAACTGTAAAATTACGAAGCCAACGCAGCAAGCAAAAATTGATAGTGTTGTGGCTAAAGACAAAACAACATATGAGGGGATTAGCTAGAGAAATCCAGCGATAGGAGAGAGTGCTCGTGTATGAAATGACTGGATCTGGCCCTTATTCCCCTCTTGGGGGTTTATATACATGAGTGAAATTGGATGATAAATCCCTATCCTATCTCTTTAATAATTACAAAAGGAGGGATACATTAATACATTCCTTTATACACATGTCCTTATACTATTGGACCTATTACATATTGGACCAGTTGCAAGGCCCCGCCACGGGGGTTGGGCCACCCCTACAATAGTACTCCCTCGACAGCAAGCGCGGAGGTTCCGATGGGCAAGCTGATGTGAACAATTGGCCCAGGCTGCCCCCCTCCCTCGGTAGTAACATGCAGGTGCCGATGGGTGAGCTGATGCAGCTGATAGCTCCCAATCCCCGATGGTGTGGATGCTATAAACCTCCCAAAGCAGGATTGTTTGATTGATCTTGACGCGGTTGTGACATCTCCTAGTAGAGGCCAAGTCAGTGCATGTAGGTCGTGCCCCAACCCGGGTGGCTTGTAGATGTGAGAGGTGAAGTCCCACACCAAAAGCCCAGGTGCCTCGTCGAGTTGGTGCCTCCAACGCAGTCGGAGAAGACCTGACGACTATGTCCCTCATGACATGGTCGCCGAAAGTGCGACCACCTATGGACGAAGTCGTGGTCCCGAAGTGGTCGGATGAAGTGTCGACGAATTCCCAAGCACGAGTGGTCGAACGAAGTCCTGACGACTACGTCTACGACCACGAGGTGGTCAGGTGGAGCCTACGACCGCGAGGTGGTTGGACGGAGCCTGCGACCGTGAGGTGATCGGACGGAGTGGTACAAGCACAAGGTAGTCGTATGTCGACGAAGTCGACAACAAGAGGAATCTCTGATGCGCGTGGTCCATCCCGTACCCTTCGGACTCGATGTTGACGAAGGCAACAGTGCGCGCGGCCCATCCCCCACCCTTCGAACTAGTCATTGATGAAGTGAGCGGTGAGATGAATACTTGCATACGTGACCTATCCCCCACCTTTGGACTCACGATCGATGAAGGCGGCGACGAGATGAAGCTCTAAGGCACGCGTTCCATCCCACACCCTTTGGACTCGAGGTCGATGAAGGTGACAGCGAGACGAAGACTTGTTGGCATATGCGTCCTATCCCCCACCCTTTGAACTACTCATCGATGAAGACAACGGTGAGCCAAATCCTTGCGTGTGTGACCCATCCCCCAACTTTGGACTCGCAATCGATGAAGGCGAGACGAAGCTGACGCGCGCACCGAATGAAGTCCTGACCGTGAGGTAGTCGGACAAAGTGTCCACGACCATGATGTCAATGACAAGGTCATGATCGTGGGGCGGTCGGACAAAACTTCAATGACCACGAGGTGGTCGGACAAAGTTTCGACTATGAGATGGCGGAGATGCGCTCCTTCTTGCATAGCCTTCAGACTTGGAGTCAACGAAATTGGTGGCAAGACGAAGCTGACACATGCGCCGAACAAAGTCTTGGCCATGAGGTGGTCAGGCGAAGCGTCCACGACCACAATGTGGTCGGACGAAATCATGACTGTGGGGCGGTCGGACAAAACATCAATGACCACGAGGTGGTCAGACGAGGTGTCTATGACCATGCAGTGGTCAGACGAGGTGTCTATGACCACGCGTTGGTCGGAGGAATTCTCAACCACGAGGTGGTCGGACGAAGCATTTGCGATCACGACGTGGTCAAACAAAGTCACGACCGCAAGGCAGTCGGACACGGTCATGACTGCGACGCAGTTGGACAAAATGTCTATAACCACGTTGTGGTCGGACGAGGTGTCTATGACCACGTAGTGGTCAGACGAAGTCTCGACCACGATGTGGTCAGACAAAGTAACGATCGCAGGGCGATCGGACAAGGTCATGACCGCACGGTGGTCAGACAAAATGTCAATGACCACGAGGTGGTCAGATGAGGTGTCTATGACCACACGGTAGTCAGACGAGGTGTCTATGTGGAGACCCGAATATGCAAATCCGGACTCTCTGTGTATGCTGCACTAGTCCAGGATCACGCTAGTGCACACAGTCAAACATAGAGGTAATCATCACCACAATCACGATATTAAATAAGGGAATCTCAAATTATTAATCAATATCCAAAAGTGGGACCTTATGGTCAAGCTTACAATCTCAATAGCCTTAGGGGCTTAACAAAAATTAGCAGCGGAAAATCCAAGATGAAACGTAGTGGCCAATCGACATGCCCACGGGCAATCGAGTGGGGAGCGAAGCCTAGAACGCGTAGTCGTCGAAGTACTCGCCTCCGGGAACCTCCTGCTGGTAGTACTCCTCTTCCTCAACTGAGCAACATAGGCGTAAAGCCGTGAGTACATTGGTACTCAGCAAGCCGTTTGTAACAAATGATGCAATATAGTATGCAAGGCTTACCAATGGAAGGCTGAAAGGGTTAATTTGCATAAACAGCATTTGAAGATACAATAAATAGATTGAAGGCGCATTTGAAGTAAAACAGTAATAAATAATAATCAAAGGAATTGAAGTAACCACTTATGAATCTCCCATCCATAAGCTAAACCAACCACTCATGGACCTCCCATCCACAAGTTAAACCAACAAATGAATTAACCATCCACCGTCCAAAACTTTTAGAAATAACTATACCTCGTGTGAAATCACCGAGCATTGTCCATGACCAAGACGCGGCTATTCGAATAGTTTTACACTCGCAGAGGTCGCACAATCGTACCCACACGATGTGATAATCCTCACGTTAAAGACAATCACAACAAAGCCTTTACAATGTTCAATTCCAACCCAATCCCGCCCGCTAGGGTTTCGCATCACACCCCCCCTTGCGCCCCGTGGAATGTATACGACACCCACCGACATCCCAATGGCGGAACCGAATTGAAATATCACAAATTAATCGGCCAGTCCGTCCCATACCGGACATGTGGTTTGCACAGAAGACTCAGATCAATGGCGCACAAAGTTAAGTCCTTAAGTGTTCTCGGGCGAGACTACCACATCCCTCGAAGTGCTCCAACACTTCCCCCTTTACTGCACGATCATTCGCCCGAGTGAAAACCAATTTTGTATAACCACCGCCAATGACGCACCAACGTCACGGCACAAAATTTATAATAGTGGCACCAACCACGATTCAATATCTCATTAAGTCAAATTAATTAATCACATGTGATGATGAACCCAATCGATAATAAAAGCATGGCTAAGCACACTAATCGTACCACCCCAATGTGACAAATAACATAGCATCACTAATTAAATTCCCAACCTAAGGTGACAATGGCATCATGGCATTCCAAAATATCAAGGAGGAAAATAACCAATTGGGACGATAACTACCATACAAGGGTTTGAATAAACATAGCGATGCAAGATAATTTAAAACAAGATATTTAAATAATAGATTGCAAACTGGGTTCAACATGATCAAGGGACACGACTTGCCTTGGCCTTGCTCAGTTGACGGCTCTTGATCTTCAAATCTGACGGCGGCTCCCTCGAACGCGTGATCTAACGAGAGAGAAAACGAAACAAAGAGACAAAATAAATTCAAATAAAATTCAAATGAATTCCAAAAATTCTCAAACCTGAACCAAAAGATAGAGCTCAATTTTAGATGAATTTAGGAAAAAGAATCGGGTCAATCGGAGCTAGGACGAGGGAGAACGGGGCTCTGGAAAAATAAATCTACAGAAAATCGGGAAATTGGAAAAGTGTACTGTGCTGTGGACCGGGCGCACGGTGAGATGGGTCTACGGTGGGCTCGGCTCACGAAACAGTGCGGGGGCGGGCGACTTGCTAGCGTGGCGGCTAGGGCTGACGTGGCATGACACGTCGGCCCTAGGGCTGGCGTGGCTTGGCCCAGGCGGGTGGCGGGGCTCACCGACGTGGCGGTTCACGGGTGCGGCTGGCGAGTGGGCCCGCGACGGCGGCGACTTCGGCTCACGGCGGACGTGACGCAGGAAAGCGGCGGCGGGCGGTTAGCGTCGTGGTGGCGCCGCGCGCGCGGACCGAGGAGGCGCGGCGCGGGCGCGGTTCATTGGCGGCGCGAAGAGCGCCGGCGAAGCTGCGGGCGCGGCGGCGCCGGTGGATGGATCGGGGCGGCGGCGGTTGGCGGCGGAATCGAGACGGCGGCGGGGCTCACCGGCGGCGACAACGGCGGCAGCGACGAGTCGAGATGGCGAACGCCGGACGGCGGCGGACGTCGATGGCGCCACGGCGTCGCGAGAGCGGCGGTGGCGGCTGCGGTACGGCGGAAACCCTCGGGGGTCGGGCGCCTTAAATACCCGGACACCGAGGTGTCCCGAACGGCCACGACATGGAGTTCGTGTCGGGCACGGACGCCGAGGCGGCGGCGGCGGAGAGACCGCTCGGAGGCGGGAAGGAGTTCCGCTCGGGGACGACGCACTGACAGTGGGCCCCACTGTCGGCCGTTCGAGCGGCGGCGGCGAGGATGGCGCGGGAGACGGCGTTCGGATGGTCGACGCGTGTCGGCCATCGAGGCGAGTCAAGCGAGCGCGCGCGGCGTGGATGCACGCCGCGTGGCACGGCGGGCGAGCAAAGCCGACGGCGAGCGGTGGGCGAGCGGTTCGGGGCCGGCCCACCGGCGGTTTGGCTTTTCTTTTTCTTTTCTTTTTCCAGAAATTCCAATAATTCTTTTTGAGCTCTAGAAAATAGCAAATAAATCCGAAAAAATCACCAAAAATTGCAGAAAATTACTTGAGACTCAGGGAACTCAAATAAAATAAACTTGGCAAATGTTAATGTTTAATTTAATCATATTAAATCTAAATATATTCTGAAAATTCCTTTTAAGCTTTAATTAATTCCAGAAAATTCAAATGGTGAATTTTATTTTAAAAGCTTCAAAAAGGCTCTGAAAATCAGGATGTTACAGTCTACGACCACACGATGGTTGGACAAAGTCTCGATTGCAAGGTGGTCGTACGAAGTCTTGACCACTATGTCGTCGGACAAAGCGTCTATGACCACGATGTGGTCGGACGAAGTCACGACCGTGGGGGTAGCCAGAGAAAGCGTCAACAACCACGAGGTGGTTGGACGAAGCGTCTACAATCACGATGTGGTCAAAAAAAAGTCATGACCGTGGGGCAATCGAACACGTTCACGACATGACCACGGGGCGGTCAGACAAAACATCAATGACTATGAGATGGTCGGACAAGGCGTCTATGACCACGCGGTAGTTGGACGAGGCATCTATGACCACACGGTGGTCGGATGAAGTCTCGACCATAAGGTGGTCGTATGAAGTCTCGACCGCTATGCCGTCGACGAAGCTTCTACGACCACGATGTGGTCAGATGAAGTCACAACCATGTGGAACCAAGATAAAGCGTCAACGACCACGAGGTAGTCAGACAAAGCATCTACGACTACGAGGTGGTTGGATAAAGTCACGACCATGGGGCGGTCGGACAAAATGTCAACGACCTTGTAGTGGTCGAACGAGGCGTCAATGACCACACGGGGGTTGGATGAGGCGTCTACAACCACGTGGTGGTCAGATAAAGTCTTGACCACTAGGCGGCCGGATGAAGTAGTGCGGTGGACTCCTTGGTAAGACGCAATGCATGGACTTCCTAGTGGGACAGGCAAAGTACATGATTCACGCACGACCGTGCATGCTGTCTTGTGCTAGCATCTATACTCTGTAGAGTTCATGCGGAGACTGTGGAGTCCGCGCGGTCATTTATACTCTTTAGAGTTGCCTGGGATGGCTGAGTTCTTGGTGTTTTATATTCCGTAGAGTACGCCAGGGTGCTAGGCCACTGTGTGATTTTTTTATATATACTCCGTAGAGTTGCCCAGGATGACTAAGTTCCTAGCGCTTTATACTCCACAAAGTACGCTAGGCCGCGAGGCCACTGTGCATTTTTTTGTACTCTGTAGAGCTACCCAAGATGGCTTATTTTTCAGTGCTTTATAGTCTACAGAGTACGCCAAGGCACCAGGCCGCTGTGCATTTTTTATACTCCGTAGAGCTACCAGGGATGACTGGGTTTCTAGCACTTTATACTCCACAAAGTACACCAGGGCGCGAGGTCACTGTGCATTTTTTATGTACTCTGTAGAGTTGCCCGGGATGGTTGAGTTCCTAGCGCTTTATACTCTGCAGAGTACACTAAGGCGTGAGGCCGCTGTGTGTTTTTATACTCCGTAGAGCTGCATATGACGGCCGAGTTCCTAGCGCTTTACACTTTACAGAGTATGCCAGGGCGCAAGGCTGCTGTGTTTTTTTTGCACTCCGTAGAGCTGCCCACGACGACTAAGTTCCTAGCGCCTTATACTCCACAAAGTACGCCAAGGTACGAGGACGTGATGCGATTTTTCATAAAATTCTGGCTCGCGGAGCTCAGGCGAAGCTACGACCATGAAGAGGTCAGATGAAGCCATGATTGTGACATGGGTAGACGATGTAAAGACTGCAAGGCAGCTGGACGAGGTCACGACCATGCAACGATCGGACGAAGTCATGACCACGACATGAGCGGATGATGTCTAGACCACGAGGACGGTTGAATGTGTATGACCACAAATCGCTCACCTGGAGGCATGGGGCCAAGGCCGACAAAGGCCAAAGGGCGCGAAGGTCGGCAGAGGCAACGCAGGGTTTGGTAGAGGTTGTAGGGCACGAAGGCTGGTGAAGACAATGCGAGGCCCGACAGAGGCAATGCGAGGTCCGACGGAGACCCGCGGACACCATACAAGGTCTAGCGATGGCGATGTTCGCACGGTGTCCAATGGAGATTGTGCAAAGTCCGTCGAAGACCGGGCGAAGTCTGACGGAGGCCAGTAGAGATTAGACGATGTCCGGCAGAGGCGATGTCCACGTGGAGTCCAGCAGAGATCACGCGAAATCTAGTGAAGATCGTGTAAAGTCTAACGGAGGCCGTGCAAAGTCCATCAGAGATGACATCAGTGCAGGGCTCGGCGGAGTCGATGCAAAGTCCCGCAAAGGTCGTGTGAAGTCCATCGGAGATGGCATCCATGCGGAGCTCGGTGGACTTGGTGCAAAGTACTGCATTGTGTAGAGTCCATCGGAGATGGCATCTGTGCGAAGCTCGACAAAGTTGGTTCAAAGTCCCATGAGGTCGTGCGTAGGCTCCGCGTGGAAATCGTAAAAAGACCTTAGCGAAGACCATGCGAAGTCTATCAGAGACGGCATCTGCGTGGAGCTCGGCGGAGTTGGTGCGAAGTCCCGCGAAGGTCATGCGGAGTCCACCGGAGACGGCATCCGCACGGAGCTCAGTGGAGTCGGTGCGAAGTCCCATCGTGCATGGTCTCTACGTGGAGATCAGGCGAAGACCTCGGTGGAGACCGTGCAAAGTCTATCAGAGACGTTATCCGCACGGAGCTCAGTAGAGTCGGTGCGAAGTCCTGCGAAGGTTGCGCGCGGTCTCTACGCAGAGATCGTGCGAAGACCTCGGTGGAGACCATGTGAAGTCTATCGGAGACATCATCCACGCGGAGCTCGATGGAGTCGGTGCGAAGTCCCGCGAAGGTCATGCTCAGTTTTTGCGCAGAGATCGTGCGAAGACCTTAGCGGAGACCATGCAAAGTCTCCACGTTGAGATGACATCTGCGTGAAGCCTGACGAAGACCGCAAGAAGTCCTTAGCAGAGACCGCGTGGAGTCCGGTGGAGGCCGTGCGAAGTCCGTCGGAGACGGCATCTGCACAAGGCTCAGTGGAGGCGGTGTGAAGTTTGGTGAAGGTCATGTGGAGTCTCCACGCGGAGATCGTGCGAAGACCTCAGCGGAGACCGTGCGAAGTCTTCAGCGGAGAAGTCAAAGGCGGATGCTCTATCCCCAAATGTCGACTACGGGGTGGTCGTGTCTGTCGGTGAAGACTTGGCCACAGCGCAATCAGAGATGTCGCCGAAGTCACGACCGCAGCGTGGTCGTGGGTGTTGACGCAGCCGGTGGTAGGGTGAAGGCTTTGGAGCGCGCGCTCCTGTAGAATCCCCGCTGGAGAGGCTTGGCATTCTTCGATGTTGTTTGAAGGTTGACTCCCTAGTGTCGAGATGATGGCGCGGGCGTCGCGGTCGACGGTCGTACCGGCGCTGGTGTCACGGTCGATGGTCGTTATTGTTGCCATGGGGTACCACTGGCTGCCACGTGCTAGACTCGGTGGTCACTACCACCGTACTTCTCTTTCGCTTGGTTGCCATCGCTTTCAAGCGCTTTCTCTTACTCAGCTTCTTGTGTGTCCCTAGGAACGGCGCCAACTATTGTGGCTACTGACCAAACAACATATGAGGGACTAGCTAGAGAGAGCTAACGATAGGCGAGAGTGCTCATGTATAAAATGAGTGGATCTGACCCCTCATACCCCTTTCAGGGGCTTATATACATAAGTGGAATTGGATTTGAAATCACTATCCTACCTCTTAATAATTAGAAAAGGTAAGGGTACATTGATACATTCCTTTATACATATGTCCTTATACTATTGGGTCTATTATATATTAGACTAGTTGGAAGGCCTCGACATGGGGGTTGGGCCACCCCTACAACAAGTAGCATTCTAGCACCACCATTAATCAGCTTGAGCTTGCACCACCGGACATGGGGGCCATAATCTCTACTCAAATTTGACGGCCACCGCACTACCACCTACAGCAATCCCCTTTGACTGTGCCACTTCTGTCAAGATCCATGAGCGACAGCATCTTATTCATCGTCTCAGGCAAACCACCGCCATGCATAACCATCTATGGCTTGGTGGTACACCACCGGCCACCATAATCTTAGCTTAGTGGTACACCACCGGCCATCATAATCTTTCTCCCCTACCTAGACAACTTCACCTATCTGGAATAGCTAGAATCAATTGAAATAGCCGAAATCAAGGCCGGTATAGGATGCAACCTCTTCTATATCGTTTTGGGTGATGGTATAGCACATTCTGCCCATTCTAGCCGGTATCGGAATAGAATCGATAAGACTTATTGAGTTGCATGCACTAGACAGTTCACCTAAAAGTTTAAGCTGATAAGGAAAGACGGACAATTTACTTATACTTCAACACTCATCCTCACGTGTAAGCTCCTTTAGAGCAACTCCAGCAGGGCCCCTACTTGAGCCCTCATCCTATTTTTGAGGGCCGAGGGGCAAAAAACTCACTCCAGCAGGGCCCCTACTTGAGCCCTCAAAAGTAGGAGGCCCTCAAATCTCCCCCTCGAGCCCTCATTCCTAGGGGGTCTGGAGGGAGCCCCTACTTTTGAGGGCTCAAGTAGGGGCCCTGCTGGAGTGAGTTTTTTTGCCCCTCGGCCCTCAAAAGTAGGATGAGGATGAGGGTGGGTCCTATGTGTCATCCTCTAAGAATGAATTTGAGGTCTGTTTTGAGGGCTCTCACTGAGTGTAGCCCAAAAAACAGAGCCCTCAAAAGTAGGGAGAGCCCTCAAATAAAAAGTAGGGGCCCTGTTTTGAGGGCTACTGCTGAAGTTGCTCTTAGGTCTAAGACGTGAAATAAAAGTAGGCTGCAATTATTTTTATTTGATTGCGTCAGCCGAGTCTTGAACTCAGAACCTCTTGGTTCTGATACCATATTGAGTTGTATGCATCAGTCAATTCACCTAAAAGTTAAGCTAGTGAGGAAAGATAGATAATTTAGTTATATTTCAATAAGACTGAGCAGTACTCTCTGCGCGAGTAAGATCCGATTTCACAACCAAATTAAGAGGGACAAAGGCAAAATGCCTTGCTGCCTTTTAATTTGTGATACAGATATAATGTGTTAGCTAGTGTATATTCCATAGTCGAAGCCTGCCAATCTTGTTGGTTGGCCAGAACATGCATATATGCAGGGAAATCTCAACATCTCGCTGAATCCAGAGGTTTCCTCAAAAAAAAAAAACATCTCGCTTGAATGATCAAACTTCAATTAATCTTTGTAAGACGAACAGTGCGTGCTCCTATACTTTGTCAGAGAATAAGATGATGATGTTAATTCCACCATATATTTCTGTAAATCTTGGCAAGCAGATCGACGAGAGAAATCTTAACAGTTGTATTTTTTTTTCTTGAGACGAAATCTTGTCAGCTGTTAGAAAGAAGGTTGATTGATTTTGGAACCCCCTATGTCTTCAGAAACAGCAGTCACTATTATATCATATTAGTTATGGACCCATCGTTACAATGAAAAATTAAATTTTGTAACTAATTAATATCAATGCTACATGCATGCATCCTGGAGGCATACAAATATAACTCCGTATTGTTGAGTTTTAAAAATGTTTGAATCTATTGGCATACGAAAATAGCTTATACCAAAATAGCATTATTATTATAATCGCTCATGAATCATACAGACGATGGATAGAAACAACAAATTTTATTGATGAAGTACAAATGATGGATAGAAACAACAAATTTTATTTCAGAATCATAGAACACCTAAAGGCTAAATCTCGTGGTTTAGAAAATTCCCATTAAAACAACATAATGCAACATTTAACCAATTTAACCCCACACCTAAAGGCAACATAATGAGACCCACA
This sequence comes from Dendrocalamus sinicus, assembly GCA_036346575.1. Classification (NCBI taxonomy): domain Eukaryota; kingdom Viridiplantae; phylum Streptophyta; class Magnoliopsida; order Poales; family Poaceae; genus Dendrocalamus; species Dendrocalamus sinicus. The sequence continues at coordinate 1,311,629 of CM070670.1, forward strand.
TGGTAAGTTACTATGCTCATGCATGCATAGATCAACCATAGAAGATTCAACCAATTTAACCCCATAACTGTCTCCACCATTGGATCTGGCTACAATAGATCCTAGACATTGAATTAAATTGAAATAACTCTCATTTCTCCCTGCTTGGCCTAACATCTCTCTCTTCTCTCTTTCATCCCTCCTTCTCAACTTCTGCTTCGATGACATAGCGGCGGCAAGGGTGCTACGGCGACGGCAAAGGGTGCTACGGTGGCGACAGTGGGTGCTATGGCAATGGCAGCAGACATCAGTGCGCAATTCGTGGCAAACAACCTGATGCTCGCCTCCCTGGTAAGCCATCTCTTCACACCTGCTCCGACCCTGCAAGGCGAGCAACTCGCCGCAAGGATGCTGCTAGAGAAGGAGATAAACGGCTATGACGTCGCCGGCGGTGACAGTTCCAACACAGCGAGACTCCTATGCCCTGGCCAGTTGGATGCTCAGCTCTATTTCTTTCTCCATGAGACCGATGAACCGCCAACGTTTCTAAGCCAGGACCGATGAACCGCCAACGTTTCTAAGCCAGGTACCATGAAATAGTAAAACAAATTGTCACTTCTGTCGTTCCCCTTCCAAAATTGATGATGTCCTAGTCCTCCTAGTCTCCTAGTGACCCTATTTATGTCCTTGTTCCCTGACATCTTCGAACGAGTTGCGCTGGTGTTGAGTCACACTGCCGGCCATGAGTTGTGTGCACCTTGCACACCACGCCCAGTGACCTACCACCTCCGACCTCGCCATCCTGCGCTGTCCGTGTCATGGCCACTGCCTCGCCCTTGCCGAACCTCCCTGTCACCATCCCAAGCCACCCTCATCTCCGTAGCTCACTGCCATCGAGCTCTACCATTCGCCATAGTCATCACCATCGTCAGCCCTCCTCAGACCATCCCAAGCCGAGCTGTCACCACAGGAAGGATCACCGTGGTCCCCTCATGCTATTATACCTACCAATTTGGCCAGAGCTTTGTTGCATCTTCTTCACCAGCAAGCACCCATTTTTGTGGCCGCCACCCCTGCCTCATTCCATTCTGATTGATATAGCCACCCCTGTTGCCTACCGTACCAAAAAAAAGGACTATATAATTCAGGAACGCGTCACACACAGGTTGTATCTGGATGCCCGTCACCGTAGCGCCACTGCCAACCATGCCCTAGCCGCCTCCTTGATTTTCCCTTTACTACGAACCAAAGGGGAAGAAACATAGCGCCGAGTCTGCCACTTTGTGCACTTAGTTGAGTCAAGCCAGCCACGAGCCCGACCCCGAGTCTAACTGAAACGTCGGTAGGTCATTCATTTAAGGACATGTGGTTGCCATATCATCTGAAACCAGCTTATCTGTCAAAACCACCGTTACATGAGCGCCACATCATCTAAAACCAGGGTTTATGGTGACGGGTGATTTGATCCGGTTTCGACAGTTGAGGGGTGTAAAGCAAATGGTTTCATAGTTAATGGTGTAAATTAGACCTGGGACATAAGTTAAGAGACCAAAAATAGACTTATTCCTAATATAAATAACGGACGGTCCTGTTCTTTTTGGCTTCGAATTATGGATTTTGGCTGTGACTTATAGTTTCTGTGTTGTTCGTGAGAGAGAGTACGGAGTAACATAAACTAATGCGCAGTTTTGATTGATATAAATAAAGTCACTATAATATGTACTATAATTAATTTATAGATCTTATTTTAAAAGAATATTTTATTTAAAAGTTAGTTAGTGTAGAAATATTGGAAAACAGTTTTTAGGAGCCGAAAAAAAAGGAAAGGTCGAGGCGGGGGAAAGGGAAGGGAAGGGAAGGAAGCACTGAACCGGACCAGATCGCCTGCCGCCGCCGAGCGAGAGGAGAGGAGAGGAGACGATGGTGAAGGCGGTGGTCGGCGACCAGGCCCACCTCAAGGCCTTCGAGGACAACCTCTCCTCCTCCGCCCCTCCAGCCCAGGTCACTAGAGCTCTTCCCGTCTCATCTCAGGCAGGCAGCCAGCCATGGATGTTTGATTTGATCGTGCGTGCGTGCAGGTGGGTCTCGTGGTCGGCAAGCTCAGCGCCTCCTCCGACCGCGCCCTCGTCTACTCCCTGCTCCCCACGCCGCCCACCGACACCGGCGCGCCCGCTTGCTCCCTCCGCGCCCCCTCTGGCCCCAAGGCCAAGGCTAAGGGCGGCGGTAAAGGTGGAGGCGCACCTTCTTCCGACGCGGCGCCGTCGCTCGAGTTCGATGTCGACTGGGTCGCCGAGCACGCGCGACAGGTAAAACTAGATCATACTACTACAATCAAATGTCCACTCCTCACTCCTTATTATGTGCGTACGTACAACCCCTAACAATCAGTACTACTAGTAGTATCTGCAACTGTTAGGATTGCAATAGCATTCATCAAACTAGGCTAATTTGGATTTTTTTTTCTAGATGCAGACTAAGTTACAGAGTTTGCCACAAAATTAGACTTCCCCCCTCAGCACTCTACTGAAACTTTTTAGACCTTAGTGTTGAATTTGGGAAACTTCTGCCAAACGAGGGTCGAGTTTTGTGATGAATTACTTCTCAAGTTTTGGCCAAATTTTGATTCCGAGTCGAATTCATACTATGAGCGCCCAAGTTCTGACCTTTTCAGCTTAAGAGTAACTAGATTTTTTTGAAAAATCCAGTCGAATCTTATCTCCATCCGCAGGTGTCGAAGATGCTCCTAGGAGGAATGACTGTCATAGGTATTTACATATGGGCTTCTGAAGCCTCCTTCAAGGCGACTTCCCCTGCTGTTTCAGCACAGGTGCCAACTTCTTGTTCGGTTGATTGTATGGGTTTTGGGCTGGGTGCACCTCATGCTAGTGTCTTTTTAGTTTGTTTTACCAGAGTTTGCAATTATGATCTTTTAGGCATATTACGATGACTTCTTGATATTCAGATAATTCCTTGTACTAGGACATGGACTTGTACAGATAATTTACTCATGTTATTTTCCAGGTTATTAGGGTGGTTTCTCAGGCAATTCCTTGCTATGGCAGTGGCTTTGATGAGAGGCTGCTCATTCATATCTCGTACAGCCCAATAAGGTGCTGTATTCTTTCTCATATATCACTTTGGTTCCCTTCTCCAAATAAGTTTGATCTGCTTAGCACTTGTGTCAAACTTCAGTCACCTGGTGAGCTTGGATTTCAACAATCAGTTCTCACATGAATGAAAATTCAATCAGTTCTGACATGGATGAAAATTCAATGTAATCCAGTGTTTTTGTTGTTCTGTTTATTGTGATTGTCTTAATTTTGTTTATGTCACGAAATGGTATTGTCCTTTGAAATCTGTCATGCTCAACTGCATTTCGATTTCAACTCTTGTATGGAAGGATCAATTACAGTTAATACACGGACAAGGCATAACATATGAATTGTGATGTGTTACAGGTGGGCCTGTCGTATATGTGAGATTGCATCAGGAAGTTTAAGGCCGTGCGACTTCAAATATAGCAAATTATTAGCTTCTCTTCAAACTTTCAGATGCACATATAATTTTGAGATAAGGTACTTCTTTTCTAATGCTGCCTAGTAGCTAAATATATCAATTATCGTCTCATTTGTGCCCCAAAGCTAGAGGTGCATCATTTGAAGTAAACTAAATTATTGAATATTAAAGATACCTGAAAAAAAAATCAACTCTGTGTATCAGTTTATATGTGTCATGTGTGCTGTAGCAAATCCATGCATCTTTTAATGTTTGTTTTCCTTGTAATGAGATTTCTTCTGTCACATTGTGTACTGATTACTTACAAGTTACAATGCATGTTGGCATAGGTTGACAGTTGTTCAAGCTGAGCCTTTTGAGAAAGTTATTTCAAAGGCAATCAGTCATCTCACAAAGGAAGTGCAGAGTGCCAAAGCTTTAATTGATGGAGATCTGGTAAATTACCACTGTTTAGCCTTATCTCAGTTGGAGAAGTGCAGAAATGCTATGAATTGGGATAATGTTTATTAATCTAAAAGAATACTGGCAGTGAATTCCAAGTAGTTTAAAGTTGTCTAATCTTGTTTGTATTTGACTCCCACTTATAGTTATTATTTTCTCTATATATTTTCCGCTAGTTTTCGGATGATATGAACATCACGTCAAAGGGTCCACACAAAGTCGACTTTCTTGTACCTTTCAAGAACGATTTGCCTGCCGAAGGTGCCTCAGCTAATGCTGTTTCCTATTACATTTCATGATTGACTTCTCTTGGGTACCATTACGAGAGCCTAATAGTAAGTGCTTGCACTAAAGAATGCAGTTTAGAGGGAGTTGCTGGGCTGCTTCTCTTTGCTGGATCTGTCAGCGCCTTGGCATACTTAGGCCCAAAAGAATCTATTTCAGAAGCTATATCCGATCTAAAGGTAGTTATGAGATATCCGTTGTTTATCATCGACTCTTGTTTTCAATGATGGGGCTTACTATCTATGGAGTCACCAGTTCTGTGACTGAATTTCAATATCAGAGGAAGTGTTCATGTATTAGTGGTAAAAATGTGAGCAGCCATTTTGGTTCGCATTTTGGCACTGGATTGAGATTTCAAGAATCTGATTCCGCATGAGTTTACTGAAGTTCAAGAAAAGGATCCTTTTGTTTTACTATGTGCTGTATATAATTATCTTGGTTTGTGTCTGTTGTGTAGAAATGTATATATTTGTTTTGAGTGATGGAGCTTTGATGGATACTGAAAAATTATTTCCGAGTTACTTCACTGTAGTATTATTGCCCCTTTTATAATTGAATCTCGAAAGATTTAACATGATAAATCTGTCCTGCATTGGTTTATTTCTAGTTTCAACCATCATTTTACATTAGCTGTTAGAATTATTCATTTTAATGGTTAGCAAACTAATAATTTTTTTGTGCTGCCTCTCTACCTGTCCTACTCCCTGTTAAGGTGGACATCATCACAAGCCTAAGAAGCAGATTGGATATCATCCTCGATGAGGCAGATGATGAATCTACCATTAATGATTTGGAGAATTCATCGTCTCAGAAGGCCACCCAAGTTATTTTTCATGAGTTGAGGTATTTCATATCTTGCAGGGCACACTTATATTTTGAAGAGAATTAACACCCACCATATGTTACATTTTCTAATTAGTCAGGTCCGTTATTTGGTGTCATGGAACAGGTTGACATTAGTGTATCCATAATCATATTAAACTTACATGTTCATTGTTTGCTCTGATTATAACAGAACAACAAATATGTCGCTGACTTAGTTTGTTATTTCTTCACAAGATTCCTGCTATGTTTTTATATGCAACTGATTACATCCTCTTCTTTTTTGCAAACAGAAAACCTTATAGTTTCTCATTCCCTAGAAGAATTCTAATTCCATGGTTGTCTGGCTCCTATGTTTGTGACTACTTGCAACAATCAGAGACAACAGAGGTACCTCTCCTAGCTATTATTTGAGTGCACCAGGGATCTCGATTCTTGAGTCCAAATTCCAAAATATTTCAGTTTTTCTAGAACATCTGCGGTTCGATGCTTATATATCCCATATATTGTTCAGTGGTTAGTTTGGTGGCACATGATAGCTTGTCTCACATATCTTCAATTCTGCTAGAACAGATGATATGTTTTGGCTTGACACCGTTTTTGTGTGATACCTGCAGGATGCAATGGAGCGCTGCAAGGAAGTGATATCATTGGAAACAGATGTGGAAAACTCTTCAATCATAGAACCAGAAAGTGCAGCGGCTTCTGCCACACTAGAATCATTTTGGGATGTGGTGCCTGGAGCTTTGTCGCGTGCGCCTGCCGGACCCAGTCTTAAAGATAGTCACTCTGGACAGACGAATGATTCGAGGAGAACGCAAGGCAACAGTTTCAACATTCTAGCTGCTCTGTTTGTACTACTAGTTGCTCTTCAAGTTGGATTAATATTCACATTCTCTGCCAATTCGAAGACCTGATTATGCCATATCAACCATGACGGCATCTTATCTGTAACTTCTATTTTTGTCAAAAACTCAACTACGGAATATTTTTACATCAAGAAAGTGGGGAATCTAACCTATATCGCGAAAAGTGTGGAGTTAATTTTGGGATATTCAATAATTTGTCATCCTTTTGTGAAAGATGTGACTGACCTAAGTCATAAACCGTTGAATGTGGCGCACATCCATGAAATGATCCATCCCTTTGATGAGAGGGACAATTGTATTATGGAGTATATTTTTCAGTCAATGCACAAGAGAAGGGAATGCATGATGAGCTTGTGAGTGCTGTGAGAGTTCGGGTCGTTCTCTTTGTTTGTTATTCCTATTCCAGGCAGCCTTCCTTTTGGTTTGGTCCTTGATATGTGTGATGCCTAGGCTGCCAATAGCAGCAGTAGGTGATCGATCAGGCAGGTTGTAACATCTTAATTTTCAATGTTTTTTAAGCTTTTAAAATAAAAATAATCATTTATATTTTTTTGAATTTATTAAAGCTTAATTAGAATTTTCTGAAAATAAAAGGATTTAATATAAATAAAATAAACATCAATTAATTCAAAACCTGTTTAATTTAGGTTTTTATGTTGTAAGAAATGTTTTATGTATTTTCTTAGATTTTTTGGAGTTTATTTGCTATTTATTGAAGTTAATTTAATTCATCCCAATTTTTGGAATTTTAAAATTCCTTGAAATTCCAAAATATCTAAACAGTACCAGGCCACCTGTCGGATGAACAAAACTATGTGCGCTGTTCATCTTCCAGCTCTAGACTCCAAATCGAGTGCAACCCAATGTCGTCTTCAATTCAAACATCTTCCTCCTTGCACTATAAAAACACAAGCCATCTGCGTCAAAATACTCGCCTCGATCTCTTCTTCCAAAACCCCAGAGCTCCATCCCCATTTTGTTGCCATCTCGTTGAATTGAACTTGAGAAGTCAAGCATTGCCGAAGGTCTTCCTCGCCGAATTTCATCGCCATCGGTGAGCTTTAGCCAGTGCCATCACCACTGAAAGACTCGTCTTGTTGTGTTCTACACAATGCTCCATTTGCTTTCCCCTGGAAACCTGCCCAAATTGTCGTCGCTGGTGTCTAGCTACGGCCGCCTAGGACACCTCGCGTTCTATCCGGTGAGATTCTCTTCAATTCTTCTGCATCAAAACGTGTTCTACCATCCAATATAGCTATCCTCAAGATTGATTCGGTTTTCCTTCACCAAACACCGAGATCCCGAGTTTTTCATTTTTCCCCGTCACCGTTCAATCATCGGTTGTGTCATCTCCGGCGAGTCCCCAGCTTAGACGACCACTCCTATAGTTTCACCACGCCACGTTTTAGCCCGTGCTCACGCTTACCACTAGAGCGCCGCTGCCCCTGCAGCCCATCCTTGGTTGCTGCCCATGCCGCCACCATGCTTTGTTTGCTGTGCCGCCACCTCCCACATGTTTCTGGGTCGCTGCAACCCATTTTGCCAATTGGCTTTGCCTCCTGCGCCCTCCCTCGCTGGTGCCACTCCCATCACTATGTGCCTCCCTACATCTAGAGAACTTTTATGATACAGGGGTTGCTCGATCTTCATGATATAGGATCTCTCTTAAAGGGAAAATATGTGGCTAACCTGAAATCCTGTGAATTCTAATGAACGGAAGCACACGATTGCCTGTTTTGATTACAGACTCCCATGTACCGGAATTCAACTAGCAACACATTTTGGATCTCCATCTTCTCACAACTACAAGAAAGATGATTTTGCTAGTCTATGAGGAACAATAATAACACTGATAACTGGTAATTTGGTGGAACGCTAACTAGTCGGTTTTTCAACTCTCATGGCAGCGAACAACATAAACCAAAGAACAAGAAATTACTTAGACTCAAAATTAATGTTCGAGGATTGCAGGGACAGTAGCTAAGGCTTTATACTATCGTACTAGCTTGGCCGGACTCACAAAAGAAAAACATCTCAAATCCTATTCTAATTCTATCTTCCTAATTTAGATAACTATTGCCTAACTTAAACCGATAGCAATAAGCCCGTTTGAAGCTTCGGCATCACTATCACCTCAAAACTGAACCAAAACGAATACTAAAGCCCAATTCACACATAGTATGTTTTATTATAGATACAAACCAGCCCATGATATATGAAACTTGGCCAAAAAGTCAAACGGACTAGAATTGAAGACTGGACACAATCGAGCTTCCGAAGTGTAGTCTTCTTCAATTTTTTTAATTCGGAGCTTGAAAACTTGATTCCAGCATCTTGGTAGATTTTTCCACTGATATAAGTTAAGTGTCATCGTCTCCTTTTGTACCTTCTCTTGGTGCACCGGCCTCTCTCACCTCCCACTTGGTAGCACCAAGTTGGTAGTACCAAGTTCTTGCTCACCTAATAACTTATGAATACACAAAGTGGAAGCATTGGGGGTAGCAAACTATCCTTAGCAATAAAAATCAAAAGAACTTAGGGTCAAATTAACCTATTTAGTGAGTTCTCTTGCTCTAACTTGGGTGATTGGTCCCATGTGCAATTGTTGCAAAGCTTTAGCCGTAGGACCAACACTAGTCTTGTCATTGTCATTTTTTACTTGAATTTGATGATGGAGGTGATGATGTAGATGAAGCCCACTTAATATTGATGTCCTCATCATCCTCCTTCTCTTAAAAAGGAGTCAACATCGACTCTGCATGGTTAGTAGAATCAAAGAAAGGCAACAAATTAGCAACATTAAATATGGCACTAATATCATAATCATCGCTAGGCAATTCTAACTTGTAAGCGTTATCATTTATTCTTTTAAGCACTTTGAATGGACTATCTCCATGATTCATCAACTTAGACTTTTTTCACAAGAAATCCATATTTGTGAATATGTAACCAAATAAGATCATCAAGTTCAAAGATCATTTGTTTTCTATTTTTATTTTGTTTTTCAGCAATGTTACGTGCCTTTTTCTCTATTTCTTCCTTAGTTTTCAGATGGATACATTTCACAAAATCAGCACATTTAGGCGCATCAATATTAACTCTTTCAATGAAAGGCAATGGCAATAAATCCAATGGTGTATGTGGTTGAAAACCATAAACAATTTTAAATAGACAGAGTTGAGTTGTAAAGTGTACCGCCCTATTGCAACATGTGGTAAACAATATTCCCACTCTTTCGAATTCTTCTTTATCATGATTCGCAGCATTGTCCCAAGAGTACGATTCACCACTTCAGTTTGCCCATCAGTTTGTAGATGATAAGTTGTGAAGAACAACAACTTCTTTCCAGGCTTAGCCCACAATGTCTTCTAAAAGTAGCTTATGAACTTAATGTCACGATTAGAAATAATAGTCTTCGGTATGCAATGCAAATGCACCATCTCTCTGAAAAATAAGTTAGCTACATGTGATGCAATGTCACTCTTATGACAGGGAATAAAATACACCATTTTTGAGAGCCTATCAACAACAAAAAACAATGAATCCCTCCCCCTCTTAGTTCGAGGCAATCCTAGAATAAAATCAATACTACTGCCTTTCCAAGGAATTATAGTAACTGGAAGAGGAGTATACATACCATGTGGATTTAGCTTCGATTTAGCTTTGTGACATGTCATATACCGTTGTACATACCGTTCAACATCTTCTCACACTCAAAATGTCCCATCAATCCCCCGCAATATGATTTCTGCACAAAAAACAAACGAACAGACGAATCTGGAACGCCTAGTTTGTTAGCACAAAACAAGAACTATCATGAACATGAATTTTTCCATCCTTTTCCATGTGAACAGCAAGTAAAGAGTTCAGTGAAATCACAATCAAGAACATATAACTCTTTCAAACTCTCTAAACCAATCAACTTAGTATCTAATTGAGTTAAAATAATGCTCTTTCGAGACAAAACATCAGCAACAACATTATCTTTACCCTTCTTCTGCTTAACAACATATGGAAAAGTTTCTATGAATTCCATCCGCTTAGCATATCTACGGTTCAACTTAGATTAGCCTTTCAAGTGCTTGAGAGATTCATGGTCAAAATGTATAACAAAAGCATTAGGCAATAAGTAATGTTACCAAGTTTTAAGACACGTACACACAAACAGGATAATTCAGCTAAGCTCCATTCATTTTTTTTAGAAAAATAAGCAATTGACTTACCTTTCTACATAAGAACACCACCAATACCTGTTCCACCAGCATCGCATTCCATCTCAAAAGTTTTAGTGAAATTAGGTAGAGCTAGCAGTGGCACCTTTGTGAGCTTTGTTTTTAGAGTATCAAAAGCTTCATGTTGTGCCACCCCCACACAAAAGACACTCCCTTTTTTGTCAATTCATTTAACGGGGCAGCAAAAGTACTGAAATATCTTACGAATCAACGATAAAAACCACCAAGACCATGAAAACTACACACTTGACTCACATTAATAGGAATAGGCCAATTCTTAATTGCATCAATTTTAGAGTCATTAACTTCGATTCCATGTCCAGAAACAACAAACTCAAAGAACACTACTTTAGCAAAGTTAGCGAATAGCTACTCTGTTCTAAGCACATCAAACACTTGTTTCAAATGATCCAAATGTTTAGCCATGATTTTGCTATATATCAGAATATCATCAAAGTAGACTACCACAAAGCGACCAATGAAAGCTCTTAAAATATGATTCATTAAGCGCATAAATATACTGGGTGCATTAGTTAAACCAAAAGGCATGACTAACCACTCATACAATCCAGACTTTGTTTCAAAAGTGGTTTTCAATTCATCTTTTGGTTTCATGTGAATCTGGTGGTATCCACTATTTAGATTAATCTAACAGTGATATTATTGATAGTACGACAATCAACACATATTCTCTATGTGCCGTCTTTCTTAGGAACAAGAGTAACACAAGGAGAAAGGCTTTCGCATACATACCATTTTGTCCAAAAGCTCTTGCACTTGTCACTGTGTTTCCTTGATTTCAGTTGGATTGGTGTGGTAAGACGGTTGTTTTGGAAGCGAGGCACCCAGTATGAAGTCGATCTGGTGCTTAATCCCACAAAGTGGTGGAAGTCCAGGTGGCGTCTCCTCAGGAAAAACGTCATCGTATACCTTCAATAACGATTGGACAACAATTGGTGGAGTGTTTAGATCACTAGTTGTAAGCATAACTTTAGTGTCCTTATAAATAAGAATAAAGTGCATAACAGTAGGATCATTGCTCACCTCTTTCATATTTGTTTTCATCACAATCATAACCTTTTTAGTGCTTACCTTTGCCCTACCTTGCTAAACAACAAGCTATGATTTCTCCCGGTGTTTCTGTTCAGTGGCTTGTATTTGAGAAGGAGTAAGTGGTAGTAAAACCTTGTTCTTATCTTCCCATTTGAAGCTATAAGTATTTGCTCGTCCATCATGATGTACATTGCGATCAAACAACTATGGACATCCCAATAGTAAATGACATACCGTCATAGGCACAACATCGTATAAAACGGTATCATCATACTTATTAACCTTAAAAGGAATTTCCACACGGTGCTGAATTTAACTTTGCTTCCCTCACGAAACAATTGCACACAATATGGATCAGGATGTTTAAGCAATTTCAGGTTAAGCTTTTCATACATCTCAACACTAGCAAGGTTTTGACATGAACCACTATCAATGATCATTTTGACATTAGTATCTTTCACTTTAACAATGTTCATGAACAAATTGCAACGTTGAGATTGGTTGTCTTCTTTAATAAACATTGATAAACATGGAGTAACAACTAAAGAAAATTCACCTTCACTAGGACATTGATCATCAGAATCAGATTCATTCTTAGTGTTATTATCATCACATGGAATAGGTTCAGTTTCAGAATCAGAAGAAGAATCATAACTAGTTTTAATGACAATCATAATCTTAGCATTAGGGCATTCACGAGAATAATGACCACGTCCTTGACAACGCCAACAATGATTTATATGAACTAGCAGGTTTAACACTAGATGATGGAGCAAATTTCACATTCGAAGTATTAGACATAGCATGTGATTGTCTATTGGAATTCAGAAGTTTGTTGAACATACCTTTGCCGATGTTTATCTTGGGCCTATCTCTGGGCACATAGGTCAAGGTAGATGGATGACTCGGCTTGGGAGTAAAAGTGCTGCACCTAGATTGCGATAGCGCCTCTTACTAAAGCTACTTTTATGCTTTGATTGCTAAGTATGGCAATTAAGTCATAGTGGACTATGGTTGAAAATTGATTAGCTTGAAAATATTGTGGTTGAACTCATGCAATAATCTCACCATTATTTGTTCATTGTCCTCCAAAACTCAGCCCTAAATCAAGAGTTGCTCCATTTGCTTATAGGAGTCCTCTACGGATTGTGTGCCTTGCATTAGCTCCTGCAATTGAGTAAGAACATCTCGACAAAAATGTACAAGAACAAAATGAGTACACATCTCTTGCTTCATTGCTTCCCACATTGTGGTAGGGGGTGACCGTTGTCCCTGTGGTCATTCTAAACTTTTTCTCACCACAACAGCGTATAGTTATCAAATTCTAAGGAAGCAAGCTTGATTTTATGGTCTTCGCTGAAATTGTGCATACGGAAGATTCTTTCCACGTGCATCTCCTATTTTTGATATTCTTCCAGTTCTGCACCACCAACAAATTTTGGCATGGTAATTTTTACCTTAGTGAGAGGATCCTCCTCACGTGGCACCAAAACATGTCCAGCACAGCCGTGGTGCTGACCGCGATCTATCGGTACCCAATTGGTGTCATAGTCCTCCTCAAGGGCATCAGCGTAGTGCCCGTCATGGTCATCAAAGTCTGGCCTATAGCGACCAAACCCTCCTCCTAGGAAGCCTTCACGGGCGCCACCACGTGCAGCGACTCGCCCACATGCGGCTCCCCTTTGTGCGCTCTCGGTGGAAGAAGACGTACATCCTGTGGTGTGCGAGGTAGACATACTTGTCATTGTAGACGTGCTTGCTCTTCATGTTGGTGTTGATGAGCAATATGAGCATCTTCTTCTTCCTCTCATTAAACTCAGGCAGCCATCTTAGCATCGGTCTCATCGAAATCATGCGCCACTGTTGTGTTTTCACCTATTACAGGGTTAGTTACAGAATTATTGTACCATTCTTTTAGTTCTTGTAAGTCAGCACGAATCTCCTCAAGCACTTCATTAAACCCCTTCACAATTTGCTTGGCATCATCTATGTTAGCAAAGCAATCCCCTGATGGATGCTTCTCAGCTGCTTTGTCCCCTGACATGGTTCATGCAACAAGAAAATAACACAGACAATGTATACTATGCAAAGGAACACCTAATGCTACCACCGGCCAAGTATCGTATCAATTCCTATGAATAACAATATCACTTACTTAGGTGGTAAGAAAACAAGCTAGAGGTGTCACTAGTGAAAAGCTAATCACAAGTGCTGCACTCACCAAGTTTATGTGGATCTAGGATAGGGTTAGTGTATAATCCTACCATAATTCAGATGCACAAGATGTTATAAAGCTAGTAAATAGTCCACAAAGTTAACAAAAGTCTAGTTGCAATGTCCAAGATAAAAGTCATGCGCACACATGCAATGATTAATGTGACTTGATGTAAGCAAAGGAAGTTCTCACACCAAGTGCTACAAGAGACGCTAGCCAACTACTCAAACTTCTGTCTAGGACACAAGATTGTTCATATGATGTAGAGCACAAGGACAATGTAACCGTGCAATGTAAACATCCCTCTAGTTTAAGCAGTAAACAATAGCTAGTCTCAAAAAATGAAATAGCAAAATTTTATATGGGTTTTATATACTCAATTGAAAGGTTTTGATGAGATCTAAAATTTTACAGTTGAGGTGAAACCCAAATTCTAAAAGGAAAACCAAAAGAAATGGCAAAAATAATGACCGAAAATTTGCGACGTGAATTTAGGCTGAAGATGGTCAATTTTGGGGCACCTAGAGGGTGAGAATCACATGGTTGTTAGTTTTTTTCAATCGGTCTCATCGTTTGCTTTCCAATGAGTACAAGAATATAAAAAACAAACACCATATGCAAAAGTTATGCCCGTTTTACTGAAGGTGTCTCGGAATAGGAATCCTACTCGGACATGAAACTGTCTTGGGCTTATCTTGAAACTGCTATATCTTTCAATCCTGCGGGCCAAACATGCTGATTTTTTATGTGAAAATTAGCAGCAATATGAAGAAGTAATCCACCAATTTGCATTAGATTTGGTGTAAGTTTGTTGTGCTTTTCAATTTTTAGAAAGGTGGCCACTTTTGGGAAGTTATACACGGTTTTTTATGGATTCCAAAAGAAACTCAATGTAGAAGTACCAGATTTGGATTTTACGAGGTCTAACAACTCAAGCAGGGAAAGGGGATGTTTTTTGTTCTAATTTACGGAGTCTAAACCACAATTCCATATTATGATTTTTTTGTGGTGCGGATTAGAGGAGTTCTAACCCACGAATTTCTTGTTGTAGATGCAACAACTAAGAACCCTAAAAGAATGATCAAGCAACGTGAAGGAAACATGAGATGCAATGGATAGCAACTATGCAGTTGAGGCCCCGCTCGGTTAGGCTTATTACTTAGGGCTTTTGGCTTTTTTACTGTAGCGGCTGAAAAAACACTGTAGGGCTGAAGGAAGCATTGTAGCGGCTGAAAGGAGGTAACGAGTGTTCCAATAGGCTGAGATGTCTGAAACAAACACTGCGCAAGTACTAATGATGTTCAAAATAGAAGCTACGTCACGTTCAATGCGCTTACCTGCCTGACTATTGCTCGGGTACAATGGTGCAGGCTGTGGCCTCTTGCTTTCGGAAGAATACGCCGATGCACCGCTGCTAGTGGCCTGCATTGGGGAATGCATGGTGGTGCCATCTCCTCCTGGGCTTTCCGCGAGGTCGTCGATGTTGTAACACCCCCGTTTCCGGGAGTATTATGAAACCCTCGCAGCTGCCCAGGACTGTTCAACTGCGAGTACATCCAACGAGTGTATAACATTGCCAACACAAGCTTAAGAGCAAAAGTGAACTTTATTACAATATAGAAGCGAAAGCCAAGTATCACAGTAGGGTCAACTGCCCTTAGTTACATTACACAAAAGAAACCACAGGCACGCCTGAGCGAAGAACGATCCTAATTCCACGCTTCATCAACCTCGTACAAAATCACCTCCTCGTCTTCTCCAGCCTCTTCAAGATTAGCTATTTCTGTTTATGTTTTTAGCAAGTATGAGTACAACTACCGTACTCAGCAAGTCACACGGAGCTTAGCAATATCTACATGCATGGTGTATCAAGTGAAGGGGAATAAAGTCTATTATTTTATGTGGATGCAGTTTTAGTTGAAACTATTTGAAAACCTTTAAAACTGTACTTCATTAGTGTAAATGGGGTTTCCAAACTTGAATATCAATATTCAACATTACCAAATCATTCTCAAATCTACTTATGCCTCATTACTGGATTCACCCATTAAACACAGCTTCATTTACCGGAAGCACGGCGTATTCGAATACCATTTGTCATGACTTTGCAAAGCTGCCCTGCTTTACCCACAAGATCCCTTAACTCCCGCTAAAGAGTTAAGACAACAAGGATGTTTACTACTCAATTCTTTGTATAGACTCCGCCCAGTAGTGTTAATCCCAATGAGTTCGGATGACCCCACGGATCTCGTCCGACTCATCGCAGCCCTACAGTTGTATGGTTAACCACCTCCCATACGGACTCACCCTTTGACTCCCCCTTTCCAGTTGCAGAGGTTCAATTGAAGTTGAGCAGCTACTAAGCCAGGTTTGACTAAGTCAAGGTTGTCCAAATCAACGCTTGTGGTTGGGCGGTTACTATGTCCGTTACTCAGCATAAGGGTCCAGTCCTTACATTTTAACTGAGGCATCAACCACACACGAACCCAAATTCAGTACACACTGTACTGCCACCAATCCACAACCAGCCTCCACCCTAGGATAAGGTCTTCAGATCCATCTCTGCGATCCTCACTTACCCTAGACCCAACTTTTCCAAAACTCTAGACCAACATTATAAACCTTAACAGTGGAGAGATGTGATGTCCCTAACTACAATGATAAGATTAATCTTATATTTTATGTTACTAAGTCTTGTCAAGGTGAATATGGCAATCAAGTTAAACTGGGCTTTTCGGGTGGTGGGACATAGCTAATATCATGTTATTCCAAGCATTTATTGTACATAAAATAACAATGAAAATAACATAATGAAAGTATATGTAGATAAATAATTCAGGAAATGTAGGATCAATATGTTCAAAAATATGTGCGACTTGCCTTGCGGATCAGTGATTTCAATTAATTCGTATTCTTCAGCGGACGGGGCCTGGGCTTGTGCTTCTCCTTCTGGCTCCTGTGCAAACTCGACTCCGGAGGCTAACGTAAAGCAATAAAATAATTATCAATTCCATGCCCGAAGAAATGAGCGAGGAATAAAGAAAATAAAAGAATGAAGAAAATCCGAAAAACTCCAATAAAATGCGCTTTTGGGTTTATAGGAGGGCTATATGGGGAAATGGGCCTTGGATTTGGGTTGGCGGGCACAAAACGAATCCGGAGAGTATAAACTTGTATTTTTGGGTTTGGGTCAAGCACTGTTCATGCGGCTCGGTAGGTTACTATTCATCGAGCCCGAACCCGACGCGGCTAGCAGGTTTGGTCGGACCACGTCACCTCGGCGCGGGTGAACGGCGTGGTCGGGCATGCCTGGCGCGGGTGAGCGGGTCTAGTCGAGATGCGTCGCACCGGACTCGGTCAGGCGGAGCGGGCATGGCTGGTGCGGGTGGGCTGGCTGGGCTCAACCGCGTCGCGGGGTGGCTTGGGTCGGGTGAACAGTGCGTGCGCGCACTGTTCTTCTTCCTCCCTTCGCCCGCGCGCGCACGAGACAGGGGAATGGGCGGTGAGCGGCGGCGGCGCTACGGAGTTTTGCGACGGTCATGGAGGGCATGGACGGGTTGAGGGCACTACGGGGGTTCCATTTTGGTTGGTTGGAGGGACGGCGGAGGCGGCAATCGTCGGCGGCGAGGTTCTCTTTGTTGCGGCCATTTTTGAAAGTGGGAGCACAGGGGAGCTTCTCCGAGCGATTGGGTGGGCTCTGGAGCTTCATTGTGGCTTAGGGAAGCTTGGGGAGGGGTTGGCCGAAGCTCGGGATGTCCGGGTTGGGCTAGCCACGGTGGCCGTTTTTGGTCATGGGGTGGCTCATGGTGCCAGGGAAGTAGGGATTTCGGGAGGCTAAGGCAGGGGTTGGGGGTGGTTTCTAGGGCCATGGGGATGCTAGAAACGGGCGGAATTGGGAAATGGTTGGCCGGAAGAAGGACATTGAGCTAGGGCATAAATTTGGGGGCTTCGGCTATTACCATCAATGAGAGGGGGAAGAGAGGCCCTGGGGCGTTCGGTGAGCTTCGGGGAGCTTGGCCGGGCTTAAATAGCCGTAGAATGGTGGTTCACCGAAGAGGGGGCGGGGAGATATTTGGCGGTGGTGGTTGCGGGGGCTCCCGGGATAGCTCGACGTCTCCCGATGGGTGCAGCTGGCTAGGGTGGTACAGAGTAGCGGTCAAAAGTGTCAGAGAAGCTGGTTGTCGGCCGTGAGAGGAACCCGCGAAGGGGCAGAGGCGGGCGCGCACGGACGGCGGCGGTGCTGCCACGCACAGTGGCCGTGCCAGGCGGTGTCAGGGCACATTTATGGGCGTGGTACGGCGTCTGGCAGGTGGGTAGGAGCTGGCAGCGGCGAGCGAATGCGCGAAGGCGCGGGGACGTTGGCGGCGGCAGAAAAATCGAGGCGGCGGGGATTTTTCAGACCGGCTACAGTAACCGCGGGGGAAAAATCTCCGTTCACGCCGTGACACTGCCGTGATGACATGGATTAGTGGGGTTTTTGCTTTAAGATTGGTGAGGATTAGATTAGAGAGGATAATGGAGCTCAAATCCAAAGCAATTCAAATCCAATTTTGCTTTTGCAAATTTTTGGTTGTTTCAGATGTCCAGGTTGATGTCATCTACACCCGGCATGAATGCGCACTCACTCGTGGTGGTGTTGCCGAACACAACTTCCAGCAGGTCCTTGTCTCGAGCAACTACGGCCCTGAACTTCCGCATCTTGGACTTTCCTTGCAATGGACGATGTCACATCAGACCCTCAGTGCGGGTTCGTGCCCAGTGGAAGTAATGCAAATAGCACTACAATTGAAATTCCTAACTTACTCCATCGGCAGCTGCCCACCAATCATCGCTTGCGTCGACGCAGTCTGTCGCAGGGTCAATGCCAAGCCCCGTCGCACGAAGTTTAAGTGACTTCCATTTGTTGTAATCATGACTCAATTGCTCTCATTTGTTCTTCATCTGCTTGTTCATGTATGCTAAGCCGGTTCGTTCCGCAAATTTCCGAAGTAGGTTTTGCTTGCCCTACATGTTCAACGGTGAGTACGGCCGGTTGTGTGCCTCCACCTCCTCAGCGCATACTTGCAAGAACACATGCATAGTCTCATCAGTCCAGGTCATCGGGGCCATCTGCAGGCATCGTGGCCAAGGGCGATAGTGACATGCCGATTGTGCACGGTAGGTAAGTGAATCCTAAACCTTAAACAAACTGGCGGCATGACATACATGCAAGGGTTGGTAAGGGACATGGCCATACCTAGATGTGGGCGCGGCGTTCACCGGGCGGACGCTGGCGCTAGTTGGTACGCGGATCCAAGGGAGCTCGGGCGGACCTTCAATAGGCACGGATGGCCGGGCTGCACATACGCGCCTGGAGACACGACGGCCTGCGACCGGTAGAGCTCCCGTCGTCGGAGGAGCCAGTGAAGGTGGATCCATCGTGGGAATCCCCTGGCGCAGATCTAGGACTGACGCAAGGCGAGGCCACTGTGGACGGGCACGGGGAAGCAGCTTCATCGGATGGGGGGATGGCCAAACTGGCTGCCACAAATGCGGTCGCGACGGCCGGCGGCAGGGGGCGGAGAGGCGGCAATCGCACCAATTCGCTTGCAGACTGGAGCATTCAAGAGTGGGGAACAATGAGGCAGCGCTGATGGGTGGGTTGAGGTTAATGTGGCTTTGGCTCCGGACGGCTTCGGCTCCACAACACGGCTCCGGCTTATTTTGTTGTAGCAGCTCCATAACAGTGGCAGTCGGAAGCCCGCAGCCGCAGCTACTCTGAGCAGGGCCTGAAACTAACGGATTGAAAACTAACAAAACTCATAAGATGCAAACGAATTGAAATCTAGGGCTAGGATTTTTTTGGTTTTTTTATATAGGACAAAAAAACTAAACTAGGGTAAAAAATGATCCTACCGTGTCAACCCGCACTCTGATATCAAGATGATATGAGGGTTGCCCGATCTTCATGATGTAGGATCTGATTAAATGGAATATATGTGGCTAACCTGAAATCTCGTGAATTCTGATGAATGGAAGCACACGATTGTCTGTCTCACTTATAGACTCCCATGTACTAGAATTCAACTAGTAACATGCTCTGGATCTCCATCTTCTCACCACTACAAGAAAGACGACTCTGCTGGTTCGTAAGGAACAACAAAAACACTGGTAACTGGTAATTTGGTAGAATGCTAACTAGTCAATTTTTCAACTCTCATGGAAGCACACAGCATAAATCAAAGAGCAAGAAATTGCTTAGACTCAAAATTAATATTCGAGGATTACAGGAGTAGTGGCCAAGGCTTTATACCATCGTACTAGTCTGGCCGGACTCACAAAAGGAAAACAGCTCGAATCCGATTCTAATTCTATCTTCCTAATTTATATAACTATTGCATAACTTAAACCGATCGCAATAAGAAGTGTCTGACTGGTTGCCTTAGTATGTGCGTCCATGAGGTGGGCCCCACGTGGTTGCTGGCCCCTGAGGGTGGCGCACAACTTACTTGACAACATCCTAACTTCCCTTGCGGCCCAAATATCTGTTTTCAGTCTATTTGAAGCTTCAGCATCACCATCACTTCAAAACTAAACCAAAACAAATTCTAAAGCCGAAATCACACGTAATGTGTCTTATTATAGATACAAACCAACCCATGATATATGGAACTTGGCCAAAAACCCAAACGGACTTAGAATTGAAGAGTGGACATAATTGAGATTCCGAAGCATAGTTTTCTCCAATATTCAATTCGAAGGTTGAAAACTTGATTCCAGCATCTTGGTGGCTTTTCCCACTGATATGAGTTAAGTGTCATTATCTCCTCCTTTTGGACCTTCTCTTGGTGCACCGGCCTCCCTCACCTCCCGCTTGATAGCACCAAGTTCTTCTCCGCCTAATAACCTAAGAATACACAGAGTGGAAGTATTAGGTAGCAAGCTGTCCTTAGCAGTGAAATCAAAGGAACTTTGGATTACATTCACCTGTTTAGTAAGTTCCCTTGCTCTACCTCGAGTGATTGGTCCCTTGTACAATTGTTGTAAAGCTTCAGTTATAGGACCAATACTAGTCTGGTCATTATCATTGTTACTTAAATCCGATAATGGAGGTGATGATGATGTAGATGAAGCCTACTTGATTGTGATGTCCTCATCATTCTCTATTCAGCTGCTTTATTTGCCTTCAATGACAACGGTGGCCTACAAGTCAGCATTTGCTATTTTTCTTTGTCCACTGTGAATAGAATATTTCTTAGAATATACTTTCCTTTCTCAATTTCGGTATTTTTCTTCCAACCAATCTTCCGATAGTCTGATCTTCTCCATTCGAACTCCGATTAACCCAATTCTTCTTTCTAAATTCATATAAAATTGAGCTCCATATTTTGACTTTGGTTTTTTTATTTTTGAATTTTATTTGGAGTTTTTAAAAGTTTTTATATTTTGTTCGCTTTCTCTATCGTTAGATAACGTCTTCAAAGGAGTAGAAGCAAGACCTAAAATTCAAAAAGTGGTAACTAAGTAAGGCCCAAGCAAGTCATAACTAAGGACTTAATTTTGTACTCCATTGATATGAGCTTTATCGTGCAACCATATGTCTAGTATGGGATGGATTTGGGTAACTAATTTGTGATATTTCAACTTTGATTTCACCATTGAGACGAATGTGGGTGTGGTTACAGCCATTGTCTCACATTGGCATAAGAGAGGGTTTTTACCGACTAGGTTGAAGCTTACTCAGTTGTGAAACCTTAGAAGGCAGAGTTGAGTTGAGGTTGAATATTGTAAAGGCATTGCTGTGATCTTCTTGGTCGGCACGTCTAAGAAACCATGTTATACTAGTGACACTATAAGATGATCATATTATGTGAGTAAAGTTGTGCAACATCTATATAGTATAAAACTATTCGAATAGTCGTATCCCCGGTTGTAGACAGTACACGGTGATTTCATATAAAGGGTAGAATTTCACAAAACATTGGTTGGATTTGGATGGGAAGTGAATAGTAGTTTACCTGTGGTTTACTTAATTTCTTTGAATTTTTTATTAAACAATCGATTTCAAAGTGCCTTTCAATATATTTATTGTATTTACTCTAAATTGTTGTTTTATATAAAATAACCACTCAGCCATTCTTTGATAAGACTTACATCATTATATATTTTATCTTGTTACAAATGACTTACTAAGTACTCTATGTACTCACGACTATATCCTTTACTGCTCAACTGCTAAGGAAGAATCATATGAGCCAGATGTATTTGAAGGCGAGTTCTTTGACGTCTTCGCAGATTAGAACTTCGATCCCTAGTCGATTGCCCGTGGATATGTTGAATGGTCATTATGTTTATCTTTGTTTTCGCTACTAATTTTTTGTTAAATCTTCCAGGCTATTAATTGTAAGCTTGATCGTAAGGTCACTACTCTGATAATTAATAATATTTGCATCTTTCTTAGTTATTCGTGATTATGGATGATATTCCATCAATGTTTCTATTATGTGCACTAACGTGATGCTGGACTGGTGCAGAATACACATGAGAGTCCGAATTTGCACATTTAGATCTCGACATAGGACATAGACGAAGAAAATAATTCCCTCTCTTTTCACCTAGAGAGAGAAAGAAAGAAGTAGAAAAGCATCTTAGGCCGTGTTGTTATGGCTTCTAAAAACTGTTTTTTTATGATAAATAATTTTTTTACAGTACTTAGTTTTCAAACAGAATATTTTTCAAGATAAGGTTTACTAGTCGATTGTAGTACACACTGTAGTGACTTTATTTATATCGGTCAAAATCGCACACGAGTATCTCTATCTATAAGTTTCTCTAAAAATTATTACTATTATAAGCTAAACTCAAAAGCTAAAGCCAAAAGTAAATATGGACTGACCTTAAGAACAGATGTAGCGCTCGTAATTAATCTTTCCAGTTTTGCTTTGGCATCGAATGTGTCCTTCATTGGTGGATAAATCACATCGTAATCTTTGCATCGGTGCTGTCAAAGCTACCAAACTTCCGTCTTGCACAGTTTCTGAAATAGATTCTACTGTTACTAGTGCGCCAATTGTGTGGAGGTCCTGATTTCATCCCACACCAGCCAGACAAGAATTCCTAATCCCTAATGATAGGTTGCTGCCAGATTCCAAATGGTTTGTGGTCAACCCAATAAGTAAGGGAGGGATATATACATGCACCAGTATCCCGTGAAGTGTTGGCCTTGGCAAAGTTCCAGAGAAGAAGAAGCAGCCTGCAAGCTAGGATCTGGAAGATATTTGGGACAAGTCGGTTTTTTTAATTTTGATTTTTTACTCTTTTTGTCTTATTTTCTTATATTATCCGTAAAGATATAACACAGTTTTTTCTTTTTTTGATTAAATGACTTCGAAAAAGTACGGTGTAATTTTAGCCGTACATACAATTTCACACAAAAACTAGAAGTCAGCAACCGGTTGAAGCGGCCCTAAGTGAGGTGAGCAAATACGAAGGAACAACGTGAATGCAATATTGCAAGAGATAGCAACACTTGAATTCCCAGCTGGACGAGTTCTGATCGGAAGATAACATTAATTATTTTCATTGACATTTTCTTTCTTCTTTGTTTCTTTTAAAATAGTACGTAGTTAAATCTGTATATGCAATACAACACATATTGAGAATCATTTGAGATCGAGCAAAGTCTACCAACAAACAAGCTGCTGCAGCTGCTGCTGCTTGCCGTCTCTCTCTGTATCTGTGTTTAATATGTTTTAGGCTGGACTTGATTTTGACATGTCAAAAGAATATATTAGACAACGACTTGAATCTTGTCTGCAGCTCTGAATTACTAGTCTCATCAGATTAATTTATGCTTGCCGTGGCCGTTGCTGCAAAAAAAAAAAAAGATAAATAAAAAAGATGCCGCATCGGCATCGCATAATTCGGAGTAGTGCATTAAACTAGGATATGCATGTATATATTGATATCGATTTATTATTATGTCAATAACGGCGACGTTGGCTTGAGTGTCAGTCTGTGTCTCTTGGTGCGCCAATGGGCCACTGCCCCATCTCTCCTATAGATAGCTTTGCTCCCAACGCAACGCAACACACTTTTTTTTTTCTATTTTCCTTTTCTCTTTCTTAAAATAAACACAGCACAACACACTTTTTTCTGTCTTTCCTTCACTTTTTTCTTAAAAAATACTTCGACGACCAGTGAGTGATCAAAAACCAATATGATCGAAGACCAGTGAGTAGTCAAAACCAACGTAGTCGAGGACCAATAAGTGATCGAATAACCTACATGATCGAAGGCCAATGAGTGATCGAAAAGCAATGAGTGGCTACAACTTGCTCATGGGTGCATGATGGCCACGATAGCTCTAGATGTATTCATACAAGTCACAATAAGTTAGAACACCGACGAAATCAAATCAAAAAACTCCTAGATCAAGAAATCACCTAACAGATCAAAAGCATCAAGAACAGAGTTTCTTGATGACCTTGCTACCAAAAAGCCTAGATAGGCGAAGATAGATTTTCTAAGAACCTTGCTACCAAAAAGCCTAGATAGGTGAAGATACATTTTCTGACATTATCTTCATCTCTTGTACATTTTTAGCATTAGAAAAGCTCAAGAGAACAGAGATCCAAACAAAAAAGCCAAGAAAATCAAAAGTACATAAGGGGATTCATAGCCAAACTTACGTGGACAAAGTTTGGATGTTCATTTCACTTAGAGAGGTATGTTTTATAGCCAATCCATCAAGATAGCAGAGTTCTAAGACTAGAGCATACACATAAGACTCCAACCCCAGGAACCCTAATCCTAATATCTCAAGTCTCTCTAACCTATCTCATATGGGAGGAAGAAAGAGCCAGCCACCAAACGACTTAGCCACCATTCTCAAACCCTAACCCTTGTCTCCCCTCCCTTATATAGCCTTACAGCCTGAACTAAAACCTAATGAATCCACCCATTAGGCTAAACTGGCGATGGCCCGTTAACCCCACTTAACACCGAGTTTTACTCTCTCACGCACGCTTCTCAAAAGCGGCTTACAACCATTAACCCATTAGTGAATCAACACTTGATCCACTTCAAATTTCTAGCACATACAAGATCTAAACTACTTAGGCTAATACTATGGTTTCACATACCATTACTTTTTGGGTATTGAGCAATTTACCAAAATGCCCCTCTATCGCCTTCCAAGAAGTTTTCTATTTTCTTTGCCACGAAGCATCGTCTATACTTCACCATTTTTCACGTGTCCCCAATGACTTGCCACCAAGCCTCTCATGCTTCCGGATCCCACCGAACCGTCTTTGCTTGCAAACGACCCAAGTAATTTGGCGCATCACATGCTTCTTCTCGCACATGATGGCACCCGGCTTCCTTGATCGCATAAGACATCGACTCCTCCCTGAGCATAGTCTCAATTCACTTTGCCATTGCCCGTCATGTCCACCACAGGTAGCTCCCACTCCGGTTCCTTGTCGTCCCAGCTTGCAATCACTCCGCAAGCCTCGGTCATCTTCGGTGTCTCCCTGACTGTTCTAGACCTCAGCATCACCTTGTGCCTAGTCCCGGTCCTCCTACGTCTCATTATGACCTAGCTCCGAAATCCTACAACCAATACAAATAAGCAAAATGTCACGTAGCATCACACAATACACAAGATCATCAATTGACACTTTCATCCATACAATGCACTGTCCAAAAAGCATGCAACCAAAATATTGATCCTAAATCTAGGATCAAACAATAAACCCATGTGCACACAAGCAACAATATCCATACCATGACCACATTCCAACAACTCGATTCAAACAAATGCACGACCCAACAACTCCTTAGCTGGTATGACCGCCAACCAAAAGCCGGTCATACCGCCTCACTCTGGTAGTACCGCCTATACAACGCCGATAGTACCGCGCCAAGCCGGTATGACCGCGGCCCCAATACCGGTCATATCGCCAGCAACAGAATCAATTAAAAAACTTGCAAACTCTCAGAAACCAAACTCAAACTCCGCAAGCTCTCTAAAGGTCAATTACTTATCATAACCATAGGGTGACCTCTATATGGTCTCACAGGAGACCTCCATATAGTCTCACAAATAGCTAGCTAGATAGATTTGTGCGGGTTCTTTTGGGATGTTCCTTTAGATTTCGACTTATGAATTTTAAATTCTGGATATTTACGAGAGACGGTACACAGAAGGAAATAGTCACGTGCGATTTTGGCCGGTCCCAACACACTGTCTACTGCAATGTCCTTGTAGACCCTATCTTAAAAAAATATATATTTTAAAAGTTAGTTACTATAGCAACCTATAAAGTCAACCCAGAAAAGAAAAGAAATACCGGTATATAAAGTCAGTGGAATATCTAGAGCAGGTGAGATCGAAAGAAAAGAAAAGGAAAGAAAAGAAATACTCGTATATATCCAATGTCAGATGTGGTAAGTTTTGACATTGGACGATTCTACTGCTATGAAAATGCATGCAGCAAGTTGCGTGGTACGCAAACCCTCTAGCTAGCCGCTCGCTAGCAGCTTATGCTCGGTCTCCTCTCCTCTAAATACTCGTATATATTTGGGATTGCTCGAGCTTATGCTTAGCCTCCCCTAAGTAGGACGAGACGGCATAGCTGCTCGCTCGACATGATGCCCTCGGCCATGCCCACCACCGTCAACCCCTCCGACGCCGACACCGACCCGGAGGCCCTCGCCGGCGATGCCGACACCAAGCGACCTGAACCGAAGGCGACCACAGCAGGCTCCCTGCTCGCCCGTGCGCGCGACAACCTGCGGTTCCGGTCAGCGTGGGGCGAGCTCAACGGCGCCATGGGCGACCTTGGCACCTACATCCCCATCGTGCTGTCGCTGGCGCTGTCCCGCCACCTGGACCTCGGCACCACCCTCATCTTCACCGGCATCTACAACGCCGTCACCGGCCTCATCTACGGCGTCCCCATGCCCGTCCAGCCCATGAAGGCCATCGCCGCCACCGCCCTCTCCGACCCCTCCTTCGCCATCCCCGAGGTCATGGCCGCCGGCATCCTCACCGCCGCATTCGTCCTCTTCCTCGGCGTCACCCGCCTGATGAAGCTCGTCTACTGGATCGTCCCGCTCCCCGTCGTGCGCGGCATCCAGCTCGCCCAGGGTCTCAACTTCGCCATGGCCGCGGTCAAATACATCCGCTACGAGCAGGACCTCGGCAAGGGCAAGTCCCTGGGCCGACGCCCCTGGGCCGGCCTCGACGGCCTCGTCCTCGCCATCGCGGCCATATGCTTCATCGTCCTCGTCAACGGTGCCGGCGAGGACCATCATAATCACAGCACCAACAACGGTCGCCAAGGAGGAGGACACAACACCGGAGGAGAAGAAGAACAAGATGGAAATGGCTGGCGTAACTGGAGGCGTCGCCTGGCGTCGTCGATCCCTTCGGCGGTGATCGTGTTCGTGCTCGGCGTGGTGTTGGCCATCGTCCGGCACCCGGCGGCGGTGAGGGAGCTGCGCGCGGGGCCGTCGCGGATGCGGGTGGTGCACATATCTCGGGAGGCGTGGAAGCGGGGTTTCGCCAAGGGCGCGGTGCCGCAGATACCGCTGTCGGTGCTCAACTCCGTGGTGGCGGTGTGCAAGCTGACACGCGACCTCTTCCCGGAGAAGGAGGAGGCGTCGGCGACGTCGGTGTCGGTGACGATGGGCTGCATGAACCTGGTGGGGTGCTGGTTCGGCGCCATGCCGTGCTGCCACGGCGCCGGCGGGCTAGCGGGGCAGTACAAGTTCGGCGGGCGCAGCGGCGGGTGCGTGGCGGCGCTGGGCGGGCTCAAGCTGGCGCTGGGGCTGGTGCTGGGCGGCTCCATGCTGCGGGTGCTCGTCGCGTTCCCCGTGGGGCTGCTCGGCGTGCTGCTGCTCTTCGCCGGCGTCGAGCTGGCCATCGCGGCAAGGGACATGTCGTCAAAGGCGGAGGCTTTCGTCATGCTCGTCTGCACCGCCGTGTCGCTCGTCGGCTCCAGCGCCGCGCTCGGGTTCCTCTGCGGCATGGTCGCGCACGGCCTGCTGATGGTCAGGGCATGGGCGCTCCGGTGAAGCCCGGGGATCCATGTGTGCGCCATGCTGTTTGTGATGATGATGGTTCAAGAATTAGGGTGTCTTTGGTTGAGCTTTTGGAAACTACTTTTGCTTCTAAAATGCCAAAAGCCAACCAAAGAGGTGGAAACCAGAAGCTGCTTTTTCAGAAGCAGCTACTTTTAGGTAGTACAGTTTTGAAAGCACCTTGAACCTTACTTTTAGTTTTTGACTTTCTGCTTTTTGAAATGGTGAAAATAGAGCTGTTTCACAGTTGTTTCAAGGAAAATAGAGATAGGAGGTAAGTTTTATACTTGTTTGAACCAAACAGCTTACAACTTTTCCACAACCCACAACCTACAGCAGCTTTTCCATAGCCCACAACTCACAGCAGCTTTTTCAGAAGCCACAGCTCAACCAAACACACCCTTATTGTTTCGCTGTGTGCTGAACAAAACTACCAACAGCTCCTGTCCAGAAACAAACAAACAATAATATGTGCCATTCAATACAATTCATCTCTTACGCTGTCGAGAAACAATCGTAGCTCCCTCGCTCTCCTCTCATGATCAGGAGACATATCACTACTGTCAGCTTCACAGATGCCTACTGCATCAGCATCATGCGGCGTATTCCTTCTCATCGTGCCACACCATGCACGTTTCCCATCACCTACAACGACAGGTGACGGAGAACACAGATCGATGGTGGCAGCTTCTGCTACTGCAGTATTCTGCACATCGCTTCTCCAAGAACTATCAGACACACTGGGCATCTGTGTCCCATGGCTGACTAGTGGCGATGCTTCGAGCTGTCCACCACCGCCACTTGCTCCAGCTCCATGCTTGTCAGGTGAAATGCCGCCGCCTTTCTCAGGGAAACTGCATATATCTGAAAGGGCTCTCCTTTCTGCTTTGTCGTAGCGTGGCAAGCCTTCTAAACTGCAAGGTCTATCGGCAGCAGGAGTCAGGGGTGAAGACAGATCAATCAGGTCGTTGTCTGGGGTCGAATTCTGAGCATCACTGTTTTGGCTGCTATTTTGTGACTCCATCATACCGGTCAGTAAACTTTGGCACTGCAGATCGATCCCATTCACGGCTGCCGTCGTTGACCCGATGAACTTCTGGGACTTGGCAATCTTACAAGCCCGGAGAGGCGGAGATGGAGAAGACAGATCAATTATATCCTTGCCAGATGCCACACCGTGTACACGTGCTGTCTCAGGGCGATTGGTTGTAGGCCAAAATGTGCCGCTTTCCAATTCAATACCAAGCAGCAATTCTTTGAGCCGCGCATCGACATCTTTTACCACAGCTTCGACTGATTTCTTTGGCCTTGCTCTCCTCTTTTGCTTCTTCTCTTCACCCTTCTTTTCCAAAAATTCAGTTATTTTTTCTGGGCATGCGCTGTAATTGCACAGGTAGGGCATTTCAGATGGTTAAAGATTTTCGTAAGAGTAAATAAACAACCAAAATGAAAAGTATATAACAGCAAAAATGTCACATCAAGCAAGCCAATTTCCGATTTGAGAAGTAACATGAAATGCGGCAAGCAAATTAAACCCTCATTCCACTACAATCCCTGCACTAAGACGAGTGTATTACAATAGAACTCCTGCACTTATAGTAGCGAAGTTATACACATCATATTCACAAAGAATGCTCTGCAGTCTGCACCAGCAACAAAATCCTTGAATATGGTAAATGCATGTGTCTAACCCTTACTGATTTAATTTCAGCAGTGAGTCCGACGAGTGAAACACAATCTCTTACAGGATAAGGACATAAACTAGTGTTTGACTATTGCAGTTGCAGGATAGGAGAGGAGGGGAGGGGAGAAAATCATTGCTACCTTCTAACAAGATCCCCTGGAACAACTGACACTTGGAGCCCATCTATGTTTCTCCATGAAACCTCATAATGCTCACTTCCATGAACTTTTCGCTGTTTCACAATCGCTGATACAGGGCATGGTACTGGAATCTGCAAATTAGATACTTAGACTTGAAAAGTAGATGCAAACTGTTTAATTCAGTAATGCGCTAGGTATGCAAAGATACCTCACTCAACAAAGGTTTAATTCCCAGAGCTGAAGATGTTGAGCGAAGATTTGAAAACCTTCTAAGTTCTCTCTCAGCTATCTTTGGAAGGATATATTGATCTGCAGACATATTCAAGGAAATAAGTAAATAGTGATACTACCTTCCTATCACATATATCTGCTCAAGCCAAGCAAAACAGTTAAGAATTTCACGAATACCAGTCTTCTCTGGGGTCCAATCAAAATATTTCTCACATATCTGTTGGAGCTGTGACCGAAGAAATGGGTGCTGGCTGCATACCCTATGAACACACAACAAAATTAGTCATCAAGTGCAAACCATAAACCAACACCCTATCTTCTACACTCTGAGACCTGGGTCATTTCCTCCCCACAGCCAAAAATGAATAGGAAAAATAAAGAGGAGAGCTAGCAAAGCACCGTTTCTACATTTTGTGTGAACATGGAAACTAATAAACCACAAAAGGAAGTAGATTTATCCACAAATTCTTTACCTCTGCACAGCTTCAGAATCAGGTGAATGACATTTTGGCTCCAGATATGCGTTTATTACATCATGAAATTGACCATCAGAATCTTGGCTCATCCCAACCTCTGTAAGAAAAGATTGTGCATGAGTTACAGTTTTCTAGACTGTGTTCATGACGTGTTGTACAATGAAGTATGATGTTGTTATAGGCGTGGGCCCAGACGGGTTATTATTAGGAATTAGAGATTGGTTTCTATTTGAGTTAGAGATTGGTTTCCTTGTATTAGAGATATGATTGGAGTTAGATTACATCTGTTAGGGGGAGCCATCTATATAAGAGGGCTACCGCATGCTATTGTAATCAAGCAGAGCAACGTTTGGTTGCCGGCTTCCTCACGGAATCCTTCCCTCGTTGCCGTTGCCTTCCTCTGTTTGCCTTTTGCCTATCACGCGTTCTATCAATTTGGTATCACTATACCAAATTGATAGAACGCGTGATAGGCAAAAGGCTAAACAGAGGAAGGCAACGCAACAGAGGAAGGATTCCAGAGGAAGCCAACAACCAAACGTTGCTCGCTGATTACATACAGCATGCGTAGCCCTCTTATATAGATGGCTCCCCCTAACAGATGTAATCTAACTCCAATCATATCTCTAACTATATCTCTAATACAAGGAAACTAATCTCTAACTCAAATAGAAACCAATCTCTTATTCCTAATAATAACCCGTCTGGGCCCAAGGCCCACGCCTATAACAGATGTAGCTACATAGCTAGAGAAATACACAGCAGAAATTTTCTTACCACAGGTTGTGGTTTTGGGGCATATGACACCAATCTTGTTTCCATTAATGCCAATGTTTTTTCCTTTACATTTTCTTGTAGCTTTAACTCCATCAGACAAAATCTGATCAAGAATAGAATCATCCCCCACAGACTTAACAAGACGGCATGCTGTTTCCTGCAGCACTTAAAGAGAACCATTACAGATATATCACAAAAACCTTGATAAGATTCATCCTCCCATTTTGTGATTGACAATAGAATTTCAGATAGTAAAGTATATAAGAACAATTCCAATATAATCACACTATACTAAATGAATGAGTATTGCAGAGTCAGCAGTCTGAAATAGATGAAACTGTGCCTTTCTGTACTTACCGGGCCAAAACCATGAACTCCATTAGAATAATCACTACCAAGAAGCACAGCAAGTGATATCTGGAAAGGTTGGCGTTGGAACCAGTTCAAAAAAAAAGGGTCAAAATTTATGCCTTATTAGACAAGAAATTAGGAAGCACTTTAAAATACATGGTGATTCAGAAGCAAGTAAAATACATGGTGAATCAGAAGCAAGTAAAATACAAAAAGTATTTTAATAGGTTAATGGAGGCAGGTAGACATGCTATCGTTATTTCACATTAACCTTAGGACTGGGCACATGATGGTATTAGATACATGTATACCCTTTCTTGTAACACAAGTTGTACATGGCTATATATATGAAAGTCACCCCCCACATTGGGTGTGAGATGTTCCCCTAATTCTCTACATGGTATCAGATTGATTCCTGGGCATCTTCCGCTGCCCCCTCCTCTGTTTTCTCACCCGCCGCCGCCCTCCTCTGCTTTCTAGGGTTTCAACCCGACGCCGTCGCTTCTCCCCAGGCCGCCGCCTCCCCTGTTTTTCTAAACCCTAGCCGCCGCCGCTCTTCTTCTCAGCCGCCGCCTCCGCCCGGCCAATCTTCCACAATGCCGACCGCTCCTCCACCAGATCCCAACACCAGCGGCGACATGCCAAACCTCCCTGCTGGACCGATCGTCGTTGCTCCCTATGCCACGATCGCAGTCCGCTCACATGTTCCTCTCGTCCTCGAGTTGAAACACCCAAACTTCCACAAATGGGCGCCCTTCTTCAAATCCTTGCTCGGAAAGTTCAATCTTCGCGGCCACATCGACGGCACTCTACCGGCCAATCCCAATGATCCCCAGTGGGTCATGGATGATTCCTGCGTCCACAGTTGGCTTCTCGGCTCGATCGCCACCGACGTCCAGGACCTTGCAATGGCGCACGATCAATCGGCGCGACAACTTTGGGTCGCCATAGAGGGCCTCTTTATGGCCAACAAAGAGCCTCGTGCCGTCTTCCTGCATGAGGAATTCTCCTCGATGAAGCAGGGAGATCTCTCCATCAACGACTACTGCCAGCGCATGAAGACCATCGCCGATGCTTTGCGCGATGTCGGCCATGCCGTCTCACCGTCGCAGCTGGTCCTCAATCTCCTCCGCGGCCTCAACCCGCGCTTCTCCAGCACGGCGGACAACATCGCCGACACCACGCCACTCCCCGACTTCAACACCGCGCGCGAGAAGCTCGTACTCAAGGAACTTCGCCTCGCCAATGAAGGCAAAGTTTCCTCTGAGACCGCTCTCTTCGCTTTCGCCCACATGCGGCACGGCTTGCGGCTCTGCCTCCACGTGTTTGGCGGCGCAGGACGAGCGGTCGGCAGCCTCTCCAACCGACGCAACAATAAGAAGGGCGGTGGCAATCGCAACAAAGAAGACGGCAGAAGATCGGCAGAACGGGAGGTGGTCGGCGCGACCAACAGCGGCGCCCGACCCACCCTTCGGGCGTGGTATGCCGGACCTTTGCCGGACAAAGGCGGTGCCGTGGTTTCGGCAGCGGCCGCAGCAGATCACTCGCGCGGCGTGGTCTCTCTGCCACCTCACGAGCTCATACGGCCTTCACGCCCGCCCAATTCTCCTCCCCGCCAGGCATGCAACAGCAGTTCGCTCCCCCGCCGCCCGGAGCATCTCAGAATGACGGTTGGGACCAGGCGGGTCTCATAGCCGCTCTCAACGGATGGCCGCTCACGGTGCTAGTCCGGGTGCTCGACATCGGCGCCACGTCCCATATGACATCTACGGATGGTATATTACTCACCCGCCTCCTCCTTCGTCTATCATCGTGGGCAATGGTCACTCCATCCTTACAAGTCGCGGCAATTCCATTCTTTCCACACCGTCACTCCCTTTTACCTCAACAATGTTCTTGTTGCACCGCTCTTGTGCGCAATCTTCTATCGATTCGTCGGTTTACGTGATAATAATCGCTCCATTGAATTTGACGCTCGTTTTCTGTCAAGGACCCATGGACGGACGCGTGATTCTTCGCCGCAATAGCGGCGGGACTCTACACCATTCCTTCGTCACCTTCCACCACCGCTAGTTGCGGCCTCGCCGTCTCGTCCACCTTATGGCATCACCGCTGGTCATCCGGCCGCTCCGCCGTTGCGTCTCTTCAAAACATGTCGGTTATCACGTGTAATAAAGCACCGCGTTCCTTGTGTCATGCTCATCGACTTGGCAAACACACGCGTCGCTTTTGCTAGTTCAATGTCCACCACGCCCAAACCTTTTGATTTAATTCATTGTGATGTATGGACATCTCCGGTTCTTAGTACCGGGTTACAAATATTATTTGGTCATGCTTGATGATTTCACCATTTTTTTGGACCTTTCCGTTGCGTCACAAATCCGATGTCTATGGTCATTTTGTTGCTTTTGTTGCATACGCCGGACTCAATTTGGTTATATTCCTAAGTGCTTTGGTGACAATGGCACCGAGTTCGTTAATCATGCCATGTCCACCTTCTTGTCGAGTCGCGGCATTCTTCTTCGACTTTCTTGCCCATACACTTCTCCGCAAATGGCAAAGCCGAGCGTATGATCCGCACTATCAACAACACCATCCGCACCTCCTCATACATGCCTCCATGCCGCCGCTTATTGGGCCGAGGCGCTTGCCACCGCCACATATGTGCTGAACCGCCGCCCTTCCTCCTCCATCGGCAACAAAATACCATACCAACTCCTTCATCACTCCGTTCAGATTACTCGCACCTTCGCGTGTTCGGTTGTCCTGTGTTACCCCAACCTTAGTGCCACGACTCCCACAAACTCGCACCTCGTTCCGCTCCTGCGTCTTTCTCGGTTATCCTCTTCCCACAAGGGTTACCGGTGCCTCAATATATCTACGCGCGCGTGTTCATCTCCGACATGTCGTGTTTGATGAGTCGGTGTTTCCGTTCGCGCAACACCGCCTCGGTGCTTCTTCACTTGATTTTTATTGCGGGGCGCTTCTTCCATTGCGTCGGCCGCTCCACCTTCGGGTGTCGGCGCGCCGCTTCTTCTCGGTTGCTCTCGAGCAATCGCTACTCGACGACCCGCCATCATTTTGGCGGCCTGCTGTGCATCCCGCAAGACGTCTCACCTGTGTTTGCGCTCCGGCAGATCGCCGCCGGCGCCGTTTATCGGCGACGTCGTCACGGCAAGCACCACCGACACCACTCGCTGCAGCGTCGCGGCACAACCTCAAGAAATCGACCGCGGTTCAACATGGTGTTCGGCGCCGCCGCGCCTACACACACGGCCGACACTAGCCCGTCGGCCGTTGGACTCCGGCCGGGATGCCGCTCCTCTGCGGTGCAACCGCGACATCCCGCAAAGAATAAACATCTCGCCCGCCTCGCGCGCCCGCCACCGGAACCTCGCAATCGTCTCTCCGAAGCGGCCCATGACTGCGTTGCGAGCGGGCGGTGCGGCTGTCAACTACGGAACCTCTCCGCTACGCCGACTTCTCCATCGCCGACCAACTACCGCGGTAGCGTTGGTGATCCCAATCGGCGTCGCCATGGCGTAAGAGTACCAAGCTCTCTCGACAATGGCACTTGGCGCCTAGTGCCACGACCACCTGGCGCCAACATTGTGACGGGCAAGTGGATTTTTAAACACAAATTCCACTCCGATGGATCGCTTGCCCGCCACAAGGCTCGTTGGGTTGTTCGCGCTTCTCCCGGCGGCCGGCGTCGACTACGACGAGGCGTTCACCGGTGGTCAAGCCGACCACCATCCGCGTTGTGCTAAGCATTGCTGCATCGCGGGACTGGCCTATTCATCAGCTCGACGTGAAGAACGCCTTTCTTCATGGCGACCTTGCGAAGCAGCCATCGCCAACGCGTACCGTCCGGCCGTCGACCCTTTGGCTCGACTCGCCTCGTCTTTTACACAAGTCACTATACGGTCTCAGCGGGCTCCTCGAGCATGGCACGGCCGTTTGCATCTTACATCTGCGCGCACGGCTTCACGCGGCGAAGTCGACACGCTCTCTTTATTTATAAAGATCGAGATGATGTCGCCACCGCCGCTTCTACGTTGGCGACATTATCTTAACGGCGTCTTCCCGACTCTTCTACGGCGCATCACCGATCGGCTCAAAGACAGAGTTCGCCATGACGGACCTCGGTGCTCTCCACCACTTCCTCGGCATCTCCGTCACGCGCTCCTCCGACGGCCTACTACGTCCCGGCGACAATACGCGTTGATCTTCTTCACGGCCGGCATGGCCGAGTGTCACCCACTGGCGACACCTATTGACTCGGGCCAAGCTGTCCGCCATCGACGCGCTTCGTCGACCGATTTCTGAGTACGGAGTCTTGTTGGCGCTCTCTGATGCCTTACTCTCACTCGTCCGGACCTTGCCTACGCCGTTCGGCAAGTATGCCTCTTCATGCACGACCCGCGAGCCGCCGCGCTGCTCGATCAAGCGCATCTGCGCTATGTGAAGGGCACCTCGACGCAGCCTACATCTCGGCACTACCGTATGGCCTCCATCACCGCCTACTCGACGCCGATCGGGCGGCTGCCACGACTCTCGGCGTTCCACCTCCGCCATCGCATCTTCCTCGGCGACAACTTGGTCTCCCGGTCTTGGCGGCGGACTCGATGTCCGTTCGGTCGAGGCCGAGTATCGGTATTGCTCATGCGATTCCGAATCTTCTGGCTGCGATAGTTGCCAGAGCTTCATGTCTCGATCCTTCGGCGACTATTGTCATGCGACAATGTTAGTGCGATCTACATGACACCAATCCGGTTCATTACCGTCGCACGAAGCACATCGAGATCGACATTCACTTCGTCCGAGAAGGTTGCTTTGGGACAAATCCGTGTGCTTCATGTTCCTCCGCACATCGATTCGCGGACATCATGACTAAGGGACTACCTGTACAATTGTTTAATGACTTTAGGTCCAGTCTCTGCGTCCAGTTCCCTCCCGCTGTGACTGCGGGCGGGTATTAGATATATGTATACCCTTTCTTGTAACACAAGTTGTACATGGCTATATATATGAAAGTCACCCCCCCACATTGGGTGTGAGGTGTTCCCCTAATTCTCTACAGATGGCATAAGTCAACTTCACTAGGTATGCAACCTCCAGTGACCTCCAGCTAAAACCAAGTAACTCACATGCTTGTTCCTCAAAACAACATTTAAGGGTTCAGCGGGAAAATCTTGTAATATCAATGTCCACAACTTTACTTGGTACCTCCTCTAAAAAACTTTATTTGGTAAAAGGTACCTACTTTGACTGTGTTAATTGGAAAAGGAATAGAACAACCATGCCAAATGTAATTTGCTGCACCTGTATCACTCTAAAACCAAGTGATCTTTTTGGCAGCATAAGGGGAATATTTAATTAAGTTTCTTGATCTTTTTTGTAATATGGCGTTGGGTGGAATAGTCAAAGAATGGTTTAGAAGGTATCCTATAAGTTCAACTCAAGCATGATAAATCATGTAACATACCAGTGAGTTCCTGCCAAATCCAAGTTTTTTCTCTATGTCTTCCATTTCATAGCAAATGACATAGCCACCCTCCCCTAATTTGAGAGAGAACATGAGCAAATCTCTATAATTTCAGCTACATAAATAAGACCACTTTGTAATAAAAAAGGGAGCAGATAATGCAATATGAGACTTCTTTATCGTGGTAATGGAATTCAATAAACCAACAACTCTCCGCAATCAGCTGTACCTATGAAAACATCTCTGTAAACTGTCCTTGCCCCAAAAAGAAATGTATCTGAATCTGATGTAAAACAGCCATCCTGAAATCATATAAACAATGAATAAGAAACAGGTATATACTGTTCATCTGGTTAGGAAAAGTATTGTACTTACGCACAATGAGGCTAAATTTAGCAATGCACATTGTGCCTCTGCTTCCTCCACTCTGTTAAAGAAAACAGTGGTGAAACAAAGGCATACAGCTACGGGCCATTGTCAACAATTCAAAAGCTCATAATATCAAAACCATTCTTATATGCAGTCATGCCCAAAAGAAAAAAGACTGGATCGAACATAGTCATACAGCTTTACCAAACAAAACTGCATTGAACAATACTCTTAACTTAGGACACATAATTAGCATTTTGTGGGAGTATTATACAGGAGACAATCTTTTTTTTTGGTTGAGATGACAAACCGATGTCAACATCTAACAGTTCAATAGAGCTAGATTGGAGCAGACAAAAATGTACCCGTCCAAGGAAGGGATGCCCAGGGCCATCCCGAGATGCTTGGCCTCTTTAATCATGCGTGAGAATTCTGAACCCATGTTCCGACGCAATGAAGTCAATGGTTGTGAACTGACCTCCTCTTGAGCAGGCTAAAGTGAATACAAAACCGAGTTTGAACAAATGGAATTGGCTTCATCATATTCGAGAAGGTCTGGAGGTCAGACAAAGCAGCACTGACCTCAGAATTGGATCCCAGCCGACGCCTGTAAGTAGCCAACTTAACCGAAGGTATTGCCCCATCTGAAAACAAAGCGCAGAAACATCCAATAATTCAATTTCCTGAGATTCCATCCCATCCCCTTAGTTGCTAGTACATTTCCCTTGGATTGGAGGGCGCACCGCCCATTTATGAGAAAACAACAAGGCTAATAGCAATACTAGTAATGTGCAAGTTGAATGAAGAAAAGAAAACGAAAGGAATTTATGAGAAAACAACAAGTTTAATAGTACTACTAGTAACGTGCAAGTTGAATGAAGAAAAGGAAAGGAAAGGAAAGGAATTGGACCTGTGACGAAGATGAGGCTGCAGTTAAGGGCGAGGAGGGCGCGGATGCGGTGGAAGAGGTTCTTGAGGTAGACCTTCTCCTTTGCGAAGTCCGGGGAGCGGTGGGCGGTATGGAGCTGCACGAGCCAGCAGGAGAGGTCGACGCACAACTTCTTGTTCCTAAGTAGTCCATGGAGCGAGAGAGAAGGAATCAGCGGGCGGATCAGGGAGGCACAAGGAAGGGGGAAGGGTTTGGGACTGACCGGAGGTGGTGGAGCGGGAGCTGCTTCTTGCAGGAGTCGAGGATGTCCCAGAGGTTCTTGACCCCCATCGCTGCGGGCCGCTGCCGGAGCCGGAGAAGACACCAACGGCGACGACAAGGGTGGTCGGGATTTGGATTGGGATCCCTCCGACGCCAACTGCAGCTGCGGGTTTCAAATTTCCGCTACTCCGGCGTCCATTTGGGAACGGCTCGCCACGGCTGTTTTTTGGCCAAAAAAAAAAAAAAAGGAAAATTGCTCTAATGTCATAAACTTATATATCATCTTTTTTTTTTGCCATATACTTCAATAGCTTTGTTATTATGCCACAAACTTGAGTGTTTATTCTTTCTTTTGCCATTTCCTCCACTTAAACTCTATTTTAATTTCAATTTGCCTTTTCCCTTTGGTGGAGTGACCGTTTTGCCCCTTCACGTCGAGCTCTGGTGTGCCGACGCCGCCTCCGCCGCCGGCCGCTTCTCCTTTGCGCTTGGCGCGCCGCTCGCCGCGCGGTCCGACCTCTCCACGGGGAACTCGCGCGACGCCTCCCTCCTCCTCCGCTCCGGCTCGTCGCGTTCCTCTTCACGCGCACGCGCGACACCTCGCCGACGCCGCCGCCGCCTCGTGCCCTCCTTCTCCGCCGGCGCCACGCGCAGATTCTCCACCGAAGCACGGCCTCGCGGCGCGCTGCCGCGTCCGCGTCGTCGATGCCGCGGAGAATCTGCATGTGGCGCCGGCGAGGAGGCACAGAGGCGATGGCGGCGTCGGCGAGGCGTCAGGCGTAGCGGCGGCGAAGAGGAACGCGACGAGCCGGCGAGGAGGAGGAGGCGTCGCGCGAGTTCCGTGGAGAGGTCGGACCGCGCGGCGAGCAGCGCGCCGAGCGCGATGGAGAAGCGGCCGGCGGCGGAGGCGGCGTCGGCACACCAGAGCTCGACGTGAAGGGGCAAAACGGTCACTCCACCAAAGGGAAAAAGCAAACTGAAATTAAAATAGAGTTAAGTAGAGGAAATGGCAAAAGAAAGAATAAACACTCAAGTTTGTAGCATAATAACAAAGCTATTGAAGTATGTGGTAAAAGGAAGGATGGCACATAAATTTGTAGCATTAAAGCAATTTTCCAAAAAAAGAACCAACTTTTGGGACGACGACGACGGAGCCGCCCTCCGTAGCTAGTCTAGTTCACATGCAATGACCAAATACGTTTTGAGGCTATGGTTACGGATGCCCAACACGCAAAGTTCGTTCCTTGTGAATGAAAACGTAAACATATGTGCTGCCTATGGCATTACGCTAGTAGTTGTAGTAGTAGTACGCTGCACATTCGTTGCTCCAGTCCCGTCTGTAATTCGATCGATGTGGAGAAGAAATGAGATCCTAAAAAGATTAACCATACACATATGCTCCATCTGGTACATTTCATCAACTCTAATTTATCGCAGACTAGTTATGTACTCGTGCGTTGCAACGGAACTCATTAAATATATAGAAAATCGTACTATAGAAGTGAGTTACTCTGATCGATTGAAAAGTAGAGAATGGTGAGAAGTTAATGAAATAGAGCGATTGGAGTATAATGGATGTACAACCACTAACTCATACTTTTATAATAGTTATGATAAATAAATTTGTTCCTACTCCATCCATGTTCTTGTGCCTTCTCGAATCCTCTTGTGCCTTAGACAGTTGTGCCTCTGCTTCTCAAAAATCAACTCAATTTTGCTTCAAAAATAAAACATGCATGATTTTTCATGAATTTCTAAAATGTTTTGGTGCATTTTAAAATTTTTCCCAAAACATTGTTGGAATTTTAGATTTTCAAATAAATTCCTTAGCCCAAAAATGTAAATTCCAAATTTCTAAAAGTCAATTGGATGCTAAGAAATTTTTCTAAAAATCTTGCATGCAAATACCTCTCGAAATTCAAATTAAAAATTCAAACTCAAATGTGAACCTGAAATTAAGTTTAAATCGTTAATTTTTTTTCCTCCTTCCCCTTCAAGCCGAAAGCCTTTAGCCGGCCTAGCCCGTTCCTCATTTCCCCACTGGCCCGCTCCCCCTTTTCTTCCCCACTGCGACCCTGTAGGATCAAGGATACCGACTAGAGGGGGGTGAATAGGAGGTTTTTAAAATTTTCTTGTTCACTTGATTAATTATCTACAATTTAAATGGCAAAAATGTAAAGCAATTAATTCTATACAATTCTAGTCAACAATATAGCAATCCTAGCTCTAAGCAAGCAAATGATCACAATGATGTAAATAAATGAGAGCTAAGAAGGAAATGAACACAACCGATGTTTTTACCGTGGTGTTCGGAAACTAGCCGGTTTCCCCAAATCCACGTTGAGGTTAGCCCGGGCGAATCGGACCGGCTCCACGAATTGAGCCAAAACACCTCGATCACTAGTGGTAGCTCTTCCTCACTCCGGGTAGGTGAGCTCCAACCTTCACAAATCACCGGGTCTTCTCGCAAGCTTCTTGAGAAGATCACCGATCCAATCTTCGCCCAATCGTCCAAGTGCCGGCAAGCACTAAGAGTAATAAATCCCGGGCTTCACTTGAATGCAATTCTAGTGTCAAGTGGATCAACAAATGAAATTCTTGCACTAATTGCAAAACCACCTCAATTTAATGCTCAATGTGTGAAAAAAGGGTGGAATGAATGCTCTAGGGCTCAAGAAATATGCAATGAGTCTCTAACATTAGCCCTTGTGCAGTGGTGGAGGTATTTATAGCCTCCACTAACCAAAACTAGCCGTTTGACACAATCTCCTGAAAAGATTCAAGTCGAGCGGTACTACCGCCCCCTGGGGTCGGTACTACCGCTACCAAATCTTCGCGGCAGAACGGCTATGTCAGAGCTCTGCAGTGACCGTTGGATTTGGCGACGCGGTACTACCGCCGTTGTATTTTGTGGTACTACCGCTCTCCGGTAGTTCAGCAAAGTCGACGCAGTACTACTACTCTGGCCGAAATCCGAAAGGTCCTAAATTTGACGCTCTCTGGAAAAAAGCGTCCGCTCTGAAACCGGATCTTCCGGACTCCAGAAGTACCGCTCTAGATAGCGAACTACCGCACGCAGCGGTAGTTCCGGCGTTGAAAACACTGGTAGTTCCGCTCCAGGAAAATCCAGACTCCATCCGGAGGAGCTCTTTGGAAAAAAGGTTTCGCTCATCCTCCGAATCTTCCGGGCTCCGGAAGTACCGCTCCATAATGCGGTACTACCGCTCATTGCGGTAGTTCTGGTGTTCAATTTGCCGGTACTTTCGTTCCCGCAGGAAATCAGATGAATCTGAGGGTACTCTCTGGAAAAAAGGATCCGCTCGGAAACCGGATCTTCCGTTCGCCGGTACTACCGCTTTTGGGTGCGGAACTACCGCTCTCCGGTAGTTCCGACGTACAAAACTGCGGTACTACCGCTCGTCCAGACAGAGCACAAACTTTGTTTTAAAACAGATTTTTGATAAATGCAAGATTCTATTGTTGATCCAAATGGCACAAGAAATTTGTATTCAAGCTACTTGCCAAGATCCCTCTTTATGGTACGATTATCTACCCTATAATCCGGTCTTCCACCTTTCACGTAAGACCGGTAAAATCAAAAGGAGATCCTATACTAAGTATATCTTTGTCTTGAGCCAATTTGAGTCTTCATATATATCCTTTGGCTTGCATCTTGTCGCTTACATGTGGACTAACCCTTTGCATGCTTATTAAACACGTTAGTCCTATATTCACATAATTTCATTAATTACCAAAACCATTTTTAGGGGCCTAGATGCTTTCAATCTCCCCCTTTTTGGTAATTGATGACAACCCAAATTTTATAAGAGATAAAAGGTTTTGAATATATCAAATTGTTTGACAACAAGTTGTATATTCTATGTTGACTTTTAAATGAGAGTAGTTGTTTGCAATAAAATTTGTATTAGCATAAGGAGAACTATTTCCATTTTAAAGGTCAAGAGGGGAGATAACTCCCCCCTAAACATGTGCATGGATAAGAAATGTAACATTTTACACAAGATGCACAATACAAAGAGATGTCATAATATGAGAGTAAATTGGCAATTAAGCAAAAGATAATGACATAAGCATCCATTACCATAAAGGTTCATTACATCCACAAGTTCAAGAGATAAAAAGTTCATTACATCCATCCAAAAGCAAAAAATAAGTAGATATAAGCCCCAAAAGGCCAACTACCCCCGCTAGCTAACTTGCCCCCGCTAGATAACTTCTCCCCCTTTGGCATCAAGTACCAAAAAGAGGTCACTCCTGAGAAGGAGAAGGAGGATCACGACAAAGACGGCGTCGAGTGTAGCGAGGAGGCGACGGAGGCCGAGTCTGGAATTGCTCCAAAGCGGCCACACAGCCATCTAGAGAGCTCAGCCGGCTGTCGATAGAATCCAGT
Organism: Dendrocalamus sinicus; assembly: GCA_036346575.1. NCBI lineage: Eukaryota > Viridiplantae > Streptophyta > Magnoliopsida > Poales > Poaceae > Dendrocalamus > Dendrocalamus sinicus. The sequence goes on from CM070670.1 coordinate 1,354,185, forward strand.
CTCCCATCCATCGTGTCCATCCTAGAGTTGAGGGTGGAGAACCCCTCGAGCATGGATGAGTAGATCTGGGAGAGAGAAGGCTGGCCGGGCTCCTGTGGTGCTGGTGGTCCGGCACCTGCTGCTCCTGCTAAGGCTGTTGCTGCTGAGGATGATCCTGCTCCTGGATCTGCCTGTCGAGCTCTAACACCCGTGGGGATAGGAGGCTCAGGTCTGGGCTTGTATGGCTTGTGCACTCCACCACATCCTCCGCGAAAGTGAAACTTGGTATCAATCAATGCCATAATGTAGGGTGCATAGTTGATGCGCTTGTTGTGATCATTCTTGGAAGATGCTATCTCCCGAATGATAACGTCAACTACATCAAACTTCTCCCCCTTCATGATGTAATCTATGAGGTTCCAAGCATGACCTCGAATGGCATCATAATTACCGCTCTTTGGGAATATGGTGTGGTTGATTATGCGGTTGACCAAGCTGGGGATGGGTAGCAATCCAATATTCTTGCCAAGAACGTATTTTTCAGCAGTGTTGTAGTAGATGTACATGGCATGAATATCAAGAGCTGACTTGTCATAAACCTTTTCATAAGCACTGAGCTCCGCCCTTAATGCCAACTCAAAATCATGCTTTGTGGCCTCCAATCTTGTGCATACCGTCATCCATGTCATGTGCTGGAAATCTGGTGTGATGTGCACGGTAGCATAAAATTGACAAATCATTTCTTCGTTGTAGTCATGAGAAAGAGCCACAAGCTGATGAATACCAGCCCTTTGGAAGAGCCTGTATGTCCCATCATATTTCTCCATAGAGTCAATGTGATTCCAGTCAACACACTTATGATCTGCAAACTGACGGTCTCGTCCATACATCTCATCAAAAATCTTTTCCTGGAACTTGGTGTGAAACTTGGGATTAATCGAGTTTGAGGGGAGCTCATACTGATTCTTGTGACGAAGTCTGGCATACTCGTCAGCAGTAATTTTCTTGAGATCAATCTCAAGGCTCTCTCTTTCAGCTAAGTTTTCCTCTGATTCCTCCATGGGAGAGCTCTCATGCTGTGGCTGCTCAGACTCCGTTTCAGAGTCAGACTCAGAAGAAGGGACCGGGGCCTTTCCCTTGTCTTGAGCTGCCTTTTGCGATGCCTCAGGAGAAGGAAGAGCAGGAGTGCATAAAGAATCCCCAGAAATGGAGGAGTATGCCTTTCTCCCAGCTGCCCTTGTTCTAGGCATCTAGAGATAAGGAGAATAATTCATGAGAATCAAAGAAGAATAGACCAAGTTAGATTGAAAAAGAATGGAGTGAATTTGCTGACCTTGTCGGAAAATCGAGAGTACCGCTGCTCGGGCGGTAGTACCGCTCGTGATAGTACCGCACTGATCGAGCAGTAGTTCCATTCTAGCGATTCTAGGGTTTTAACAATGTGCATGAATATTTGGTGTTTTCTTGGATTAAATCCATGAAATGGGTGTATAAATACCCTTAAACACCAAATCTACTCATTTTTCCTAGAATCAAATAGCAAAATCATCTACATTTCATTTCAAAATTAAAGCATGGCCTAGGGTTCAAAAATAAAGACCAAAAAGAGATTTTTTGATCCGAGATACCTTGAGGATCGGAGGAGTTGAACCCTTGGGAGTTGATTTGACTTGGGAAAACGAAGAAATCACCGCTAAATTTACGGATCTAGGGTGCGATTTTGGTGGTTTTTGGTAGGAGAGAGAGAGAGAGAGGAGAGGAGAAGGTACGGGCAAGAGCAGAAGTAGATGCGCATGGACCGGAGAGAGAGACGGGTTGCACAGGAAAAGCCCTCTGGCACGGGCAGTTATCCCTCTTAAATGCTGCTCCGGTAGTTCCGATTTTTCTGGAACTAGACAGGTTGGAATTGAAAAAGAATAGATGCAAATGATCCCTAATTTTTGCATTCAACTAAAATCTTTAAGGATCATTATGCATTAAATTGTTGGACCGAAATGGCGGCAGAGGGGGGGTGAATGTCAAATTTTAAAAACAACCCCTTAAATGAGCACACCTCAAACTCTCTCCGATAGCAACCAGTGCTATGAAGAAGAAGAGGTCAACCTACCTTCTGAAACCAACAAATCATAGGGGAAACACAGAGGCAAGAAGACAGAGGAAGAAAAGCACCTTGAGGCAAAACTACAGGGGCGGTCTGACCGCAAGCCACGAGGCGGCAAAACTGCAGGGGCGGTCCGACCGCAAGCCACGAGGCGGTCAGACCGCTCAGTACACGCCGGTTAGACCGCTCGAGGGCCGGTTAGACCACCAAGGAGGGAGCGATCTGACCGCCATGGAGAGGCCGGTCTGACCGGTCCCCTGATCCCAGGGCACCCGAGAAGCAAACTAAAAACTGAACTTTGAGAAATATTTTAGACCTTCCAAAAACTGAGAAATTGGGGGATTGCACCCAATCTTTTTAGCCCCAAGCAACACACAAACATCCTGAATAGCAAGAGGAGACTAGGGATCAAGAGAATCCATCTCAAAACCAAGAATTGAGGAGATTCCCTAAAAACTGAAAATATTCAGTGAGCAGTACAAAAACTAAAATTCCCTTCGAGTCCTTGATCCTTTGACCATGAAACTTTGAGGATAGCTAATTAATAGCCTCTGGACTCCACATGCCAAGTTTCATGCCATCTCAAGAAAGGAAACAAGAAATACACCAAAACCCTAGAAATGTGAGGAAGAAAACAGGGGGGCTAAAACTGAGATTCTTGCAAATTAATCAAGTTGCTCATGGAACTAGATGACCAAAGGGTCTAGAAATGCAATTCCATCATGGAGCAACCCATTTTGCCACTCCCCAGCAAGAATCAAGCCAAAACACAAAAACTCAAGAATCAGGCATGGAGACCATCAAGGGAAAAACCAATAGAGAGACAGGAGCTCGATTAAACTTAAACCAATTCATCTCAGATTGATATTGAGGAAAGGAAATACATGATTACATAGGAGAATCAACTCATATCCTCTCCACCTCCCCATACATGCTTGAATGATCAAGAACCCATCTCCCTATCTCTCAAGAACACACAGAGGGAAGAGCTACGAAGGGGACAACTCTCTGTGCTCTCCAACAGCTCTCACCCACTAAAGAGAAAGTAAAACAACCTCCAAAAGACATAGACTACATGCAGGAGACACTCCCCTATTTATAGTCTCTCACTAATGGATTTGCCACTCTCTTTACCCACTAAGCCTCAACAACTCTAGTGCTTTATCCATAACCCACTTCCTTTAGTGTAGCTTTGCGTATTCTCCAAAACGCCCCTCTTGCACCTTCCAGGAAGCTTCCTCCTTTCTTGCCGGTCAAGCCTCGCAGCTACCTCGAGTCTCCGCCGTCTTCAACACATCCGACCGTTCTGACCTCGACACCGCCCATGTTTAGTCCGGTCACCCCGTGTCTCGCCACGACTCCGCCTCGACGTCCTGCAGCCATCACAAACAAGAAACACATCAAATAGCACCGCTCGATACATGAAAGCATAAATAACATCAATGAAGCATAAACTCGCCTAAACGACCAATCGGAAAGACGAATATGCAATAAGACTGTCCAACCATACCTGACTGCGCCCAATGCCGACCTGGCACAAATCACTCAAACCAAACTCAAACTTTGCAACAAACTTGTCAATTACTCATCATAAACATGTGGTTACCTCCACATGGTCTCTCAATCTCCCCCTTGATGAGTATATTGACAAACCCAGAAAAGTACAAAGTTGAGTTTGAAAAGAGACAAGAGTCAAATATGGTCCAAGAGAAATCAAAGAAGCTATGACCATGTCGACGAAAGAACACTAGAGCTACAAAAGAAAGAGCAAATTGTTCTCCAAAGCTCAAGAAGGTTCCCAAATGGCTTTTTTTTCCCGCTATTCTCCCCCTTTTGGCAATAAACAGAGCAAGGATGTAAAAGAGAGAATAAGGTCACAAGAATGGATGAAATGGCTGAAGTTTGTTTATTTTAAGCATTTAGAGCCATAAAAATTATCCAAAATGATCATATGAGAATTACATCAAGCCATAACACATAAACATGCTATCTAGATCATGACAAGATATATATAAGCCAGCTAAACCAATGAAGTCACAATCTAAAATTTTAGTGCAAGTTCTTAGCATGTCAAGTCATTCATGATCATAGTCTAGCTAGAGGTATCCAAGGATGATGCAAACCATGTCAATAAGCTAAGCGGAACCAAGAAGCTAGTATTGAATCAACTTAGAGTGATACAAGTTCTAGAATGAGACATTTGTTCAAGTACTTGTAAATTTTAGCAAAATGAGCACAAGTGACATAATTTTACTTAAGAAATCACATGATCGTGTCCAATCAGATTTTTGTGTAGTCATGTGCAAGATTTCAAGCCTTATACGACCACTCCAAGCAAGAAGCTTAAGAAGATGGTCTAGGTCATCCAAAACTCCCCCTTGAGTTCATGCCTTGTGCAATGGCAAGCCGTCTCATGAGAAAGAATTGGTGAAATCAGTTTTTTCGCACAAAAGAGATCTTTTTGCATTCTCATGAACATAAGACTTGTACTAACTCATGTGTCATCAAGAAACTAGAATAGCGCAATTTAAAGCTCAACAAAGATTCAAGACTCAACTCAGCCTATTTGACATGGCATGAATCATAAGAGGATAACTAAAGGTAGACTAGTCACAATAGCAAACATGACTTGAATTAATTCAAGTTGAGCAATTTAATTAACTCATCATGGCAAAAGCTAGTCTACACATATGAAGTCATGATAAATCTAGCAAATAAGCACAAGTCATGGCAAGGTGTAATGCATTGTAATCATGTCATGAAAGGATATTAATCAAGGCTCCATGCGGTTATATTACAATGCAGAATGCTGAAATGCAAGAAAGTCCATCCCCCCTCAACATGAGATGCACTTTTAATTCAAGTTGAGTTATGACAATATTAAGATCTAGAAGCTCCCAAACGAACTCCCCCTGAACCAAAGCAATAAAATTGAGAAGCTGGCAAGAAAATCAGAAAAGGCAGTCCTTAAAGCAGAGATAAGATATAGAGAACACTATGGTTCAGACTGACTCTCATCTACCCTATATAAAACTAGGACTATCAACTGGTCATCTAACACACTAAGGAGCAAACACGTACCCTGTCTACCCGAGGGTGGCCCAACCCTCGCTAGAACCTATAAGAAGTGAGTAAACTCAACCTAGTGAGAAGAGAAGCATCTAATAAGCAGCATCCTAGAATCACAAGATGAGAGAAGAAAATCTAAGCAACTAGGCGAGAGAAATACTCTAAGCTATGCTAGAAGGACTAACCCGAATATACCCGGATGCCAATGCAACAGAAAGGAGTAAGAGCATAATCACTATAATAAAGCAATAAAGCGCAAAGCTCCCCCTCACAACAGTCCATAAGGACAAACCACCCCAAGCTCTCCCCGCAAGGCTGAAAACCTAGAGCTATCCAAATGCTTGGTAAAGATATCAGCCAACTGGTGGTCACTCTCCACAAACTGGAGCACTATGCCACCCTTCTCCACATGGTCTCGAAGGAAGTGATATCGGATATCAATGTGCTTGGTTCGAGAATGCTGCACTGGGTTCTTTGCAATATTAATGGCAGAAGTGTTATCACAAAAGAGTGGAACACTGTCGATAATTAACCCAAAGTCCCGCAGGGTCGAGACCATCCAGCACTCGCCGCAAAGAATCGGGCGGCGACAACGCACTCGCCTCTGCGGTGGACTGTGCAACACCGGACTGCTTCCTCGAGGACCAGGAAACAAGAGAAGTGCTAATGAATTGGCAGGTGCCAGAAGTGTTTTTCCTATCTATACTACAACCCGCAAAGTCTGCATCCGAATAGGCTCTCAAGGAAAGATAGGACGAGGAAGAGTTCCAGATACCATAGTCAATGGTAGCTTGAAGGTACCGAAGGATGCGCTTCACCGCCTGGTGGTGAGATACACGAGGAGAAGCCTGAAAATGAGCACATAGACACACAGCAAAGTGTATGTCTGGTCTCAAGGCAGTGAGGTACAAGAGGGAGCCAATCATGTTGCGATACTCCTTCTGATCAACTGGCTCGCCGTCCTCATCTGGATCAAGAGAAGCTGTGGGTGCCATGGGAGTCGACACAGGCTTACCATTACTCATGTCAAAGCGTCTTAGGAGGTCACGAGTGTACTTGCCCTGATGCAAGAAAGTACCCTCCCGAGTTTGCTTGATCTGGAAGCCAAGGAAGAAGGTCAATTCGCCTATCATACTCACCTCAAACTCGGTGCTCATGACATCCGAGAACTGTGAAACAAGAGTATGAGAAGAGCCGCCAAAGATAATGTCATCCATATAAATCTGGACGAGCAGAAGGTCAGCGCCATGCTGGCGAATGAACAAGGTCTTATCTACCTTACCCATCTCAGAACCATGACTCAATAAATAGGACTTAAGCCTATCATACCAAGCTCTAGGGGCCTGCTTAAGTCCATACAAAGCTTTGGAAAACTTGAAGACATGGTTTGGGTATTTGGGGTTCTCGAAACCTGGAGGCTGTCTCACATAGACTTCTTCCTCAATAAAGCCGTTGAGGAAGGCACTCTTGACATCCTTCTGGTAAAGCTTGAAACCCTTAGAAGCTGCAAAAGCAAGCAGGATTCTAATCGCCTCAAGTCTAGCTACAGGGGCAAAGGTCTCCTCAAAATCTAGACCCTCAACCTGGGAGAAGCCCTGAGCTACCAGTCTAGCCTTATTTTGAATGACTACCCCATCCTCACTCTGCTTGTTCTTGAACACCTACTTAGTCCCAATGATATTGTGACCTTGAGGGGGCTCAACAAGCGACCAGACCTTGTTCTTTTCGAAATTCTCTAACTCATGCATGGCATTGACCCAAGACTCATCAGAGAGAGCATGACTAACATCCTTGGGCTCAAAGGTGGCAATAAAGGCAGAATGGAGACAGAAATGTGACATGCCAGACTTTGAACGTGTGACACGCTCAAAGAGGTCTCCAATAATCTGCTCAGAAGGATTGTCTTTTTGGATATGTCGGGGAGGTCCTGGATGAGAAGAAGAAGTGGCCTCTACCTCGTGAGCTGACGAGATAGGAACAGAGCCACTAGCTCCAGAGGAAGTAGAAGGCATAGTCTGATCGCCTCAAGGTGCGGTGGAAGACGGCACCTCGGGTGGAGGATGAGGAACTGGATCGGGTAAACAACCCTCATCTCCATCGTCCTCATCATCCACAAAGATGGGCTCAGACTGCTCTAAAGAACCTGAGATATCGGGCCTAGTCCCCGGACTAGCCTCATCGAAGGTCACCTCACAGGTCTCTACCAACTTACTAGACTCGCAGTTTCAAACCCTATACGCCCGCGAAGAAGTCGAGTAATCTAGAAAGATACCATCACAAGAACGTGACTCGAACTTGTCTAGGTTCCCGGACTTCAGAATGAAACACTTGCAACCAAACACGCGAAAATGAGAGACGCTGGGTTTTCGCCCATATCTCAGCTCATAAGAAGTGTGGTGCAAGTGTGCTCGAAGAAAAACTCGATTTGAAACATGGCACGCGGTCGCAATAGCCTCAGCCCAAAACTTCCTAGATGTAGAGTACTCATCAAGCATCGTCTTGGCCATCTCGACCAAGGTACGGTTCTTCCTTTCCACGACGCCATTCTGCTGTGGGATGTGCGGAGAAGAGAACTGATGCTCTACACATGTCTCATCACAAAACCTCTCAAAGTAAGTATTCTTGAACTCCGTGCCATTGTCACTGTGGATCGCTCGTAAGGCACCCTGGAGCTCAACAGAAAGCCTACTGAAAAGACCTCGGAAATGTGTAAACGTCTTATCCTTCGAGGCTAAGAAAAACACCCAAGAAAATCTCGAGAAGTCATCGACCACGACAAGAACATACCACTTCCCTCCTGCTGACTGCACTCGAGCTGGTCCGACTATGTCCATATGGAGCAGCTATCCCGGTGCATCGGTCATAGTCATTGTGACCGGAGGGTGAGAAGCGGCAGCCATCTTGCCGTGCCGGCAAGGAGCACAAACTATATCTTTGACCATCTTGAGTTTTGGCAAACCACGAATGAGATCGTGGCCGCTAACTCGGGTCAAATGGTCAAATCCAATATGACCAAGTCTCCTATGCCAGAAAGTAAGGTCACGGGACTCAGAAGCAACCAAACAACGGAGAGGATCACCAGAAGACTCAGAAAAATCAGCACGAAAGATCCTCCCATAACAAGAAATCCTGCAAACCAGACTACCCGAAGAATCAAGAATTTGGCAATTGTTTTTCTTAAAGCTCACCTCATAACCGTCATCGGTAAGCTGAGAAACAGAAAGCAAATTGTACTGTAGCTTACTAACCAAGACAACATCTTTCAAAATAAAAGACTTATTAACACGCACTGTACCTTTGGCGATGACGCGTCCAGACGAAGCGTCTCCGAAGGTGATCGTCTCATCACCTGGAGCGTTGGCAAGGGAAGAAAACCAACGGGAGTCTCCGGTCATGTGTCGTGAGCCAAACCTTTCCCTTCCTTGCCCGACGAACCTCGTCGGAGTCGGAGTACAGCTCGCTGTCGCTCACTTCGCCCTCAAGGGCCATGAAGCACATGCTGGAGAAGTCGTCGCCGTCCTTGGGTTCTTGCTCGTCCGTTCCATCGTCGTCGCTCCACCCCTCTACCTCGCTCAGGTCGAGGTCGTCGAAGGCGGTGAGGACACGGTGGAAGAGCTTCTTGGCTTTGCCAAGGTCGTGGAACTTCTTCTTGCCTTGGGTGTGAGCAGGGGGCTTCTTGTTGCGGTTCTTGTCCATGTAGTCATTTTTGCTCACACCGTCGTAGTCGCCTTTGCCCTTCCCCAGCTTGGGGCAGTTTGCTCGAATGTGGTTAGGGCCATTACACTCGAAGCAGATCACGGGTCATCCTCTCTTTCTGTCCCTCCTCCTCTTATAAGCATGGGAAAATCTCCGAGCTAAGAGGGCTAACTGCTCATCCGCAAGCTGCTCTAACTGATCATCAGTTATGTCACAGAGAGCAGCAAGGGAGAATCCGCAAGTCGACTCGGAAGAATGTCCAGAAGTGGGATCGGTGATTAAGGCCATCGACTGCGACTTCGACCTACGAGAGACTATGTCAATCTCGTGAGTCTTGAGGTGTGAATACAACACGTCAAGAGTCAAGGTCGAGAGGTCGGTGGTGTCTTTGATGGTAGTCACCTTCATCTCCCAAATGCGTAAGTCAAGAGTTGCGAGCATCTGACGAGCGTTGTCCGAGTCGGGGTATGTGAGACCGACCACTCGGAGGTTACTCAAGATCTTGTGGAAATACGCAAAACACTCATCAAGGGACTCGCCAGTGAGCATTTCAAACTTGTTGTAATCTCGCTTGAACTGGTCCTGTCGGACTGTCTTGATCTGGGTGGTGCCCTCATGGTGTGCATCAAGGATCACCCAGATGTCGAAAGCCGACGTAAGATGAGATATGCGATCAAACTCGCTTCGGCTCAACCCCTGGATTATGATGTTCCTTGCCTTCGCATTTGCCTCAACATCATGCATGTTACCAGCGTTGATGTTCTCATCGGCAGGAACAACATACCGTACTTTGACCTTACGCCAGATGGCGTAGCCCTGAGCCTGGATGTAGGTCTCCATCCGGCTCTTCCAGAAGGGATAGTCAATCCCATTGAAGACCGGGGGCTTGGTCGAGTACTTATCTGTTGCCATGGCTCTAGAGACCGGTTAAGATCTATTGAGAAGAGCTAACCGGCTCTGATACCAATTGTTGGACCGAAATGGCGACAAAGGGGGGTGAATGTCAACTTTTAAAAACAACCCCTTAAATGAGCACACCTCAAACTCTCTCCGATAGCAACCAGTGCTATGAAGAAGAAGAGGTCAACCTACCTTCTGAAACCAACAAATCACAGGGAAAACACAGAGGCAAGAAGACAGAGGAAGAAAAGCACCTTGAGGCAAAACTGCAGGGGCGATCTGACCGCAAGCCACGAGGCGGCAAAACTGCAGGGGCGGTTTGACCGCAAGCCACGAGGCGGTCAGACCGCTCAGTACACGCCGGTTAGACCGCTCGAGGGCCGGTTAGACCGCCAAGGAGGGAGCGGTCTGACCGCCATGGAGAGGCCGGTCTGACCGGTCCCCTGATCCCAGGGCACCCGAGAAGCAAACTAAAAACTGAACTTTAAGAAATATTTTAGACCTTCCAAAAACTGAGAAATTGGGGGATTGCACCCAATCTTTTTAGCCTAAAGCAACACACAAACATCCTGAATAGCAAGAGGAGACTAGGGATCAAGAGAATCCATCTCAAAACCAAGAATTGAGGAGATTCCCTAAAAACTAAAAATATTCAGTGAGCAGCACAAAAACTAAAATTCCCTTCGAGTCCTTGATCCTTTGACCATGAAACTTTGAGGATAGCTAATTAATAGCCTTTGGACTCCACATGCCAAGTTTCATGCCATCTCAAGAAAGGAAACAAGAAATACACCAAAACCCTAGAAATGTGAGGAAGAACACAGGGGGGCTAAAACTGAGATTCTTGCAAATTAATCAAGTTGCTCATGGAACTAGATGACCAAAGGGTCTAGAAATGCAATTCCATCATGGAGCAACCCATTTTGCCACTCCCCAGCAAGAATCAAGCCAAAACACAAAAACTCAAGAATCAGGCATGGAGACCATCGAAGGAAAAACCAATAGAGAGACAGGAGCTCGATCAAACTTAAACCAATTCATCTCAAATTGATATTGAGGAAAGGAGATACATGATTACATAGGAGAATCAACTCATATCCTCTCCACCTCCCCATACATGCTTGAATGATCAAGAACCCATCTCCCTATCTCTCAAGAACACACAGAGGGAGGAGCTACGAAGGGGACAACTCTCTGTGCTCTCCAACAGCTCTCACCTACAAAAGAGAAAGCAAAACAACCTCCCAAAGACATAGACTACATGCAGGAGACACTCTGTAGGATCAAGGATATCGACTAGAGGGGGTGAATAGGAGGTTTTAAAATTTTTCTTGTTCACTTGATTAGTTTATCACAATTTCAATGATAAGAAGGTAAAGCAATTAACCCTATGCACTTCTAGACAACAATGTAGCAAATCTAGCTTTAAGCAATCAAATGATCACAATGAAGCAAATAATCAAGAGCTAAAGAGACAAGAGACTCAACCGATATTTTTACCGTGGTGATCGAAAACTTGCCGGTTTCCCCTAATCCACGTTGAGGTAAGCCCGGACGAATCGGACCGGCTCCACGAATTGAGCCAAGCACCTCGATCACTATTGTAGCTCTTTCCCCACTCCGGGTAGGCGAGCTCCAACCTTCACAATTTGCCGGGTCTTCTCACAATCTTCTTGAGAAGATCACCAAGCCAACCTCCATCGGATCGTCCAAGTGCCGGCGAGCACTAAGAGTAATAAACCCCGGTGTTTGCTTGAATGCAATTCTAGTGCCAATGTGGATCAACAAATGAAGTATTGCACTAATTGCAAAACCACCTCAATTTAATGCTCAATGTGAGAAAATGGGTGGAATGAATGCACTTGGGCTCAAGGAATATGCAATGAGTCTCTAACCTTAGCCCTTGTGCAGTGGTGGGGGTATTTATAGCCTCCACCAACCAAAACTAGCCGTTTGACACAAATACAGAAAACATTCTGGTCGAGCGGTACTACCGCCCCTAGGGGCCGGTACTACCGCAATCAAATCTTCACGCCAGAACGGCTATGTCAGAGCTCTGTAGTGGCCGTTGGATTTGGCGGTGCGGTACTACCGCTGTTGACATTTGCGGTACTACCGCTCCCCGGTAGTTCCGCAAAGTCGGCGCGGTACTACCGCTCCAACCAAACTCCGAAAGGTCTCAGATTTTGGCGCTCTCTGGAAATCTTGATCCGCTCTGAGTCCGGATCTTCCGGACTCCGGAAGTACCGCTTTGAGAAGCGGAACTACCGCTACCAGTGGTAGTTCCGGCATTGAAATCGCCGGTACTTCCGCTCCGGGAAAATCCGAACTTCAACCGGAGGGTGCTCTCTGGAAAAATCGATTCGCTCTCCCTCCGGTTCTTCCGAGCTCCGGAAGTACCGCTTTAAAATGCAGTACTACCGCTCAGTGCGGTAGTTCCGGCGTTCAAATGGCCGGTACTTCCATTCCCGCAAGATTTTAGGCCGAACCGAGGGTGCTCTCTGGAAAAATTGATCCGCTCCAATACCGGATCTTCCGCTTGCCGGTACTACCGCATTTGGGTGCGGAACTACCACTTTTCGGTAGTTCTGACGTTCAAAACTGTGGTACTACCGCTCTTCCAGACAGAGCACAGATTTAGTTTTAAAACCAATTTTTTATGGATGCAAGTTTTTAATGTTGATCCATATGGCACAAGAGATATGTTTTCAAGCTACTTTCCAAGATCCCTCTTGATGGTACGATCATCTACCTTATAATCTAGTCTTCCACCATTCACCTAAGACCGGTAAAAATAAAATGGATCCTACGCTAAGTGCACCTTTGTCTTGCGCCAAATTTGTCTTCACACATGTCCTTTGGCTTGCATCTTTTTGCTCATATGTGAACTAACCCTTTGCATGCTCATAAAACACATTAGTCCCATATTCATATAATTTCATTAATTACCAAAACCATTTTTAGAGGCCTAGATGCTTTCACACTCCCCTATTTATAGTCTCTCACTAATGGATTTGCCTCTCTCTTTATCCACTAAGCCTCAACAACTCTAGTGCTTTATCCATAACCCACTTCATTTAGTGCAGCTTTTCGTATTCTCCAAAACGCCCCTCCTGCACCTTCCGGGAAGCTTGCTCCTTTCTTGCCGTTCAAGCCTCGCAGCTACCTCGAGTCTCCGCCATCTTCGACACATCCGACCGTTCTGACCTCGACACCGCCCGTGTCTAGTCCGGTCACCCCGTGTCTCGCCACGACTCCTCCTCGACGTCCTGCAGCCATCACAAACAAGAAACACATCAAATAGCACCGCTCAATACATGAAAGCATAAATAGCATCAATGAAGCATAAACTTGCCTAAACGACCAATAGGGAAGACGAATATGCAATAAGACCGTCCAACCATACCCGACTGCACCAAGTGCCGACCTGGCACAAATCACTCAAACCAAACTCAAACTTTGCAATAAACTTGTTAATTACTCATCATAAACATGTGGTTACCTCCACATGATCTCTCATAAATATGTCAAAATACTATCTTTAAATAGTTTTTGCCTTTCCTTTTAAATCAAAACTTTTAGCATAAAGGTTTTCAAGCTTCTACAATTGAGCATACATTTAAATTAGCCATAAATTTATGCAACATTTGAATAATCTAGGACATTTAATTCACTTCTTAACTTGCAAAAGCGGTTTTCATCAAATGGCTTGGTGAAGATATCCGCTAATTGGCCTTCGGTCTGGATGTGGCTAATACAAATATCTCCCTTGCTAACATGGTCCCTCAAGAAATGATGGCGTATGTCTATATGCTTGGTTCTTGAGTGTCGAACAGGATTATTGGAGATTTTGACGGCACTATCATTATCACACAATAGAGGCACTTTATCAAAATTTATTCCATAATCCAACAAGGTTTGCCTCATCCACAATAATTGAGCACAACAACTTCTGGCGGACACATATTCGGCTTCGGCGGTTGAAAGTGCTACAGAATTTTGTTTCTTTGAGGACCAAAACACTAAAGATCTACCTAAAAATTGACAACTTCCCGAGGTGCTTTTTCTATCCACTTTGCAACCCGCATAATCGGAATCCGAATATCCAATTAAATCAAATTTAGCACCTTTAGGATATCAAAGCCCTATATTTTGGGAGTGTTTCAAATATAGATTCTTTTTACGACTTTTAAATGACACTCTTTTGGTGAAGCTTGAAAGCAAGATAAAGCAAGATACATACACTAAACATGATATCGGGCCTAGATGCGGTAAGATAAAGCAAGCTACCAATCATTGATCTATAAAGTTTTAAATCTACCGACTTACCTCCTTCATCAAGGTCTAGATGCCCATTTATTGCCATTGGTGTCTTGATGGGTTTTGCGTCTTTCATGCCAAACTTCTTGAAAAGGTCTTTAATGTACTTTGTTTGGCTTATGAATGTCCCATCCTTGAGTTGATTGATTTGGAGTCCAAGAAAATAGCTCAATTCTCCTATCATGGACATCTCAAATTCTCTAGACATCATATTTCCAAATTCCTCGCGAAAATCTTGGTTAGTAGAACCAAATATAATGTCATCAACGTAAATTTGGCATACAAAGAAATCATCACCAATAATTTTTGTGAACAATGTTGTATCTACTTTACCAATTTTAAATCCTTTCGAAACAAGAAAATTTCTAAGGCGTTCATACCATGCTCTAGGAGCTTGTTTTAAACCATATAACGCCTTTGAAAGTTTATAGACATAATTAGGATATTTAGGATCTTCGAACCCTGGAGGTTGTTCAACAAATACAAGTTCGGAGATTGTTCCATTTAGAAATGCACTTTTAACATCCATTTGAAATAATTTAATATCAAAGCTAGATGCAAAAGCAAGCAAGATTCATACTAACCCTTCAACTTGAGTATAGCCTTGAGTTACTAACCTTGCTTTGTTTCTTACCACAACTCCGTTCTCATCTTGTTTATTTCGTAAGACCCATTTGGTGCCAATCACATTGTGCTCTTTGGGTATTTCCACCAAGGTTCATACTTCATTTTGTGCGAAATTGTTTAACTCTTCGTGCATGGCATTAACCCAATCCGGGTCATCTAAAGCTTCATCTACAAACTTAGGCTCAAGAGAAGACACAAAGAAATAATGTTCACAAAATGAAGCTACTCTAGAGCGAGTTTGAACACCATTACTCACGTCACCCAATTTTGATCTATTGGATGATCCTTGGCGATTGCGTTGTGAATCTTGAAGTTGTTTTGTTGTTGATCCTTTTTTTCATCTTCAATTATTTGAACATTGCTTGTTGTAGATGAGGTGGGTGACTCTACTTGTCTTGATGAGCTTGGTGATGATGGATCTTCATTTGGCTTGATGTCTCCAATTTGCATGTTTTCCACAGCTTTGCACAAGCCTTCATCACCTACATCATCCAAATTTTCTTGCTCTTCTTGAGAGCCATTAGTTTCATCGAATTGTACATCACATGATTCTTCAACTAAACCCGAATTTTTATTATAAACTCTATATACTTTGCTATTTGAAGAATAACCTAAAAGAAATCCTTCATCACATCGACTTTGAAATTTAGAGAGCCGAACACTCTTTCTCAAGATATAGCATTTGCAACCAAATACTCTAAAGTAGAAAATGTTCAATTTTCTTCCAATGAGAAGCTCATAGGAAGTCTTTTTCAAAAGACGATGTAGATAAAGGTGATTTATGGCATGACAAGAGGTGTTAATAGCTTCCGCCCAAAATTTATCGGATGTATTATATTCATCAAGCATTATCCTAGCCATTTCAATTAATGTGCGATTTTTCCTTTTTACAACTCCATTTTGCTCCGGAGTGTAGGTTGTGGAAAGTTCATGCTTTATTCCAAGTTCATCACAAAAATCTTCAACTTTTATATTTTTGAACTCGGAACCATTGTCACTCCTAATTTTCTTTATTTTAAAATCAAATTCATTTTGGGCCCTTTTTGAAAAACTTTTGAAAATCCCAGAGGTTTCGCTTTTGTCATTTAGGAAGAAGACCCATATGTATATAGAGTAATCGTCCACAATGACTAAATAATACCTATTACCTCCAATGCTCTTATAGGTTGTTGGCCCAAACAAATCCATATGTAAGAGCTCTAATGGCCTAGAAGTTGACACGATACTTTTGGAAGGATAAGAACTAGCGACTTGCTTTCCGGCTTGACAAGCACTACAAAGTCGATTTTTCTCAAACTTCACATCCTTCAAGCCAACAACTAAGTCATGTTTGAAAAGCTTTTTAAGTTGCACCATACCCACATGACCTAATCTCCTATGGCATAATCAACTCAAAGAGGTTTTTGCAATTAAATAAGTTTTTAGGCATGAATCATTTGAGGTAAAATCTACTAAATATAGATTTCCAAATCTAAAACCTTTGAAAATGAGTTCATTATTACTTTCTTTTGAAATGATTACATTTTCTTTAGAGAATGAACAAGTTAATCCTACATCACACAATTGAGCAACAGATAGCAAATTGAAATTTAAAGTTTCAACTAAGGATACATTAGAAATGGAAAGGTCATTAGATATTGCAATTTTACCTAAACCAAGTACCTTCCCTTTGCTATTGTCTTCAAATGTGATTCTTTCATTACTCCCGCTCTCAAAAGTTGTAAACATTTTCTGGTCTCCGGTCATGTGTTGAGTGTATCCACTATCCAATACCCAATGCCTTCCACCGATTTTATAATTTACCTACAAAAGAAAATCAAGTCTTTTTAGGTACCCAAATTTGCTTGGGTCCTTGGAGGTTAGTAACCAAGGTTTTGGGCACCCAAATAGATTTCTTTTTAGCACCCAAAATTGAGGTGCCAATAAAATGAGCAATTGCATTTCCATTCTTAGATTTCTTAAGCATATAGCAAGAATCATACAAGCCAATAGAATGTATTTTATTTTTAGAACAATCATTTTGCATATGCCCTACATTCCGACATTTAGTGCAATACTTACCGTTCTCTTTTACAAACCTTGGAGGTTTGTATGCCGCTTTCTTACCTTTCTTGGGAACATACCAAAGTCTTTCCTTATTAAATGAGTATCTTTGGTTATTTAGCAATTTATCAAGAGTATCCTTTCCCTTGTAAACCCTTTCTAGACTTTTGTTCAATTTAAGCATTTGTTCCTTTAAAATTTCATTTTCTTTAACAAGTACATTGTCATGAACAAGAGTTAAAGCATTTATGGAATCAACATTTGAAGAACATGGCATAGCAAGGAGATCATCACAAGATGTAGATATGCTAGACTTTGAGATTTCTAAACTAGGCATTTCACTTAAAATATCACATGATAACCCAATGCTAGTACTAGGTTTCTTTTGATTTTCTTGGAGAAGCAAATCATGAGCTTCCTTTAGCTCCTCATAGGATTCTTGAAGAGACTAGTGCTCCCTCTTCAAGACCTTGAATTTTGCTTTCTATTTTCCAAGAAATTCATTCAACTCAACTAGCATATCCATTAAGTCATCATAAGAAGGCTCATCGTCGTCTAGAATTTTTACCTTCTCTCCTTTTGCCATAAGGCAAGTAGGAGTAGAGAATAGGGATGGAGCCTCCTTAATAGCGATGCCGACAAGTCACTTCTTCTTGGGAGACTCATCCTCGCTTGAGTCGGAGTCGGAGTACTCCTCCTCGGAATCCCACTCACCAATGTGGGCTTGGTTCTTCCCGTCTTTGTGAAGCTTCTTGAAAAGCTTCTTCTTGCCTTGATAGCCCTTCTTCTTGGATGACTTCTCTTTGTCATCCTTCTTGGTGGGGCATTGTGAGGCAATGTGCCCCTTCTCATCGCATTCATAGCAATGAATGTTGCTATACTTCTTGTTGGAAGAAGATTGCCACTTCTTGCCCTTGTCATGACTTGCGCCTCGGTTTGAGCGCCTCCTCATGAACTTGTTCATTCTTCTCACAAGAAGGGCAAGCTCCTCTTCGGAATCCTCTTATTCGTCTTCGGACTCCTCACTTGCCACCGCCTTTGCCTTGAAGGCGGTGATCTTTTTTCCTTTGGAGGGATTGTTCCAAAAGTTCCTCCTTGTCCTTCTTATACAACTCATTGGTAATTAGATTACCCAAGAGTTGTGTTGGCGTCATCCTCGCCAACTCCGGTGAGTTGAGGAAGAGCGTCACCAACATCTCGTACTTCTCCGGTAAGGTCCTAAGCATCTTTCTCACAATATCAAGATCGGAAAGGTTAGTTCCAAGGCCTTTGAGCTCATTCACAATGTTGTTTAGCCGTGTGTACATCTCATTGATGTCCTCATGGGGCAACATTATGAATGTCTCATACTTGATCCTAAGCCGATGCAATTTTGCCTCCTTAACTGTGGATGTCCCTTCATGTATTTCCGAAAGGGTAGTCCAAATAGCATGAGTCATCTCAAGATTGCACACTCTATTGAATTCATCTGCGTTTAAGGCTCCAAAGAGAGCATTCATGGCTTGGGCATCTAAATGAGTGTTACGCCCATCTTGTTCCGTTGGGTGCTCGGGATCAAGAGGCATGACGTAACCATCATTTACGATTTTCCAAATGTTAGGACTCATTGCCTTTAAATAAATTGACATCCTAATTTTCAAATAAGCATAATTAGAGCCATCAAATAGTGGTGTCTTGCCTACCGCAATCCCCTCACTAGCCATCATTTTCTCTCAAGACGGTTAAGTCTAAATGTGAGAGACCAAGCTCTGATACCACTTGTAGGATCAAGGATACCGACTAGAGGGGGGTGAATAGGAGGTTTTTAAAATTTTCTTGTTCACTTGATTAATTCTCTACAATTTAAATGGCAAGAATGTAAAGCAATTAATCCTATACAATTCTAGTCAACAATATAGCAATCCTAGCTCTAAGCAAACAAATGATCACAATGATGTAAATAAATGAGAGCTAAGAAGGAAATGAACACAACCGATGTTTTTACCGTGGTGTTCGGAAACTTGCCGGTTTCCCCTAATCCACGTTGAGGTTAGCCCGGGCGAATCGGACTGGTTCCACGAATTGAGCCAAAATACCTCGATCACTAGTGGTAGCTCTTCCCCGCTCCGGGTAGGTGAGCTCCAACCTTCACAAATCACCGGGTCTTCTCATAAGCTTCTTGAGAAGATCACCGATCCAATCTTCGCCCAATCGTCCAAGTGCCGGCAAGCACTAAGAGTAATAAATCCCGGGCTTCACTTGAATGCAATTCTAGTGTCAAGTGGATCAACTAATGAAATTCTTGCACTAATTACAAAACCACCTCAATTTAATGCTCAATGTGTGAAAAAGGGTGGAATGAATGCTCTAGGGCTCAAGAAATATGCAATAAGTCTCTAACATTAGCCCTTGTGCAGTGGTGGGGGTATTTATAGCCTCCACCAATCAAAACTAGCCGTTTGACACAATCTCCTTAAAAGATTCAGGTCGAGCGGTACTACCGCCCCCTGGGCCGGTACTACCGCTACCAAATCTTCGTGGCAGAATAGCTGTGTCAGAGCTCTACAGTGACTGTTGGATTTGGCGGCGCGGTACTACCGCCGTTGTATTTTGCGGTACTACCGCTCTCCGGTAGTTCCACAAAGTCGGCGCGGTACTATCGCTCTGGGCGAAATCTGAAAGGTCCCAAATTTGGCACTCTCTGGAAAATAGCGTCTGCTCTGAAACCGGATCTTCCAAACTCCGGAAGTACCGCTCTCGATAGCGGAACTACCGCACGCAGCGGTAGTTCCGGCGTTGAAAACACCGATACTTCCGCTCTAGGAAAATCCAGACTCCATCCAGAGGAGCTCTCTGGAAAAAAAGGTTCCGCTCATCCTCCGGATCTTCCGGGCTCCGGAAGTACCGCTCCATAATGCGGTACTACCACTCCTTGCGGTAGTTCCGGCGTTCAATTTGCCAGTACTTCCGTTCCCGCAAGAAATCAGATGAATCTGAGGGTGCTCTCTGGAAAAAAGGATCCGCTCGGAAACCGGATCTTCCGTTCGCCGGTACTACCGCTTTTGGGTGCGGAACTACCGCTCTCCGGTAGTTCCGACGTTCAAAACTACGGTACTACCGCTCATCCAGACAGAGCACAAACTTTGTTTTAAAACGGATTTTTGATGAATGCAAGATTCTAATGTTGATCCAAATGGCACAAGAAATTTGTATTCAAGCTACTTGCCAAGATCCCTCTTTATGGTACGAGTATCTACCCTATAATCCGGTCTTCCACCTTTCACCTAAGACCAGTAAAATCAAAAGGAGATCATATACTAAGTATACCTTTGTCTTGAGCCAATTTGAGTCTTCATATATATCCTTTGGCTTGCATCTTGTCTCTTACATGTGGACTAACCCTTCGCATGCTCATTAAACACTTTAGTCCCATATTCACATAATTTCATTAATTACCAAAATCATTTTTAGGGGCCTAGATGCTTTCAGACCCAACCAAGCCAGCCTACTCCCCGTATGCTCGCTCAACCCAGCCCAGCTCGCTCTCGCGCCATCAACACCATGTGGGCCCCACTGTCCCATTTGTCAACCAGCACTGTGCTTCTTCCTCCTCGCCTTCTCTCTTGCTGCTGCCCAAGCTCATTCGTTCGCATGTATTTGCGTGCATGCATCGCATTAAAGCCCTCTGCGCCTCGAGCCTTGCGCGGGGCAACCTTGTTTCGTCACCGTGACCTTGTCCCATTGCCAGCTCGCTCTCTCTTGCGCTTACTTGCCTGGCACCCAAAGCCACTCATGGCACCCGCGCCTTCTCTCCCTCCTCACCCCTATTTAAGTCGACCCTTGTGCGTCAAAACCCTCGCGCTCACCCACTAAGCATCTTCCCTGAGCTCATGCACCCCCATTGCCCTTAGAGAGGAAGAATTTGCCAGTCTTCCTCAAGTCTGGCCGCGAGCTCCACCGCTCGATTCCTTACTGTCCGGTGACTCTTTGACGATGCCATCATGTGTTTTGAGTTTGTTTCATCCCTCTCTAGCCCATGCTCACCTTTTCTTGCCTGTTTGCCCTTAGGAAGCCCAAAGCCGATGTGCTCGACGCCGTGCCCCATGGCATTGCCAACCTCACCGCCCGTTCAGTTCGCTCGGGTAAGTTCTGACTATTGCCATCATGCCCTTCTTGTTCGCCTTGACTTTCCCATTCTGATGCACCCTTTAATACCTTGTCATGCCCTAGAGCAACCGGGACACATCCTTCTTCTCTGATGCCAACCGAACCCGTCGCCACCATCGATCTCCCTCTTCTCTTCACCTCTCGGTAAGCCCTTCCATCCCTTTGCAATTTAGCTTGAAGCCAACCCTATAGTCTAGCCATCTGACCCTAGAGCCGGCTATAATGCCCCGGCCATGACCACCCTTCCTTGCTGTTGTGCGGCCACCGTGGGGAGCATGGTACACCAAGCAATAAGCCATGAGTGTTGCTCTATTAGCTTTGCCGTAGCTTGTAGATCATGAAACCACCACCAATTTGATAGTGTTAGGTAGAAAATCCTAAGTTCGTTGTCGTTGGCCATGTGGCCACAACGTTGAGCACCGCTGATCTCAATCTGGCAACCATAGGTTCCCGAGCCATGCCCAAAACATTTGAGGCAACCCACTGAACCTATTGCACCCTTAACCTTGGCCTGAGCGTGGCTCTATGCCCTTGTCGTCGCATAGGGACTTGATGAGTACTTTTTGTACTCGTCGTTGCTTAATATTTGGTTTTAGATGACAGAAGTAATGACCTGGTGTGTGGATTTGTCTATGCTACTAGCTATGACGTGGAAGATGAAGGCTAGGACTAGAGTTAGCCTAGTTGATTGTTTGTGGCAGGACATGGAGGCCCCCTTTTGGTTTATTTACTATTTCGCTGCTTCGTTATGAACAATACTATTTGGCATGTTGGCTCGTTATGTAAAAACTGATCATAAAATCTATCTACATATGCTTATGTAATATTAAGTATTTCTTTTTTTCTTATTCACATGTATGGATGTGATATTTTTTATGTTATTGTGTGAGCTAGCTACTGATCTAGGGACTAGCTTATAGAATACATAGGAATTTGGATTGTCAAGTCCAGGTCCCCACAAAAGTGGTATCAAAGCTATATTGACTGTACGATAAACACTAGTTAGAATGGATATTAGTCTAAGGATTTGTCCCATGGAAAAAAGCTAATTTCCTTAAGTAAGGGCTTGTTTGGGAGAGCTCCACCACTGAAAACGTGGATCTGGAGCAGCAGCCCCACCATGGAGCAGCTCCACTGTGGATCTGGGATCCCATCATGGAGTGTTTGGCTTGTACAGCAGCTCCAGATCCACGAAATTGAGGTTTTGGTGGGAATGGCCACTTTTGGTGGGATGGGGTGTGTAACCAGTGGCATTGGTGGGTAATTACCACCCAACTTCACGGTGGAGCACCCCTTGAGGAGCTCCATGAAATCCATGGATCTGGCCCTCAGATCCAGGATTTTGGTGGATCCAGATTTCGCGGAGCTGGAACGTTTGGGTAAAATTTAGTGGAGTGGAGCTGTTTTTCGTAGATCTGGAGCTGGTGGAGCTCTCCCAAACAGGCCCTAAATACCTTTGCAGACGTATTATTGCTATTTTCTTCTTCCCATTTCTTAGTATCTTGTTCTCATGCTACTTCTTTTTAGTGTAAGGTTGGACCTACACTAACGATATTAATTGGATTAAAATGTTGTTTTATTTATTTATTGTATTAAATACAGTAATTTACATCTATTTACTATATTTACTTGTCAATTTGGCTTTACGCTTAAATAACCATATTATGCATTTCTTTGATAATATCCATACATGCATTAACTCTGTTATTGGTGTAACTTATGGAGTATATTTTTGTACTCACCCTTGCTTAAATTATGTTGCTCAGAAGAGAACTGCTCTGACTTCAGGGGGGACCTTGATGAGTAGGCCATATCCCACAGTCGTTTGCCTGTGGGTGGACTGAATAGGCTTCTCCACTTTATTTATTACCTTCCGCTATTATTTCTTTTATATTTGGCCTATGGGCCATAGAGATGTAAACTTGGCCACAAGGCCTGTACTCTTTTACTTAATAATATTTGTCATTATGCATGATATATATCTTTGCTACTGCTGTATGCATTAGCTTTTTCTGGACTAGTGCAATTGAAATAGAGGATCTAGAGGTGTTGTTTTTGGATCTGACACGAGGATAAAAGAGGGGGAGGTGTGCAGACGCTTCGGTTAGCAAGAATCAAATGAAAGCACACTGGATCGGTGAGGTGAAGAGGTGGCTAGAATAGTAGAAGCCGACAGCACAGGGGGCTATGGTGCATGAAAATCAAATGGGGTGAGATGGGACAGAGATGAGAGTGAAGCAGCCGCGTTGGCCGGTGCGATGAGACGGCCTTGACAAAGCATGATAACGACAACGACAAGCTCATCTTGAGCTAGCTTCGGCAAGAGCGTGGTGTGGGAGGAGTGGGTGAGAGGCATGGAGGCAAGGGGGAACACTGTTGGCTTAAATAGACAGGTGAAGGCACTTGGCGTAGTGTGTGCATTCATGGTGCGGCAACCGAGGGCAGCACGCAACTCGGGCATAGTGCGGGTCAGCGAGGTGGATTAACATGGACGCGCATGGCGCGGGGTGGCATTGGCAAGGATGAGTGTGCGTGCAACGCGACATAACAGGGGGTGATGCGACGTGGTGCGAGCAGCGGGCGTGGGTCAGGTGTGCGCGTCAGAGGCGAACACTATATTGAGGATGAGTGCCCGCATGGGGTGCATGGCGGTGCCAGGTTGAGGACGTGCCCAAGTAGAGAGGGGATAGAGAAGGAAAGAGAGCAAGGAGTGGGCCGGGCCGGCCCAATGGCCTGTGTGAATTTTGATTTCGAGTTTGAGTTTTGGATTTGATTTTGAATTTCAATCTTTGAATTCAAATTTAAGTTTCAAATTGAGTTTTTAATTTGCCAAAAATTTGAAAAGAGTCCAAGTGGCAAACTTCTTTCAAAAACTTTAAATTCCCTAAAATGGGATGCTACACTAAGGTTCAACTTAAGTGATTTAAATTATCTCTACTACTTAAAAGAAAGAGTTAGTGATAGTGGTTCACCACCATCTACTGGTGGTTCATCTGCCATCCCACTAGCTCTCACATTAGTTTTATGCTAACAGGTGGGCCCACCACTTCATGCACGTGCGCATGCCTCCCGCCAAGTCCACAGAGAAACCGGCTAACCCCATGATCACCGCTACAAATCCACCTTCCCTGCAGCTAATCCCGCACTACCTCCATCTCCGCTTCTCGCTGTTAGCGAACAACAGCCAGAACCAGATGCGCTGCCTTCCTCCTTCACCATCCTCCTCATCTCCCTGGGCTACCTAGCTCTCTCAATGATAGCCAGAATCAGAATCTCCATTACAACCAGAATCAGAATCTCCATTATAGCCAGAATCAGATGCAACGGCGGCTCAGTGATGTTGGTGGTAAGTTCCTTTGCTTCCCCTCCTCTCTCTCTCTCTCTCAGACCTTCCCTAGAATTCCTGATTTCTCCATTCTATCAATGAGCGCAATCGTCTCCAACTAACAAATAGATTTTGGTACTCGTGGAGGCCACCAACGCCTCCACATCTCTTGGCTCCCTAGATCCGCCATGCCACCGCCGTGGCTCCCTCCTCCATCACTACCGCCCGGGCCACCCCACTCTTCATGGCTACCGCTGCCTTCCACCACACCAGCCTGCCTGCTACTCTCTTGGTGTGTGGGAGCACGTCACAGTTGGCACTCGGTAGAAACAATTTAGTGGCCAAAGTAGTATCTTGTTGACTTTGAAAAGTCAAAAATGACTTTTTTACTGGAGGAGGTAATATACTATATATTGTTATCTAAGGGCCACAAATAAGCTTGTAGCTAGGGATCGATCGACGTCCTCAGCTAGCTTGTTTCAATATATTTTCCCCCTGCAAATACATATATAGCCTATTGGCCTGTTTGGATATCGATTCTCACTCGATCGTATCCTCTACCACGCGTACATGATGAAGAGTAGTTGGTTCCCCAGCTTATTCCGTGCTGCTGATACGCAACAGCAGGACGAGGAGGAGGGGGCGGTGCTGGTGCCGCCTCCTGCAGGGGACGACGGGGCGCCGCCGTGCAAGGTGGACGACGGGAGCGCTGCAGCTGCTCCGGCGGTGGAGCGGCAGTCGTCGTCAACAACAAGTAAGGCGTGGACCACGTCGCTGCTGTCGCCGACGAGGGGCGCCATCGGGCTCGTTATCGGCGGCCTCGTCTTTCTTGCCGTGCTCGTCGGCACCAGATGGATCGACCTCGACGCTGTAAGTACTCACTCTAGATCGTCTTACCTATTGCTATCTTATTACGTACTATACAAGTTCTTCAATTTTCTTTTTGAGAGGACATACATATAATTGTTACGTTCTTCGATCTGCATCACAACCAACACGCACACATGATCTGCAAGAGAGAGAGAACTAGCTACTAGCATACATGCAGGTTCAAGTCGAAGTCAAAGCAGGCCGGGTTTAATCTACATGATATGAATATACTGCTCTGCCTAGCTAAGTATGACTGCGTCATATCCCATCGTTTTTCTTCCATCTCATGTATCTTTTCCAAGTCTAGTCAAGAAGGCAGGCAGCTGGTGCCGTTCTAGGCGGGGAAATCATCTCGATCGATCATGGATGCATACATCTAGCTCCTAGTTTGACCAGCTGAAACCCAGTAATTAAGCTCCAATCTTGCTTTCGCAGCTGGACCAATCACAGGCCAGTTAAAGTGAATAAGTCCAGTTCAATTTTACACTCGGAAGGATTCTAGGATCGATAGGAATGGAGGACTTGGAACAAGCGCAGACCATACATGTGTACGTCTGTGTGCGTATGGTTATCACTTGAAAGAAAATTCTAACTAGGCTGCTGCATGCATGCATGCTAACTGTAGAGCAGACTGAAGCTGATTTCTTTCAGCCACATCATCGATCCCTTAATACATGGATTCATCGGCCATATCCCTGAAGTTATAGCCTAATTTAATTAGCTAGCTAGCTAGGCTGCACACCAATTTGAACTAATTAACCCTGCCTCAGAAGATCCGGCCCATGGAATTAAACAGCCACTCTCCATTGTTTAGTTTGACTTAACCTGTGAGCACTTCTGACTTTTGAGCGTGATGGATACACGCAGTTCCGTTCCATTGAGTATGTACAGCACTAGCAACTGGAAAGTGCTAAGCACTTTCTTGCAGTCAAATCAGCTTGCTTAATTACCATCGGTTTTGTTGATCCCATCAGCTAGCTAGCCCTGCTTATTTATATATATGTGTGTATATACATAAAGGGAGATAATTCAATTATATCTGATGAGAAGGCCAGGGAGCTAGGGATATTATTCTTAATTAATATAATGGAATACTCAATATAATGGAATAGTACACAAATTAAGACGCATGCATGCAAGTATATGCTGAAAAATATCGGACCTCTAGCTAGCATGCCTTAAACCCACAGATATATATATATATAATCAATCAAAAGGTGTAGTTAATTGGGATCGATGATCATTTGAACCCAGCTGGTCCCTGCTTGATCCTAGCTCACCGCTTACGCTACGGCTAAACTTAATCGGTTTAATTTCTTCAAGTCAGCACTGACCGACCGATGCAGCCGTACGTGGCGTAAAACATGCATGCGACGTGTTTTGATAGCTTAATATATTATCAGTAAAAATTACATGCAAGTCAGCTGCGTTCGTTCGTTCGTTCGTGCTAGGCTAATTAAGAACGCATGCACTTAAGATATGCTAATTCATGCATGACCGTGTGGGATTAGTTAAAACAGAGGAGACGTACTTATAACCTATGCCGACCATGGAATCAACTGATGATCGCCAAGTAGACTGTTCGATCTGTTTTCCAAGCGATGAAATTAAAGGGCTTGAATTGCTGGCGATGACGACGTCACGCACGTCTCCACTCGTTAAAAGTATTGGGTCGACCCAACCTACCTACTATCGAGCACTCTAGTGAATATACAAGCCGTAGTCTCTTTGGTCTTCTCCTAACTTTATTCATCGGTCGAAAAAACACGGTTCCAACGTAGGCAGAGAATATGTACCATAAAATAGAATAAGTAATATAACGCTAAACTAAGTTAAAATGTCCTGCGTAGGGGAGTGTGTCAGCATTTGAATTTTCAAATAACCATAGTAACATTTAATTGCTCAACATTCGAAATTCTCCTGCTGGTCTAAAATATGATTAAGTCATTTGATGCTTTTGACAACTACATCATCAAAAGCAAATTTTGGCTCATTTGATGTATAAATATCAATTGCATCAAACATTGAAAAGTCATACTGGTTTTTTTAGGCCAAATGGCATTTTAACATAGTAAAACACTACAAATGGCGTGATAAATTTGGTCTTTTCTTTATCTTCTGAAAACATACTGATCTGGTGATAACTAGAGTATGCATCTAGAAAATTACAGGATTGGCCACTTACCATTAGACTTCCTAAAAATTACAGGATTGGCCAACCACCCTGAGTGATCGACTTCTCTTATAAAGCATACTTTGAGTAACTTGTCCAGTTCTGATCTGATAGCTTCTTATCAATCTAGTGCAAATCTCTGTAATTTTTATTTACGGGCTTCTAATCAGGCCGTAGAGCTAGCCTGTGCTTGCTCACCTCCTTGGGACCCCGAGCATGTCAGATGGCTGCCATATGAACACATCTGTGTTTGCTCGGAGGAAAGTGATAAGGGTGTCTTCCTATGTGAGGTCAGAAATACCCCCGGTGCGAACAATCTTTGAAGGCTTCGCTGGGTCCAGTAGAACTTCTTTGACTTCTTCGTTTGGTTTTGGTGCAGATTTTGGCTTTGAGTGCTTGCTTGAAGGCAGCGCCTTGGTAGCTTCTCGAGTAGGTAGTTGGCCGACCATCTCGAGGGACTTGCGGTCGCACGTCAACGCCATTTTCTTAACACGATAAACCATGATGACTCCCTTGAGACCTAGCAACTTAAGACATTGATATGCATAGTGAGCGACTATTAGAAACACATAAAAGTTGGTCGTCCCAGTATGGCATTATACGCCATGTTGAAGTTGACCACATCAAAGGAGATTTTCTCTGTCCTGAAGTTGTTCGTAGATCTAAACATATTAGGTAGAGAAATCTGGCCAATGGGCTTGGCCGAAGATCCTGATATGATTCCATGAAATAAATATCATACAAGTTTTATGTTGGTACGAGAGACTTGCATCTCGTCTAGAGCACTAACAAATAAAATATTCAAACAACTACCACCATCAATCAACATGCGATTCACTTGACAATTGTTGATGGTGGGCTCGACCACAATCGGAAACCGACTAGGTCGAGTCAAAGGGATTGGCAGTCACTCTTCTCGAAAGAGATGGTGATTTCCAACCACTTAAAAAGATTATTGACAAGGGATGGGTCGATAGAGTTTACCTCTCGTTCGATAGCCTTATACTGCGGCTTCGATTCGTACGCGGGCGAACCTCCATAGATATGCTCGATCATGTGCTTTGGATCCTAGAAAGGCATGTCCTTGTCCTCGTCCGAGTGCTTTCGATGACTTGACTGCCCTACCTCTTCGAGTGTAGGAAGTAGTCCCTTGCCAAAATAGTAATCCTCGACTTTTCGTTGGAAAACTTGGCAATTGTGAAGGTCGTGCCCCTTCTTCTTGTGAAGTGGACACCACCTAGGGTTGTTGTCCTTCTGAATGGGTGCTTTGCCTTTGCCCCTATCAGAGTATTATTTGGGGTTCCACGGCTCCTTATCGCCTACGGCCAAGACTTCCTTTGAGGTCTCGGCCCGAGGCTTCTGACCTTTGGCCTTACTCTTGGACTTCTTGGCCTTTACCTTCCTCTTATTGCCTTTACCTTCCTCTTTGGAACCTCGGTTAACCTGATCAATGGTTTTGCTCCATTTGACCGCTTTAGCAGTAGTCACATAATGGTCAGCCATCTCAAAGAGCTCGGCAACGGTGGTCGGAGAATGCAAGGTGATGTCCTCCATGAATCTCCTATTGTGGGCTCTCTACTTGAACACCCTGATAACATAAGCATCAGAGACCTCTGGAATTGAATTATGAACCTGGCTAAAATGCCTGATGAACTATCATAAGGTCTCGTTGCTGTTCTGTCGTATCCAGTGCAGGTTGTTCTCTTTTCCAAGGTGATTGTATGTGCCCTAGAAGTTGGCCAATAGAAGATTGTAGACGTGTTGCCATGAGTATATTGACTCGAATGGTTGGTTGAGCAACCATGGCCAAGCAGACCCTTTGAGCACCGTTAGAAGATAATTTGTCATAACATGCTCGTCTCCTTCTGCCGCCCGAACCGTGGTCGTGTAAATTTGAAGGAACAAGATGGGTTTTGAGACCCATCAAATTTCTCCATGTTTACTGACTGAAACCACGATGGCCAGCATACTACTCGGAGTTTGGGGATGAACGCCCGACATTCGATAACAAGTTCCTAACACCTCCTTTGGGGGAAAGGGTAATTGGCATCGCCACATGATCGTACTCGATGATGCCTGATAGTGCACGGACTTGACTTGTAGTAGGCCTTATCCATACGAGGGTAGTACTCCTCATACTCCATCTGTTGCTGTAGATTCCTTGCCCGAAATGGTGATCGATTGCCTCCTCGATTAACTTGTCAATCCAGAGTCGTTCGAGGAACTCTCCTTCGGCTAGAGTTGTGGTTTGGAGACCATTGTGACCTGTCATCATGTCGAACCCCACGAGGTGAGTTCTGTGAATGACTAGACCCAGTCATACCTGTCTGACTTCTGGAGTTATGCCCATGAGGTTGCTCAAATTTGTCCATCATGCTATGAAGTCTTCGTGCGATCCCTTTGGTGAAGTGGTCTTAGCCTGGCGCTCGAACGAGCTATAGAGTCGGGTTCTTGAGCAAGTCGTTGATGCGCTGAAGTTCCTAAGCCTCTTCAGACTGATACTGAGCATGCCCAAGCAAAGCCCTCTGGGCAGCTAGTCACCTTCTTTAAGCGATCTTAGGATCCTCAATCTCAGAGGCAGGTTAAGGCCGTCTTAAAAGAGAACGATTATTTATAAGATTTCTCCCACACTCATCAGAGAATTGACCTCATTCATCATTGGAGGTCTCCTCGCCATCCTCACAAGGGGAGGCAGTGTGTGATCAGTGGGGAGCATTTGGAGCCTTCTTTCGAGAGAGTGATTAGAATCTGTGGGGAGGGGTAAAGACCTCCTGTCTAGAATCTCCACTTTCGGTGGAGGACCCCTTGTTTGAAGAATTATCTAGTGAGATTGCATCCTGGCCTGGAGTAAACCCCGCCAGGTAGGGGAATTCCGGGTTATAACTATCTCCTGTTGGAATTATACCCTACGAAAGTACGAGCGAACTTAGAGGAAGTCCACTCATTCTCTTTGCAGATTCCACTGGAGAGTTATGACCACCAGTTGATGATGGATCCCCAAAATTACCGATTCTAGGGCTCACTAAAATCGCCCGGACGGTCGTCGGGGGTTGCAAACACTTGGGGGCAGGCCCATTATCATATTGCGAGTTCTGCTCATGGTTGGATTGACCCTTGCCATTTGGGCGAAGTGGCTCCTCTGTTCGGCGTATTGCTGTGGGGGATATGGATCCCTCCTCAGCCTTTCCCGTGGTGTGGTCTCCGTGATTTCGGGATGGATCTCTAGGGGCAACCTCACTGTTGGAAGCAAGCATTGTCTACTTGTAGTCGTAGCAAGCATTCATATCGATATCTTTATAGTCAGGCAAGTAGAACTAGTTCTTCTCATTCCACTCCCCTGCCATGAGCACATCAGAAGAAAGAGAACTTGCCGACGAGGAAATTACCAGAGTCCTAGAAGAATCATCCCCACGAACGACACTAGCTATCGATGTTCTAATATCGATCTTACGTATGATTTATTTGAATTTGGGAAAAATCTAGAAGACTCAATGTATGAACATGCAGAGTGGAGACACAAATATTTTTATATAGGTTTGGACTTTCTCATGGAAGAATAATAACCCCACGTCCTGTGTGGCTATTGCTCAGAGAAATTGATTACAACTGAGAGTAATATGAAATGTCTAGCACTATCTCCTGATTCAATGTGTCCCCATCTTCTCTTCTCTGACGTCAACTCTTATATAATCAACGAAGCGGTGGCTATTGTCTTGTGCGAAAAGACGCCCTAACACTTTGGATAATAACCGTCTGATGGGAGTTACTGTCAAAGAGACATAGGGGCCCGTTCGCCATGTGACTGTTATTGTCAGAGAGAGATCGTGTGCGGTTATTAGGAATAAGTGCACGCTCTAACCACTTTGTCAGACGACCACACGATGAATAGGTCGTTGTAAACAAGTTAGTCGGGAAAATGCTGGTTGCAGAAAGACTTATGAGCAAGGAATAGTCATAGTAAAACTTACAACTATGTGGTCATATAAAGACTTACGACCAAGAATTAGTTGTAGTAAGACTTACGACTAAATGGTCGTAGGAAGACTTATAACTAAGGAGTAGTTTTAGTCGTAGTAAAACTTACGATTAAGAAGTAGTTGTAGTAAGACTTACAACTAAGAGGTAGTCGTAGGAAGAGTTACAACTGATCTGTGAAATCTCTTCCTTATCTTTAGAGGGTATATTTGGAGAATATACCGATGTAATAATTAGATGATTATATCCTTGTTTGGTATATGGTTTCTCATTAATTGTTTTTAAAATTTAATGTTTCTTTTAGTCTGTACGTGTGGCGGCCGGATAAATATTGTCTGTGTCAAAAAAAAAGTAGCTGAGATTAAATGAAGGAAGAATTAATCAATACTCGTTAATTCTGTGCATGCATGCTCCCGGTCGATGGAACGAACGTATACAGCCGGTGTTTCTTGATCTAGGCAACGGCGGCAGCCGCAGCGTCGTCGGAGGTGGACACAGCGGACGTCGGCCTCCTCACCACACCCGCTCTTCCTCTGCGGCACCCCCCGTACCCATACCGTTCAACTGCGGCAACGAGACGACGACATGCCGCCGCCGCCGCCCCTCAGGCGCAGCATCACCAGCACAATCGCCGTCGGTGTCATCGATGCCCTCCTCGTCTGAACGCCGCGGACAGCCTCCGCCGCGGTGCCCGGACTACTTCCGGCACATCCACTCTGACCTTGATCCGTGGCGCGGGGCGGGCATCACGCGGGAGGCGGTGGAGCGCGGGCGGCCTCGCGCGGCCTTCCGGTTGGTGGTGCTGGGCGGGCGCGCCTTCGTGGAGACGTACCACCGCGTGTTCCAGACGCGGGACTTGTTCACGCAGTGGGGCATCCTGCAGCTGCTCAGCCGCTACCCTGGCCGCGTCCCGGACCTCGACCTCATGTTCAACTGCGAGGACATGCCCGAGGTGCGCGCCGCCGACTACCCCTCGCCGTCCGCCGCACCGCCGCTCTTCCGCTACTGCAAGGACGGCACCACGCTCGACATCCTCTTCCCGGACTGGTCCTTCTGGGGCTGGCCGGAGGTCAACATCCGCCCGTGGGCGCCGCTCATGGAGGAGGTGGCGCAGGAGAACGCGCGCCTGCGGTGGCAGGAGAGGGAGCCCTACGCCTACTGGAAGGGCAACCCCAACGTGGCGGCCGTGCGCGGCGACCTCTTCCGGTGCAACAACGACTCCGACCGCAAGGTCGAGTGGAACGCGCGGCTGTTCCGGCAGGACTGGGGCTATGCCAACCGCAACGGCTTCAGGGATTCGAACCTGGCGAAGCAATGCCATTACAGGTACAAGATCTACGTGCGGGGCCGGTCGTGGTCGGTGAGCGAGAAGTACATCCTCGCCTGCGACTCGCCGATGCTGGCAATCGACACGCCCTACCGCGACTTCTTCTCCCGGGGGCTCGTCGCCGGGAGGCACTACTGGCCGATCGACACCGCGCACAAGTGCAGGTCCATCAAGTTCGCCGTCGACTGGGGCAACGCGCACCAGGCGCAGGCGCGGCGCATGGGCGAGGACGGCAGCGGCTTCGCGAGGGAGGAGTTGAGCATGGACTACGTCTACGACTACATGCTGCACGTGCTCACCCAATACGCCGCCCTGCTCCGGTACAAGCCTACCGTGCCGGACAAGGCCGTCGAGCTCTGCCCGGAGTCCATGGCCTGCCCGGCCCCGGGACGCGAGAGGGAGTTCATGATGGAGTCCAGGGAGAGGTACGTCGCCGACTACGACCCCTGCACGCTGCCGCCGCCCTTCACCGCCGAGGAGGCCAGGGAGATGGCACACAGGGACGCCGAGGTGCGCAGAAGAGTCCACGAGATGGAGGAGAAGAGCTAGCTACCAGCTGCATGCTGACACTAGCTTGCTAGACGATAAGCAATAATTAATTTATTTATTTACTAGCATAAATTGTCGATCGAAAGGCAGCATGCATGCAAATCAAAGCAAATGATACGCGATCGAGAAGTTAAGGGAGGATACAGGTATGTGTTGAATTACTGCAATGCAAACTTCTAGAATAACGTACTCTTGTTCAAATTTTGCAAGAGCCAAAATTGTTTGAAAGGTACCGTAACTAGTTTGTCATGGTAAAATTAAAAATATCTAGATGTAGATATTTGTAACAAACTTTATAGGATTGAGATATTGGCATTATACCATGACTAGATCTTAACAAGTGGCAAGCATCTAGTGGCCTTGAGCTCTTACCATGTCATGGCATAAGAGCATAGGTAGAAGGCAAGGCGAATCAGAGTGGAGAGAGTGCTAGGATAACTACCTAAAGGAGTGTGTGTACTCTCTTGTGTAATAGCGCTTGTGTTTTAATAATGTAGCATTTTTGTAATTATAGGTCTTCCAGTTATCCCATGCTATTTCTTCTAAATATTTAGCACATTATTAAGTTATGATTTGACATGAACTGCTCAGTCATCCAAAATCACAACGGTCTTGGCTTCGACGTGAGCGGCTCGGTCGCCTAAAAGCTAGATGGTCAACATTATCAACCAAAATATTACTGGCTATAATAATTAGTAGTGCACTAAGTAAAAATTAAAAGGTTAGCAGACTTCAATAGATAGTTGGTTTAACATTATTAGGTGTATGTCCTGTCAAAGTGGGTGTTAGGGCCAACCTAAATCCCAACATACAACTGAGCTAACCGCAAAAAATGTGACAAGATCAACTTCAATACAAAAAATAATATCTTTTCACTTCACTAATGAGCTATAGTTGCTCTGGTAAGCCAGTGAGTTCTCATGTCCTCTTGGACCCCTTTGTGGGGCCTTCTCTGTGATAGGGCCTACGTGAATGGATAACAAGAAACCATGTTACTTTTACCATAGACTCCCTCAATTTGTATTTACTTGTGAATTTGACTTTGACTTTTTGAACTTTGATCGCTATTTTTTAATCAACACAGAAGCAAATAGCTCCAAAGTAGAATATTAATAAATTACTTTTGATTTCAAATCTAATAATACCACTTTTATATTACATACTTAAATATTTTAAAAATTATCGTTGATCAAAACTTAATGAGTCAATTTCAAACTTGACAAGTAAATGTGAACGGATGTAGGAATAAACAAAGAAACATATTTTGACGTTTATTATTGAAAATGCTTGGAGAAGAAAAATACACACACACATACATACACATATCCACCTAAATAAATTAGAATAGTAAGATGCAATAGGCAGCACTAATCGTACCACCCCATTGGCATATAACTCTAAAAAATATCAAAAGGAATGGATGCACGGTTCACTCACCTAGGTGTCAAGTTGTCTTTCACTAAGAATTTATCTCACCAAGTTAAACAAAAACCGCAAGAATGATAAAATAGCAGACCCAGATTTAGCCAATCTAGATCCTCTGTAAAACCACTGCATAATTCCCTGAATCTATAAATAGTACTCCAGATACATTAATGAATCATTTCATACATAGTATCGGACCAGCATTTTATAATCCGAATCTCATCAGTGTTTAGCCGCACTATTCCTGGATCGATAGATAGTGCACACGATTCTGATAATGGACATCAAATTACATATCATGCAGAAGCATAATTAAAATAATAAACTTACTCATGGGCCGGTTAGGCCAAAATCAATAAATTGCAGCAGCGGAAGAACGAAGCACACAGGTGGGACCTTTAG
Source organism: Dendrocalamus sinicus (assembly GCA_036346575.1). NCBI lineage: Eukaryota > Viridiplantae > Streptophyta > Magnoliopsida > Poales > Poaceae > Dendrocalamus > Dendrocalamus sinicus. The sequence continues at coordinate 1,389,112 of CM070670.1, forward strand.
GACATGCCCACAGGCAGCCAACTGGAGGTTCGCGACCTAGTTCTCGACATCTTCATCCTCTTCGCCATCGTGATCCATAAGTATTATTGAAGCGTTGTGATCCGATTCCTGCTTCTGAATTTATCGCAAAAGCGAGCGTGAGCACTCCGACCCCGTGCTCCGCGAGCCAACACACGGAATGCAATATTTAACATGTATGGCTAATCAAAGGAAGGTTGGGGCTCATTTTATTTTTGCGTAGAGTGCTTTTGAATAGAATTACTTAGAAATTTCCTAAGACCTAGCATTTTGAACAAAAGCATAATGTTCGAGAATATGCAATAATAATAGCGATCCAGATTCCATCCACCGTTATATGGCATCTGCACCATATAGCAATTCCTTCAGCGTTATAGCCGCTTAACTTACCACTGGGACGACACCCAGGACAATTCCAAACTAGGGCAGTCCTTCGCCCTCCAATTCTTTTCATACCCAGTTTTCAATATTTTAAAACAGAACTATATACAGTTAAGTTCCCATGTCCGCCCTTGACCGTGGGCACGGCTATTCGAATAGTTTTGACTCTGCAGAGTTTGTACACTTTCACCACAAGAGACAATCAACTCGTTGCCCCACACGATTCCTTAGTCATGTGGTTGAGCAGACCATGACAGTGACTTTTCAAAGTACCTCGCCCCTTCCATCATTTCACCCTATGGGTCGTTCCCACTTGCGGTGGGTCCCATACGTTGTGCGGGATGTCCTCCTTACGAACGCCTAGCACTGGTTCCCACCCCGCTAGCCCGCCACGCAGAGAACTTCACCCTCTGCGAGTGTCCCATTCAAGCCGTCTCACAGACTGCCGCTGCACTAACCCACACCTCCTCCTGGAAGGATGACTTTCAGGGTCCGGTAAATCTACTAAGCCAAGTTGTATTTTACAGATTTGTGGTTGTACTGTTTTACACAGGTTGACATGACAAGATTCAGTCCTTAGTGGTATCTGGGCGGTTCTACCACAAACCACACTCTCGTGCACCACTGCACCATACCCCCGAACCATCCGCCCAGATAAATAAGCAATTTGAGGTTTTTGGGAATATAAAATAACCATATCCAACATTTATCAGTCATTACCACCATGACTGCCCCAACCAAATTTTTCTCATGATTAAAGTGATGTTTGGGCGTTCTCGCGCCCATGATTACCTAAACAATACTAAGCATGGCATATAAATTACGGACTTATTTTCAAAAGGTTAATATCGTAATTTTTGCTAGGGCGACAAGGTTCACATGTCAAGTATGGCAAGAAGATTAATATAAACAATAGCAATAACAGGGCATAACTAGCTTGCTGAAATTGAACATAACATAGCTCATGAAATAGCATGCACTTTGTTAATTTAAAAGGAAATAACTTTGCAATATTGGGTTCAATATGATCAAAGTATTGACTCGCCTTGCTCGCGGGGGTCTTGGTCTGGGTCTTCGGAAGCTTCCAAGCTAGCTGCCTCAACCTCCTCTTCCTGAGCCTCGTATGCTATTTAATCGTGCGAAATACACAAATAAAAGAAAAGCAACCAATCAACAAAATATCACCAGAAATTCAAATGAACTCCAAAAATTATGGTTCTGGTTCCATTAGATAGATCTTGAATTTAAACAAATTTAGAAATTTGTTTCATTCAATTGGAGCTAAAATGAAAAAGTTATGATTGGTCAAAGTTCTCTGTTTGGTCAAATCCAGAAATTATCAAATCGACATGGGGTCCATTGGTATTTTCAGATTTATTTTAATTACCCTTTTATTTACTTTACGTACTCTTGACATGTGGGTCAGGTTCTATCGTTCATGGGGTCCACATGTCGGTCGCGGCTTGGTGCGGATGTGCCACTAACAGTGGGGTCAGCCAGTCGGCCTCGGCTCGCTCTGCGGGCGACATGTGGGGCCCACTGCCGATCGAGGAAAATAAAAAAACTCAACCGCGCTGCGGAGCGGAGGCTCGAACAGCGACCGGGAGTTGGAGGAAGAGAGCGGCGGTGATAGCCAAGTGAGCGGGAGGCATTGCCTACCCTATAAGGATGAAATATCCTTTTGAGGGATGCCGACGAGGTGACCGAGCTGAGGAGTCGGGGGCGACGGTGGCCGGCGGCGAGGGGCTGTCGGGGAGGTTCGGCGGAGAAGCGAAACGCGCTCCACGAGCTACGGTGAAGACGATGGTGCAGTCGCCCAGGGCCGAGGAAGTCCGGAGGTGGGTCGGCATCGTGCGGCGGCGGCGACTCGGGGATGTCCTCGGTGGCGGCGAGGTACGAGCGTCTGGGAGCTCGGGCGAGACCGGGGGTGGCTTCGCGACTCACCGGAGATGATGTGGGTGAGAGGAATCGGGTCTTGGTAGCTCGGGTTGATGGGTTGTGCGGGCGGCCGGAGTTGGGAATGAAAGTGGCTCGCCGGCGATTGAGTGGCTCCCGGTTCAATTACCTGCTAGAGGACGGCGAGTACGACGTGGGGAACTCAACAGGGGGTCCACGGCCTTATATACACGCTCGGAGGGGGCTGGCAACGGGCGGCGCCCGTGCGGTCGCGTCGGAGCAGGTGGCGGAGGCAGGTGGTGATGCGGGCGGCGTTAATGCCAGGCACACTGTGCGTGACGCAGCATGCCCACGCCCACGTGGTCTCCTCCACTTTTGCGGTCTCTCACGCGCGAGGGGAGCGGGGCAGAAGACCGGCGCCACGTGGCCGGGCCGAAGCGACCGGGCGAGGAAATCTGTGGGCGACGGCGCTGAACCGGGGGTGGAGGCGGTGGAACCAGGGGCGGCGACGGGGTGGCAGGCTTTCCACCAGGGCGACGAGACGGCTCGGGCAGGGATGTCACCGGTGCATGTGTGCCACGGGGTGCGCGGCCGTTGAGAGAGGCAGGAAAAGGGAGCGAGACGGGGGAGGAAGAAGAGAGTGGTGTTAGCGGGGCCACCGGCCAGAGGGAGCAGGCGGGGGAAATTTGGTCACTGTTGGACCCCTGTACATGAAAAATTCCGTTTTTGGCCCCCGTTGCAAAAAAAATTCCGATTTTAGACCCCTATTGAGCGCGGGATCGCCAAACGCCGCCACGTGGCCCGGTCGTGCGGACTGGTACCGCACGACTGCACTGTTCATCCGGTCGTGCGGTACCGATCCGCCGCGACGACGCTCATCTGCGCGCCGACCGATCGCGATCTCACGGCCGAGCGCGCGACCGTCCGCCCATCGCGCGATCACACGGCCGCGCGGGACCGTCCGGGACTTGTCTCAATGCCTCTTGTTCATTGTTTATTACGATTTGGGAGCGACGCATTAATGGCTAAAAGTGGGTGCAACAAGAGGTTACCAACCTCAAGAAAACACTACCCAGATTCATCTAAAACAAGCATATAATATATCATGTTTTTACATTGTACAGGCGTACAACATGTCATAAAGAAATGGTGTCACATCCACCGTGTGATCGCGCGGTGGCCCGGACGGTCTCGCGCTCGACCGTGTGATCGCGCGGTGGGGCGGACGGTCGCGCGCTTCGGCCGTGAGATCGCGCGGTCGGGCGCGACGCAGCCCACGTGGCGGCGTTGGCGATCCCGCTCAATAGGGTCCAAACCGGAATTTTTGCAACGGGGCCAAAACGGAATTTTTCATGTGCGGGGTCCAACGGTGTCCAAATTTCAGCGGGCGGCCGGGCCCGTTAGCGATGGCGGAGGCGACACCGCGACGAGGCGGGCCACCGCGGCGTGAGGACAACACAGGCCCGCTGGCAGGGGCGCGTGCACGCGCGCCGCGCGGCTGGGCCGTTCGGCCGAAGGAAGGATGGGGTTGGGCTGGCTTCGGCTGGCCCAACTCCATTTCATTTTTTTTTCTTGCTATACTTTTGGTTAAACTTTGGCACAATTTTCTGTATAAACCCCCAGATATTATTTCAATTCCTCTCCCCTAATTTCTAGATTATCTTTTCAGATTCTTAATCTCAATTTGAATTTTCCTTTTAATTGTATATTTTCTTTTTATTTCAAATTTTGGGAACCTTAACCAAAACCTCGAGAAAACACCATAAAATCCAAATCCAATAATTAGAATATATTGCAAAATAATTCATAAACTTTATATCTTCAAATTTCAAATTTTTGGGATGTTACAAACCTACCCCCCTTAAACCGAATCTCGACCCCGAGATTCCGATAGAGCAGAAAGAGGCAAGTGGGCCGAATTTGTTAGCAACAGGTTTGCTCGTTGCAATGGTCTTGCAAATTTCTCGACCGACCGCTTAAATCTAATCTGACATCATTGCACCTCCAAAATAGTCATACATCAGTTCGATACTTCCAAAAGTACTTATACACCATAGGAGTCCTCCGACTTTCTTGTCTATTCTTGCTACCTCCCTTAAATAAGGGACAACTGACATTAGTTATCTTCCTTGGATTTGGGCATGACAAGCCCTATGGCGGCTTGGAGACTCATTCGTTGTATCTCAGCTGCTTTGGTCAACAACAGGCTCATGGAGCAGTCCTTGGGGCAGTGGTCTTGTCCTTCACAGAGAAAACATGTGATCTTTCTTGTTGGACATTTTCCTGGCGGGTGGTCTCCTCCACAGTTGGGGCAGTTAACAGTACATTGACTTTTCTCATGTCCCTTTTCTCCACAACGCCTACAAGCTATTAGGGTCTTGAGGCAGTCGTCCGGGTAATGGTATTTCTTGCAGTATAAGCAATAGGGAACTGGGCAATTGTAGCAGTAATGTCCGGTTTGCCCACATGTGAAACATGCTCCTTGTCCAACTTGTCGTAATGGAGGACAGTGTTGTGCGACATGTCCTGCCTTGCCACATTCAATACATATATTATTCCGTGTAGCTTCCTGGTCTAGTGGCAGCACCTTGGTATTTGCAGCTTGTTCTTCTTTGGAGTTGATAGGATTTTCTTCGTCGGAGCTAAAGCTGATGGTAACGGTATCCATTATTTGCTTGTCTTTCCTCTTGATGGGGCAATTCTTCGCGTAATGCCCTGATTCGCGGCAGTGGTAGCATTTGCGCTTCTTCCCTTGAGGCCTACTTGATACAGGGCTGCTGTTACTTTCATTGTGATGGCTTCTCCTTGACATTTCTTGCAGGGTGAGATTATGTGATGGTTGGTATGTATGGCTGGGGCTATTGATACTAGTGGATCTTTCCTTGTTAAGGTTAAGGTTGGTGGCGATGGCATCCTTTGCTGGTGTTTCTAGATTCCTTTGGGGGCACCTATGGGCATAGTGCCCCATATCTCCACAACTATAACAAGTAAGATCTTTTTGAGGTTTGCCTGGAGCAGTCCTGCTGTTACTCTTATGGTGACTGCTTCCCTTTGGCACTCTTCGCAGAGTGGGGTTTGGTGATAGCTTGTAGGGACGGTTAATTAGGGTTTTGGCTAGCATCAATTATTATTCTCCCTCTCTCACTTCTGACTGTGGCAGTTGTCTTGTTGCTATCCATTGGGCCTGATAGAGAAGGTGAGAGGGAATAGTATGAGATGAGTGTTAATTCATAGAGATAAGATATTCTAACCCATTTAGATTTAAAAGAGCACACCCAGGGAGCTGGAGTGATACTGAGCCACACAAATTTTTGAAACAAACTTTTCCCATGACTGCGAAATAGGATGCCCGAGGCCAAGAAGGCAGTGCATAGGGCTCAATGAAAATCTTGCGACAATACATCGTCTACTCGGAAAAGCACACATAAGGGGCATAGGGTTTACCTGAATAGTTCGTTTAAAACGAAACCACCTTATCTTCATGAATATCTTCAATGTTCTCAACCTTAAATTGTTGAAGTAAGGGTACGATAAGAAGAGCAAAATCTTTCTTTTTAAATCAATAGATAGAAGAGGAGAGTATTTGGGGCAATTGATTGATATTAGCACTCATTCTTGTGTTATCATTTTGAATTCAGGTAAGAGAGCTTTAAAAGTAAAAATGGCTAGGGCAGCATATAGATGACAGGGAATCGCCTAAGAGAGAAGAGAATGAGCAACACTACTTATATTTCGGGAAGTAGTATATTAAAGAAATATTTCTAATCAAGAAACTAACGGCCAGGCGATCTAGGTCACGACCTGCAGTCGATATGCTCTGATACCATGCCTGTTAGACCCAGATTTTATAATCCGGAATCTACTGTGTTTAGCTGCACTATTCCCTGGATCAGTAGATAGTGCACACAGTTACAGTAATGGACATCAAATTACATATCATGCCGCCACTCCTCACTCCTGATGGTGGTTCATCTGCCATCCCACCACCCTCTCTTTGATTGCTAACACTTGGATCTAGCCTCACGAATCGTGAGTCCCAACCATTCATAAATTTGCTTGTCAACACGTGGGCTATTAGGTCCGCACAATTCGGTCGCCCATTCAGCCTTCTCCCCTCACATCTGCACCTACCCCCACCACTCCTCCCTCCTCCCCTTGGATATGCACTGCCGTCACTCCTCACTCCTCCCCTCAAATCTGCTCCGACGCTGCTGCTCCTCCCTCCTCTCTCCTCCCTAATCCCATCACTAAGCTCTTCCTCCCACTGCTCCTTAGCCCTACCCACGCCATTCGCATCCCCTCTGCTGCCTCCCCGCCCGCCTTCCCATTCGCATCCCCTCCGTCGCCTCTTTCACCTCCCCTGCAACCTCCGCTACCTAGCACAGCTGAACAAGGAGGATTAGACGACTAATGAGAGCTATACATGTCCTCTCTATGCCATCTCGGACCTCTCCACCGTTGTCCTGCTCTAGTGATTGTAGCTACACCACCATTGTACGTGTTGATTAGGCTGTCGCTCTTTCCCCTCAGTTGGCTACGCTCAGTCCTGCAGGTTCCTATTCTCATCTCTCTATCTCTCTAAATTGCCTCCCCATGGATATTAATGTGGATTGGGATTTTCTTGTAAGTTCATTTTTTGAAAAATTTCTATCGTTAGCATATTCGTTAGTCCTAGTTGCTTTTAGATGTAATGTATTCCGAACATTGATGTGCTCTAAATCAGGGTCAGTGGTTGAACTATAGGCAATAGTGTATGCTTCAATATAGTTGCTATTGGTCTAGGGGTTATTAAAACAATCTCAATTGCTAGGCAAATAATTTCCGCTATGAAGTTGCCTTCTTTTCTTTGTTTTACATCCTAGTAGAAAGAAGAGCCTAAATATTGCATTGTGCTCGCCATATATATACGCTGAAATGGAGGCACCATGGTGTCTTAGCACCAAGCCTCCCTGTCTTTGGATTGCTTTTAGATGTGTGCAAGTGTAATATATCAGGCAAACCCGTTAGCATTCATTAATTCGAAAAGGCATCAATTTGGAAAGGAAGTCATTGGTTTAGCATGCTGAATCAATCATGGATGAAAAGTTTCAATCATAGAGTTTGGGCACCATGGTGCCCATATATATATATATATATATATATATATATATATATATATATATATATATATATATATATATATATGTGTGTGTGTGTGTGTGTGTGTGTGTGTGTGTGTGTGTGTGTGTTTCTAATCGATGGCATTTGTTCCAGGTTGCTTCTAATTGGGAAAGATTCCATCTGTGCACTCTATCAAATGAATGTTTAGTTCTTGAACTTAAACTTTTGGATGTATTGGCGTGCGTTACAGTAACCAGTTTAGAAATGTGTATGAGCTTTTTGGCTACTTTTTTTTAAAAAAAGTAGAGCCTTTTGGTTGCTACAATGAGATGAGCTTTGGATTGCTTCTTTTGTTCAATGTGGTGATGCACCTGGATAGAAAGAAAATCATTACTGTGTTATAGGTTTATATGGTGAACTTGACAAAGCACAACGGCCTCCAGTGAGCACTATTGTTCCATCATTCTGGCCACGCTCTTCTACCAGAGCCTTCGTCAGCCCAAGCACCTCGTTAAGTTCCACCAATACAGCATCAATTCAAGCTGCATGCCAAGTAGGGGAAGCTGCCGAATTACGCTATGCTTGAGCAGAGGTACTTCGATTGCGAGATGTTCCCTGTGAATGACGACCACCCATCACATGATGTCGCACAGGGCAGAGGTCTGTCAAGGTGGTGTATGAGACTCTGTGGACTAACGACAAGCACATAGTGGAACAAGGTGGCGCTGGTCATCACATATGATGGGCATGGTGGATTGTATGACCATGTGCCCATGCTGGTCGTTGTGGTGCCCCAGCCTGATGGAATTGTTGGGCTTGACCATACTACTTCAAGTTTGACTGGCTTGGGGTGCATGTGCCCAACTTCCTCATCTCACCGTGGATTGAGAAGGGCACTAGCAAGTATTTGTTGTGTTGAATTTTTTTGTTCTTCCAAGTTTTTTACATGTTTGTAACTTGTAAGCAAAGACTGTTGGTGTTTAGGAAGGAACTATTTTTCTAAGATTAGCCTATGTTTATCATGATAGAAAGACTAATGCATAGATGTTAGTAGTATCAATTGGATTCTTATTTCACTGCTCTAGGGAGAATTTATCATTCAGTTAGCACATCAACATTCATTAGTACATAAGCGTGGAGCAGGCTTTTTACTAATACCTATTGATGATCAAATGGGCTCTCCCTTTCATCTTCCAAAAGGACCAATATATGTCTTACAAGTAGCATTTTCAAGAAGTTGCATGTGAATGGCAAAGCTCAGGATTTCTTGCACTCATCTTACTTGTGATATGGTTCAAATGTCCCACATGCTTAGCAAATATCATGTTTTGACAGCCTTTGTCGTTAAGAGGTGGGATTACTCGTTGTTTTGTTCTGATGCCATCTTTGTCTTCTGTTTGCCCTTTGATTAAAGTTGGACAAAACTTTGAACTTGAATCGTTTGCTTGACTGCTTAACCTAAAAATTATGCTGCTATACGACCATCAACCACGGCAGCTTCGACTACCGTCCATTGACCATGGCAGCTTCGACTACCGTCCATCGACCATGGCAGCTTCGACTACCGACTATCGACCACGGCAGCTACGACTACCGACTATCGACCACAGTTGCGTCCACTGACCATTGTACAATACACGACACTTGAGTACATTTAGCTATGACCACTGTGGCTATGACCACTATACAGTTCATGACACACTAAGACACGATTAGGACCATGTAGTACTCAAATACACCAAGTACTTTGACTATGACTACTCTCAACAACAAGATTATTTCCAACATTCAACCCCCCTAATCTTGTCATCATCATTCATGAGTTCCTCTTTGCCAAACTTTACATCAGCACTGGTTTGTCATCAGCATCAACCATGACGAGATGCGCCTCCTCCTTCTTCAGCTCTACTTTCTTTAGCTTGAAGCACTTACTAGAAAAGTGCCCATGTTCCCCATAGTTGTAGCACTTCACCATCTTGTTGGTCTTGTGCTCGCTGGTGTCAAAGTCATTGTTGTCCTCATCGTTGTTATCATGGTCATTTCTACAACCACGGCCTCTCGGTGCGGTTACAGCCACGACCATGGTCCTCCATTGCACCGCTGCCTGACCCTCCTCTCTTCTCCTTGTTGAGGGTCTCCCACTATGTGCGCATGAGCAACAGATGCTCACTCTAGTTCACATCGCCGTAACTAGTTCGGATGCACTCGTCGTAGGCTTTGTACCGTCCAACGAGATCTTCAACAGTGAGGGTCTTCAAGTCCACGCATTGCTCGATGGAGGTCACGAGCTGCATGTAGCGCGATGGGGCAGCCCGGAGAAACCTGTGAACCACGACAATCTCATCTACCGTGGTGTCGCACAACGCTTGGATGTTGGTGACGATCGACGTCACCCGACCGTCGAAGTCTTCAACGGACTCCCATTCCCCCATCTTCAGCCCTTCAAAGTCTCTCTTAAGGGTCTGGAGCTTGGCTTCGTGTACATGCTCGTGCCCCATATGCGTCATCTTGATTGCCTCCCATGCCAACTTTGTCGTGTCTTTCCCGGCAAGGGAAGACATGACGTTCTCTAGCATGGAGTGGTATATGGTGTCTAATGCCACATGGTCCTTCTGGTACTCGGCAGTACTAGGCTCGACTACTTCTCATACATTCTGAGCCTAAAGAGCAACTCGCATCTTCATTGCCCAAATTGTGTAGTTGGTGCGGGTGAGCTGCAGGTACGTCAATGTCATCGCGCTTTCCCTCCTCACAGCCTATGAGTCAGACGGACCAGCTTGCAGCAAGCCTCGCATTGTAGTCGGAGACACACTCCTTATTCCTCTTGGCATGTTCTGCGACTAATAGAAAATACTGAGGATTCTTCTTCGACTTACAGAGAATAGCTGTGCTTCTGCTTCTCTGACGCACGAAGAACCGACTAATGGGAATCAGCGAGCTCTGATTCTCTTACTCATGGGAATCGCCAAGCTCTGATACCAATTATTGGCCTAGGCCCTAGGTAAGAAGCATGGGGGGAGTGGAGAAAGAATGAGTGGAACATAGAGGGGAACTTTTTTCTTTTTTTCCTGGCGACACACGCCTTCCTCTTCTATTCACTATATTCTCCCAACTCTCACTAGCTCTACATATTTACATATCTTTAAATAGGCCTCACGCTCATAGGTTACACCACAGCACGCACCCACTACTGCTACAACTTCTGACGGCCACTACCTATCCATACTGAGCGGTTCGCCTGCCCATGCCGCTTCGCTTAGCCGCCTGCCAACTACTACAACGACAAGTCGCCTGCCCATACCGAGTATTTCACTAACCAAGGTATGGCCTGTGTCATCCACGATGACCCGTGTTGACGCCTGCTATAGTTATCACCAACTGCGCTGACTGCTCCAAGACTGGTCGCATGACCACAGCCACTGGCTTCAACCTCGGCTGTTCTCGACCACTTCTCCGATCTGAGATTGGCTTCGACTGCGGCACTGCAGCTATGACTACTACAGACACAGGTGCCAAGACCAAGGACATGCATGAGCTACAACTGCACACACTGGTTCCAGAACGCTGGTAGTTACAACCACACACCGGTCGTAAATGACCACACAATGATCCAGTCATTATGACCACGCACAACTTGGTTGTAACTGACCACCAACTATCGACTACAGTAGCTACGACTACCGACCATCGACCACGGTAGCTACGACCACCGACCATTGACTACGGCAGCTACGACTACCGACTATCGACCACGGCAGCTTCGAGTACCGACCATCGACTACGACAGCTACGACTACCGATTATTAACCACGGCAGCTTCGACTACTATCAGACCTGGATTTTTGAACCCAAAATCCTCTATGATTTACTGGACTATTCCCTAGATCAGTAGATAGTACTCATAGATACAATACTGAACATCAAAATACATATCATATAGAAGTGTAAATATAATAGTAGACTTACTCATGGGTCGATCAGGCTGAAATCAATAAAATACAGCAGCAGAAACTGAACACACAGGTGAGACCCTCAGGACGTGCCCACAGGTAGCCAACTAGGCGTTCGTGACCTAGTTCTTAATCTCTTCATCTTCATCACCATCATGATCAGGTGTATTATTGAAGCATAGCGACCTGATTCCTGATTCTGAATTAATTGAGTGAGCGAGGGTGAGCATAAATCATCGTGCTCCACGAGCCAATACACAGGATGCAAATAGATAGCATGCATGGCTTTTCAAGAGAAGGCTCGGGTTATTTTATTTGCCATAAATTGCTTTTAAAATACGATACAAAGAAATACTAAAACAGATTTTATCAATGTACGAAAGAATGCAATAATAATGATGATCCAGATTCCATCTACCGTTACATGGTTTCTGCACTATATGCTAACATTTTAACATTATAACCACTTACCTTATCACTGGGGCGACACCCAGGACAACACAAATCATGGCTTTTCACTGCCCACCACTTTTCCAATTTCACCCACAAAGTTTTTGAAATAGATCTATATATGGTTAAGCTCCCATGTCCGCCCTTGACCGTGGATACGGCTAGTCTAATAGTTTTTGACTCTGCAGAGATTGTACACTTTACCCACAAGATATGATTATCTCATAATATCAGCTATTACATGCTTTCTTAGGCGTGCGACTGAGTAATCATAATAAGACTGTTACAATGCATCTTCCTCATGTGGTTACGCTCACTAAGGTGTAGGACCCAGATTTTACAATCTGGAATCCTATGTGATTCTACTGCACTATTCCCTAGATCAGTAGATAGTGCTCACAGATACAGTACTGAACATCAAAATACATATCATGTGGAAGCGTAAATGAACTAGTAGACTTACTCATGGGCCGGTCAGGCCGAAATCAATAAAATGCAGCAGCGGAAACAAAGCACACAGGTGGGACCCTCAGGACGTGCCCACAGGCAGCCATCTGGGGGTACGCGACCTAGTTCTTGACACCTTCATCTTCCTAGCCATCATGTTCAAGTATATTGCTAATGTGTAGGGATATGACTCTTGATTCTGAATTGATTTAGTGAGCGAGGGTGAGCACAAACCACCGTGCTCCACGAGCCAATACACAAGATGCAATTAGATAATATGCATGGCTTACTAAGGAAAGGCTTAGGTTATTTTATTTACCATAAATTGCTTTTGAAATATGATAAATAGAAATTCCTTGAGACCTAGCAGTTTGAACTAAAACATAATGTGTAAAGGAATGCAATAATAATAGCGATCCAGATTCCATTCGCAGTTACATGGCTTCTGCACTATATGCTATCCTTTCAGCGTTATAACCGCTTACATTATCTCTGGGGCGATACCTAGGACAACACAAATCGGGCTTTTCTCTGCCCTCCACTTTTCCAATCCCACCCACAAAGTTTTTGAAATAGAACTATATCTGGTTAAGTTCTCATGTTTGCCCTTGACCGTGTGCATGACTATTCAAATAGTTTTGACTCTACAAAGCTTGCACATTTACCCACAAGAAACAATCCGCTCATTGCCCCACATGATTCCTTGGTCATGTGGTTGAGTGGACCATCACAGTAACTTTTCAAAATACCTCGCCCCTTTTGTCATCTCACCATATGGGCTGCTCCCACTTGCGGTGGGTTCCATACGTTGCACGAGATGTTCACCATGGCTACTAGCACATTCGGACTCCATTCTCCACAACGCTAGTACGATTGGGAAACTTCATCCTCCTCTCGGTGTCCCTTTAGGCTTTCCCTTGCCATTGCAATATCCACTCCTTTCCACTATCAGTGAGATGTGTCGAGGGGTTTCGATAGATTTACTTAGCCAAGTTGCAATTTGCAGACTTGTGGTTGTACTATTTTATACAGGAAGTCATGACAAGATTCAATCCTTAGTGGTATCTAGGTGATTCTACCACTAACCACACTCTCGTGCACCGCTGCACCATACCCCCGAACCATCCGCCCAGATAGCTAAGTAATTTGAGGGGTTTTTTGGGAGCATAAAATAATCATACCAATATATACCAGTCATTACCACCATGACTTCTTAAACTAGTTTTCCCATAATTGAAAGTGATGTTTTGGGGCATTTTTGGTGCCCCCAAATATCTAAGCAATGTTAAGCATGCGAATAACAGTAGACTTATTTTCGAAAATGTTAACATTATAGTTTTTTTGCTAAGGTGACAAGGCTCAGATATTCGAGTGTTTCAAATGAGAGTAATACTAACAAGATCATTAATGGGCATATAACTAGCAACTTGAAATCGAACATAAATTTGATAATTTGAAACGGAATTAATTTGAAAATGTAGGTTCAACATGATCAAAGTATTGACTCACCTTGCACGGTTTACCACGGTCTTGAGCTCACTCAAAGCTTGCTCATTCGATGGGCTTGAGCTTTCTGGTCTTCATTTTCACCTCAATCTTGGCCTTGCTTGATCCATTGATTCTTCGAGACTCTCATTTCTAATTACGCACTAAATAATTGAATCCAAATAACTCAAAAAGCCCAAATAAATCCAAATAAACTCAATTTAGCTTTATTATGAGTTAATGGGTGATTTGGGTGATTCGAGGCAAGGTCAATGGGGCGTGGAGTATTGACGAAGTCAAACAGAGCTTGAGCGAAATAAGGAAATGACAGCAGGGAAATCCGCCGAGATGGATATCAAGGAGGGTTTGGGATATAGGAATATTCCGATCCAGACTTGAGGATAGCTAGGCATAGCTGATGGTAGAATACAATGACTCAATCTTTATATTAATAAATTTCTTTTATTATTTTTATATTTATTAAGGAAGTTCCATGAGTCAGGTTAGACCTATGAATCGGTGTACAAGTTTAGCTGGGTATTATTTTATCGAACGTTCATATTCAGGGCATATATTTTAATTAAATTAAGGGTAATCTTTATTAAATTTGGACATTTAACCAAAGTCATTTTTCTTTATTAATGCCTTTAATTAATAATTAGTATTTTAGATAATTATTCAAACCATATTATTTATTCATATATGAACTAGTCCAAATTTAAATCTTAAATAATCTCATTTACATCCTAGTTAAATTTATTAGCTTCCCTGAATTATTTCCTAATTTTCCTTATTTTTTTAATTTGAAAAGGATTAAAGAAAATAAAATAAAAAGGGATGAAAAGGGTGCAGCCGATGGATTCTGTTGGACCGAAATGGCGACAGAGGAGGGGTGAATGTCGCTTTCAAAAATAAAATTCGCCCCTCAAGTATCCACACTTATGCTTCTTCTCCAATAGCTATGGAAACTATAAAGATAGAAGATATGCACTTACTAGAAGTCACAGCAACAAGGACCAAGTCCGACCGAACCCGTTGCACCACGCAACAACATGGTCTGAACCACACACACCAAACTCGACTCTCCTAAACCTTTGTCAATTACTCATCATACACATGAGGTCACAACCACATGGTCTCTTAGATTCGAACTCGGGACCTACGAACTAACAAATGGCGGTGATAGCCGACTGGGCTGAGGCCCTAGGCTAACACAGAGAGGGGTATTTAGTTAGAAGAGGCAAGGAGCAGCGGGGCCAAAACAAAGGACTCAGGCGCCTTTCGACGCTAAACTCACCGGCAGCAGGCGGTGGCCGAGGAGGTGGCAGTGACCGGCAAAATGGGTTGCTTAAGGGATGAGGAAGCTATGGGTGGCGGCGCGTTGGCTGGAGCAGTGGCGAGGTGGATGGGCGACAGCCTGAAGCAGCCGACGGTGAGGTGGTCACGAGGCGATGGCGCCGGAGTGGAGGGAGAGGATTGGCGAGCGCATGATGAAAGATCAAGCTCCGTTTAAGTTGGTTTTGGTGTTAATGACAAATGCCATTATGAGATTTTGATTTTAATGACAAATACTTTTGTAATATTTTGGTGATAATGACAAATGTATATATGAGACTAATATGTTTGTTCAAGTTTATTATAGCTTAGTATCATTTGGATGAAAAGGCGAAATCAAAGAGGTATGCATTCAAAATCACTTTCTCATATACTAATGCATTCCTTAGATCCAAAATATAGATTGAACTCCTCAAATAGTTCAAATGAATATGTGCATATGTTTTTCTTCATATAGATTGTATGCACATATTTAGGGGGAGCTCTCTCTTTATATTTTGGAGTTTCATGAGTATTGATCCATGCTTCTTTTAATATGCATATTTAGGATCTTTACTTTGAAATACATTCTTGAGTATATATAGCTTGTGTAGTTCATATATACTCATGTGAAATCGGATTGTTATCTAACTTCTCCAGCATATGGTGAACAAGACCCTCATACAAGAAGACGCTCAACGTCAACTGTATGTGACTAGGAAGAGGAAGTTTCAAGCTCAACAGGGGGCAAGCAGTTCTCATTTCCATCCTAATCCATCTCAGTTCAATAGGCCCTCAGAGCCAAGTGTGCCAAGGACGCCATCTGCAGGACCCCGTCCAAATCCACAAGCCCCTCGAGCAAGCAATGGTGGCCAACTACAAAAGAACATGACTTCAGCGGTAGGAGTGCAGTGCTTTAACTGCAAGAACATGGGACATTATGCCAACAACTGTCCCCAGACGGGCCCAGCTGTGACCCCTGTTCGTTTCAACTTGGGGACCACACCAGCACGAGCTCCAACTGCAGGTCAAGGCCGTGGGGCACCACAAACTCCAAGGACTCCGCAGACAATGAGCAGAGGGCACCTTAACCATGTGACCGCGGAGGCAGCTCAGGATGCACCTGACGTAGTTCTGGGTAAATTTCTTGTCAACTCAGTACCTGCATCAGCATTATTTGATTCTGGAGCTTCGCATTCTTTTGTGTCAAAAGATTTTGTGGAAAGATATAATTGGGATGTGCGTTTGCTAAAGAACCCTATGCTAGTCCAATCACCCGGAAAGGAAATGAGGACTAACACAGTTTGCCCTAGCGCAACTGTAGATATAAATGGAGTAAAGTTCTTAGCGAATCTTATTATAATAGATTCCAAGAGCTTAGATGTAATACTTGGTATGGATTGGTTAACCAAGTATAAAGGGCAGATAGACTGTGCCGATCGTGCTGTTACTATTACCAACTCGGATGGAATCCAAGTAAGGTATAAGTCAAACACATCTTCTCAGAATATATGTGAGTTAAATAGTTTGAGGGAACACCTTTGGAAGAGGTGCCTATAGTAAGTGAATACCCAGATGTATTTCCTGAAGATTTACCAGGGATGCCACCAGATAGAGAAATTGAATTTGTTATAAATCTGGTACCTGGTACAGCTCTGATTTCCAAGAGACCCTATCGTATGCCTGCAAATGACTTGGCAGAAGTTAAGACGCAAATCCAGGAACTGCAAGAAAAAGGTTTTGTAAGACCAAGTACCTCGCCATGGGAGCACCGGTACTGCTAGTAAAGAAGAAGGATGGTAGTCTTCGCATGTGTGTGGATTATCGATCCTTGAATGATGTGACAATTAAGAACAAATACCCTTTGCCCAGAATAGATGATTTGTTTGATCAGTTGAAAGGTTCATGTGTCTTCTCCAAGATTGATCTTCGATCAGGTTATCATCAATTGAAGATAAGACCAGAAGACATACCCAAGACAACATTTGCTACTCGTTATGGATTGTATGAGTATACAGTGATGTCTTTTGGCCTAACAAATGCACCCGCATATTTTATGAATCTGATGAATAAAGTGTGTTCATTGAAGATAAGTTTGTGGTAGTGTTCATTGATGACATTTTGATATACTCCCGGAATGAGGAAGAGCATGCGGAACATTTGAGAATAGTTTTGGAAAAGCTCAGAGAACATCGGTTGTATGCCAAGTTCAGCAAGTGTGAGTTCTGATTAAAGAAAGTAGTTTTCCTGGGTCATGTGATTTCTGCAGGTGGAGTGTCCGTAGACCCCGACAAAGTAAATGATGTGCTCAATTGGACACAACCAAAGTCAGTATCCGAGATCAGAAGCTTCTTGGGATTGGCCGGTTATTATCGTCGCTTTATTGAAGGTTTCTCCAAGCTTGCAAGACCTCTCACCCAGTTGCTAAAGAAGGAAAAGAAGTTTGAATGGAGTAAATCGTGTGAGGATAGTTTTCAAGAGCTGAAGAAGAGATTAACTTCTGCACCAGTGTTAACACTCCCGGATATTAGAAAGGATTTTGAAGTCTTCTGTGATGCATCAAGGCAAGGACTAGGCTGTATTTTGATGCAAGAAGGAAAGGTAGTAGCCTATGCTTCAAGACAATTGCAACCCCATGAGGGGAATTATCCAACCCATGATTTAGAGCTTGCTGCCGTCGTGCATGCTCTAAAAATATGGAGGCATTATTTGATCGGTAATCACTGTGAAATCTATATGGATCACAAAAGTTTGAAGTATATATTTACCCAACCCGACCTCAATATGAGGCAAAGGAGATGGCTTGAGTTAATAAAAGATTATGATGTTGGAATACATTATCATCTAGGAAAGGCCAATGTAGTAGCTGATGCCTTGAGCAGAAAGAGTTACTGTACTAAACTGTTGATTAAAGACAGTATGCCTGCACTTCAAGAAGAATTCCAGTGGCTCAATTTGGAAGTAGTAGAGGAAGGATTCCTGGCTACTTTGGAGGTTCAGCCAACTCTAGAGGACCAGATCAAGACAGCTCAAAAAGATGATAAGTATGTCAGGGAAATTAAGGAAAATATGAAGAAAGGAAAAGCACCAGGATTTTCAGAGGATGAAGAGGGTATCATATGGTTTAGGAAAAGAATTATTGTACCTGAAAAGAAAGAAATAAATGAGTTAATTCTGAAGGAAGCCCATGAATCTGGATACTCAATTCACCCTGGAAGTACAAAGATGTATCAAGATCTCAAAGAAAGGTATTGGTGGTCAAGTATGAAAAGAGAGATTGCCGAGTACATAGCTCTGTGCGATGTATGCCAACGGATTAAAGCTGAACATCAGAGACCTGCCGGGCTTTTGCAACCTTTACAGATACCTGAGTGGAAATGGGAAGAGATTGGTATGGATTTTATAACCAGATTGCCAAGAACAAAATCAGGGCACGATTCAATTTGGGTTATTGTGGATCGTCTGATAAAAGTCGCACATTTCATTCCAGTAAAGACAACATATTCGGGGGATAGACTCGCAGAGTTGTATATGTCAAGAATCGTGTGTTTGCATGGAGTTCCAAAGAAGATTGTGTCAGATCGAGGATCTCAATTCACCTGAAGATTTTGGCAGAAGCTACATGGACTTTTGGGCACAAACTTAAATTTCAGCACAGCATATCATCCGCAGACAGATGGTCAAACAGAAAGAGTAAATCAAATTTTGGAAGACATGTTGAGAGCCTGTGTCCTAGCGAACAAGGCTAATTGGGATCAAAGCTTGCCCTATGCGGAGTTTTCCTATAACAATAGTTATCAATCCAGCTTGCAAATGTCTCCATTCGAAGCCCTATATGGCAGAAAATGCAGGACACCGTTGTATTGGAAAGAAACAGGAGAAGGACAAGTGTTTGGACCAGATGTGTTGAAGCAAGCAGAGGAACAAGTTCGTCTGATCCAGGACAGATTAAAAATGGCTCAAACCAGACAGAAAAGCTATGTGGACAATCGTTGAAGAGCGTTAGAATTTGTACCAGGAGATCATGTTTATCTGAAAGTTTCGCCTGGGAATGCGACGTTTTGTAGTTAGTGGAAAGCTTGCTCCTAGATTCATTGGGCCATTTCCTGTTACAGCAAAAGGGGGAGAAGTCGCGTACCAGTTGAAGCTTCCACCTCAGTTGTCAAAGGTGCACGACGTCTTCCATGTGTCCCAGTTAAGAAAGTGTCTCAGAGTACCAGAAGAACAGATGCCTCTAGATGAAGTGAACTTGAAAGAGGACTTAACTTATCCAGAGTATCCAGTCAAGATATTGGATGAAGCAGAGCGTTGTACGCGAAACAAGGTCATCAAATTCTGTAAAGTGCAGTGGAGCAACCATTCCGAGTCAGAAGCGACTTGGGAGCGTGAAGAAGATCTGAGAGCAAAGTTCCCTAGTCTTTTTCCCAGTCCGTCCGAATCTTGGGGTCGAGATTCTTTCTAAGGTGGGTAGGTTTGTAACATCCCAAAAATCCAAACTCTAAAAATTTTAATTTAAAATTAATTATTTTAAAGTATTTGGATTTTATTTGGCTTTTGTTTGGTTTTCTGGATTTTCTGGAGTTTAAAACCTATTTTTAAAATTTAAAAAGTATTTTAAAATATGAAAAATTAAATACCAACATTAGTTGGAAATAATTTCATTAAGTCCAAAATAACTTCAGGAGCTTCTGTGAATTTTTCTGGAATTTTTGGAGGTATTTTCATATTTTTCTGAGGCTTAAATAATTTCCTAGCCTTTTCTGAAAATAAAAATCAAATTCTAAAAATAAAAAATCCAAATCCTCTCCCTCCGGCCGACGCGTGGACAGCCCAGACCCGCCCACGTCGTCGCACGGCCCAATCCCGGCCGCTCTCCCCCTCTTCCACCGCCAAGCGGGCCCCGCCCAACAGCTTCCCCGCGCCTCCCTCTCCCTCCTCTCTCTGCCCGCGGGCCCCGGCCGTCAGCCGCTCTCGCCCCGCACCCACTGCCCGATCCACCTCCCCTGCCACGCGGCTTCATCCGCACCGCCCGCTCTCTCCCTCTCCTCTCTCACTGCGCGCGGGCCCCGCCTGTCAGGCCCTTCTTCCCCTCCCGCGCGCCTCCTTCCTTCTTCCTCTTCCCCCTTTCCTTTCTTCGCCGGCTGACCGAGTCCCCCGGGGATCCCGCCCTTCCTTCCCCGGCTCTCTCCGGCTTTGGAAACCCCGAGCACCCGCGCGACCAAATCCCCAAACCCCCGCGCCTCTCTTTCCTTCCGCGCCCCCTCTTTCCTTCCCTCCCCTCTCCCTTCCTTTTTCCAGCCACCATCACCGGCGAGTGATTGCCGCGCCTGTGTCCCCCCTCTGTCCCTATAAAAAGCCCCCTCGGCTTCCCCTCTCACTGGACCTCTTTCCTCCGTCCTCGCCCGCTTCTCCTGAGCCCCTCCTCGCCCTCGCGTCGTGCGCCTTGCTTGCCGCCGCAGCCATCAAGTCCGGCGAGGAATCACCGCCGCCTCGGGCAACACCTTGCCCCGCCGCTGCCACCGTCGTCTTCCCCGTGCGCCGGTGACTGCCCCCGACCCCTCCGGCCACCCTCGCCGTCGCCTCCGTCCACTTCTGGCCGAACCCCTCCGGTAGATACCTCAAAAGGTATATTTACCCTTTATGGGTAAGAAACACCGTGAGCCGGTTGGTTACGGTGTTATCCTTCCTCCCCGGTTCCTCGGCGCGTTCGAGCCCCCGGCTCCGCACGCTGAGGTTGAGCCATTTCTGTTATTTTTCGCTCTAACATGTGGACCCGGTGGTCATTTGTCGGTCTATGGGCGGTGACATCTGGGCCTGCTGTCGGTGCCTCTGGCGGCATGTGGGTCCAGAGCCCTAGGGTCCCACTGTCGATGGCCAAGCGACACAGGGCCTTGCGAGAAGGGTCCCACTTGTCGGTGGCTGAGTAATAGGCTCGCTGACATGTGGGCCCCACTGGCCATAGACTCAGAGAAAACAATAAAAGAAAAAGAATAAAATGTAAATTCTGCATGTGGGTCCCACCTGTCAGAAATTTAATAATTTTTGGAATTAATTGAACTGAAATCTTTAAATAAGCATAACTTGTTCATTTTAACTCCAAATTGAGCCGTTCAAATTTCTAAATTCTTCTAAAATCATAATCTATCCAAATATGCTCCTATTGGAATTTTTGGTTGTATTTGGATTTTTGTTTGTATTTATTTGTTTTGTTTGCTCCGTCTTTTCGCGCGTAGATTCCACCGTTGTCAAAGAAAGATCTCTCCACCCTGCAGCAAGAAGACCCAGAGAGCGTGCAAGAAGGCAAGTCTCCTTTGATCATTTTGAACCTATGTTTGTGAAATTTTTTAATTATTTTTAATTTATGTGCATCGCTATTTACATAGAATCTTAATTTTGTTTTAGCAAGATAGTTACTCCAATCATTGCTATGCCCTCAATTGAAATTGAATGCCATGTACCTTTGTAACCCTAGGATCACCTTTGTCTCAATAATGAGATTATTATTAAATCTTTGAAAATTATTAGAGCGGTAGTAAAATGCTTAGTCATGCTATTTAACCTTGGAATGGGAAATCTTATTTCATTCAATTAGTATTTGTATTTAGAAGTTTGTGGCAAATGGAATTGTCACTGTGCTTTTAAAAATAAAATAAAATGTGAAAGTTGGTTTAGACTGGGGTGGATGGTTAGTTGGGATTGGTGCGAAAAGCACGAGATCTTGTAAGTGTATGTTCCACCCTAGTCGATTAAGGACCAACGCTTGTGATTCTCCAGACTGAGCATTACCATACAACCCCAAGTCTATATGGGTACGACCTAGCTGATTAACTTACAATAGTCTAGTTTAGGTGCCACCAATGGAACGTGGGTGCCAGAGATTTACTGGTTATTCACAGTGAGGAACAGGGATGTACTGTACTCATATGGCGCAAGAGGGGGCTTCGGACTGGGTGGATGGAACCCTTCTGCGGTGAAACCTCAGCGGGTGGTGTCTGGCTAGACTAGAGTGAGGTAAAGGCTTTGTGATATTTTATCTATGTCTCATGCCAAAGGAAGCGTGGTGACTATTAAGGTAATTTATCTCTTGGGGGTAAAGTTGTACAACCTCTGCAGAGTGTTAAACTATTCGAATAGTCGTGCCCACGGTCAAGGGCGGGCAAGGAATGCATTCACATGGTAGACCCTTGGTTTTCATTTTAAAAACAAAGTTTTGTACTCCAAGAGTGGAGGGAACTCTCGGAAGGGTATCCTGGTGGTCAAAGCTAGAGAGGGTGGATGTAACCCGCAGTCTCAAATTTTATCGGTTAAAGTTGGTTAACTAGTGTTGGTGGATAGAACCTTCACTATACAATGCTTATTAGTTTCAGTTAAACAATTAATTGGTCAAAATGATGCCTTCGAAATTACTTAATGGTATTTGAAATAAAATATTGCTTTGTGCAAAAGAACCATATAACCCTCCTTTGTTAAGCCCTGCATCTATTGCATTTTTCCCAAGACTTGCGGAGTACTTTATGTACTCACATGCTGCACTCAAAAATAATACTCAGAGGAATACGAAGCTCAAGAGGGAGACTACGACTACTTCGCGGGTGGATTCGACGAAGGATTTCCGGAGTACTAGGTCGCGCTTCCCCAGCCAATTGCCTGTGGCGTATTGATGGGTCTTCGCTGAATTTATTTTTGCTTCCGCTGTGTGCGAGGTCTTGAAACCTCATTTGTAATAATGAGACCTTTCGGTCAGTACTCTTTATTATTGTAATAAAGCACTGTTGGTTATGTAATCATTTCTGTTTAACTGTGTGCACTAGCTTTGATCTAGAACTAGTGCTGTAATACACAGAGGGTCTGGGTTTGGAAATCCGGGGTCCCGACATCCATTATGTGTTAATGATGAAGTTTGGTAATTGATGACAATTGTTTTGTGGACTAACATTTTCTATAAGTTGGATGAATATGTTAGGTTCCAGAAATGAGGATAACTTGGGTTGACTTCATGGGTTGAAGATCATCAAGCCAAGATCGAGAAGAAGATGGCTTCATGTATTGAAGGCCATCAAAGAAGAAGACGCATCATGAGTTGATGCAAGAGGAGATGATCATGTGTTGATCATCAAGTCAAGGAAGAGCATCATGTATTGATGGAGTTGATAAAAAGGTTGGATCGTGAGTTGATGCATATCGAGACGATGACCCAAGACAAAGATATAACTAGCTAGGGCTAAGAATGTGTTCCTAGTCTTTTACCGATCTTGGTGTTTGGTTCAAAGACCGGATTACTAGTATAGGTTGTCGTACTATTAAGAGGTGTCATGTCTAATAGTTTGAGTCTCATCATGCTCAAATCTCACCTGCTCTAGCTCATCTTGACATGAAGCTTGCATTTGCGAATGTATTTTGCAAATGGTTAAAACTCATGTATTGAATTCCTAGTAATATGGGACTATCTATTGCAAATGTGTTTTGCAAGTGTTTGAAGTCCATATTTTCATTCTTTGAGACATGAGGCTTATATTTACGAATGTGTTTTGCAAATAGTTATAGCTCATATTTAATCTTTGTATTTGAGATCATGCAAATAGATGGGTTATGTAGCCCTCTGAATAAGCTTTCCATGGAGTCCAAGATCAATCAATTCCGACATCGAAGTCAAAAGTTATAACCTAGATGTTTGACCGGTGTTGATCTGGAGGTCAGACTACCATTGTAATGTAGGTCAGACCACCCTTGTAACGGAGGTCTGACCGGTGTTGATATGGAGGTCTGACCGGTTTGGACCCGGCGGTCAAACCGGCTTTGAGGTAGCGGTCTGATCGGCCAGCGAAACTTCCGTTCCTCGCCCGAAACCTTTTTTCTAGAGAGCGACTTCGCTGATCTTTCTAGGAGTAGTCTAACCGGTCCTATGTGGGTGGTCTGATCGGTCCTAGCGGTCTAACCAATTTCAGTGTGGCGGTCTGACCGGTTTTTCAGCCCAATGACTAGTTTTTTTGTGACCGTTGGGAGAGCGGAAGTACCAGCAGTGTAACTGCGGTACTTCCGACCCTCGGGCGGGTAGTTTTTGAGGGAGGTGTATAAATATGTTGCTGGTGCTTGGCTTGCATTCCTTGAACTAGAGTGAGGCTCTCCACTCAATAGTGCATGTGTTGCACTTTGTGAGAGAGGACAGGTGTTCTAGAGTGCATGTGTTGCCTCTAGAGGTGGACTTTGTATCCAAGTTGAGCTTGTGTATTTGTTGCACATGGTGAGAGTCAGGTGAGGGACTTGGCTTGTTACTCTTGGAGTTTGCCGACTCCTAGACGGTGTGGGAGGCGTCGTGCGCGGTGATCTTCTCAAAGAAGGTTGTGAGAGGACCCAGCGAAGTTGTGAAGGTTGAAGCTCACCTACCCGGAGCGAGAAAGAGATATCACTAGTGATTTGAGGTGGAAGGCTTAATTCGTGGAGCCGGTCCGATTTGTTCGATCTTACCTTAACGTGGACTAGAGGAGACCGGTAAGTCTCCGAACACCACAGTAAAAAGAGATTGTGTCATTTATGGTTTGATTTCTTGTGCTATTTTTACATTCAAGCAATTTACTTAGCATTATTTTGATTGCTTGTAAATCTAGAATTGCAAACCTTGACCTAGATTAGCATTGTTGGTGTACTTAGGTGAATTTGCTTGTCTTTGGCGCTATTTGAGCTAAACCAAATTGATTTAAGGTTCCGCATTGTTTACTTGGTTTAGGCAAATAGAAAAGGTCTTGAATTGCTAATATTAATTTGAAGAAAATTTTTAGACTGCCTATTCAACCCCCTCTAGTCAGCCTCCTCGATCTTACACATGAGCAATAGGGGATCGAGGGAATGCTTACCACAAGGTTGGCCGAGTGGGAGAGGGGCCGAGGTGAGCTGGTGGCGGAGGCCATGGGCGGCGCGAGGGAGGCCTCCGTGGAGGGAGAAGCTCGGCGACGAGGAGCTCGGCCGATGGTTGGAGAAGATCCAAGGCACCGTGGAGATGCCCCCAGAGCAAGAAATCGGGCGGTGGTGCTCCAAGGAAGAAATGGCGGCGGTGGAGGCGCATTCGACCAACGGTGAGGAAGACGGGCATCCCAGCGAGCTCAATGCGGCGTTTTTCAATTAGGCCAGACGGGAGGGACTAGATGCTTGGGAATACAAGGTGGTATGCTTGAATTGGAGGGGGACGCACCGGAGTGCCAGAATGGCGAGGAGGCAGCGGCGGCAGCTCACGGGCGCTGGGCAGGAGAAGACACAGGGGAGTGGCGCGAGAGCAAAGGCGAGGAGCCAGTCTCCTACTTATGGCCAGAGGTGTCACTATGGAGCTACTGCAGCTGTTGTCGGAAGAACAAGCGCGGAGCGGCAACATGGACGGCGCATGGGCGCGTGGCTGCCACGGGGAAGGCATGAGCAGGAAGAAGAGACAGCACAGGAAGAAGAGGGAAGAGAAGGAATGATGGAGGAGGCAGGGGCGCTTGGGCCACACGGCAAAGAGAGGAAAAAGAGAGAGGGGAGAGAGAGAAAAGAGATTGGGCCCACATGGAAGTGAGAGAGAAAAAGGGAAAGGGAAAGAAAAAAGGGAAAAAGAAAGGCTCAAACATTATTTTGAATTTTGGATTTTTAATTTAAATTTTAATTTGCATTAGGATTTACTGATTTTTGGAGTTTGCATGTTATTCAAAATTTGAATTTTTATTTAAGCTTTGTATTTAATTTTTGGATTTTCAATTCAAGTCTTGGTTCAAATATCTAGATAAAAACCTAACATTTCTCTATTTTAAGATTTTCTTTTATTTTGTGTTGAATAAATTTTTGAGTATTCAATTCATGGGTTTTGCATGCTAATTGAATTAAAAGGAGGGATTTTTGGTTTAACCATTTAAAGACATATTCCAATATTTCTTTTGGTTTTATTTTATTGACTTGAATTTGAATTCAAGATTTTGGTATTTTGAATTCATGATCTGTAATGTCATTTTTCATTTTTATTATTTACATGATCATTATTTGTGCTGGGGATTATTTGTGGTTATTAATTTGCATAGCATGAAACTCAGAAAATTTCAAATAAATTTTCAAAAGAAATTTGAATGCCAGAAAAGTGCAAGAAAAGGTTTTAAAAACTCCATATTTTTTAATATCCAAATTTTGGGATGTTACATAGATGTTACATAGTCTTTCTTCTGTAGGATATGACCATCCCTCGAGAAGTTTCCCTCTTGAGCCGTCACGGCAGAGGCGGGGATGAGACCATCCTTCCCTTTGCATGTGTGCACACCTTCACGTAACCACGCTAGGTCAATACAAATTAATTAGCCCTACCTACAATTTGCTAGCTTATGGTTGTGCTGTTATACACTAGGAGGTCGTTACAAGATTCAGTTCTTAGGGTTATCTGGGCGGTTCTACCACTAACCACACTCTTGTACACTACTACAAGTTGGGGTTCTTGGGAGCATAAAATATTCATGTCAAAATATACCAGCTATTTTTACCTATAACTTCCCAAATCAGTTTCTCATGATTTGAAGTGATGCTTGGGGCATTTTGGTGCCCCCGAGTATCTAAGTAGTACTAGGCATGGTGCATAATTGTAGACTAATTTTTGAAAGGTTACATTATAATTTTGCTAGGGTGACAAGGCTCAGATATTCAAGTGTTCCAAAAGAGGTGTAGTACTAACAAGTTAAATAATGGGCATATAACTAGAATCTTAAAACAACATATATTTGCATATGAAATAACTGCATGCAATTTGATAATTTAAAACGAAAATAATTTGCAGAAGATGTAGGTTTAACATGATCAAAGTATTGACTAGCCTTGCATGGTTTACCGCAGTCTTGAGCTCACTCAAAGCTTTCTCATTAGATGGTCTTGAGCTTCAGGTCTTTATCTTCATTTTGATCTTGGTTTCGCTTGATCCATTGATTCTTCAGGGCTCCAATTTCTAATTACGCACTAAACAACTAAATCCAAATAAATGCAAATAAATCAAAGGTTCAAATAAATCTGAATAAACTCAATTTAGCTTTATTATAAGTTAATGGGTGATTTGAGGCAAGGTTGATTGGGCACGGAGTGTTGATGGAGTCAAAGGGGTTGGAGCGAAGTGATAAATGGCTAAGGGAAATCTGTCGAGACGGATGCTAAGGAAGGTTTATGGTGAAGGAATATTTATGGGAATATTCCTCTTAAAACTTGGGGATGGCTTGGCATAGCCAATGATAAAATACCATATCTCGATCTTTTAATTTAATAACTTCTTTTAAGTATTTTTATATTTATTAAGGTAGTTCCATGAGTAAGGTTAGACCTATGAACCGGTATATAATCTTAGCTTGTTATTTCTTGAATGGCACTAATTTGTACATCGCAAGAGCATTAACCATGACCTAGGGGTTCATATATCATTTTTAATTTAACTTGCATTCTAAGCTAAGAGTTAGTCGATATGCTAATAATTTTCAACATTATTTTCCCAATAGTTATACTTATTAAGATGTTTTATTTGTCATAATAGTTCTAATAAATTATTGATGGCGTCAACTATATTCTAAGAAAATAGGCCAATGGGAATGGATGCTTTAATTTAGATGTCAATTACTGCGGAGATTTAACTAACTATATTCGGGGTAACATTTAATTTAATTTTGCATTCAAAATTAACATTAGTTGCTCAACATTCAATTTAATTCCCTAAATTGTTCAAGTACCATTTGGAGAGGGATCCCTATGGCTTTTGAGACAATTAATTATATGCAAGGAAATCTTTCATTTAAGTCACGTAACTATAGTTTAAATATTAATGGCTTAACACTTCAATTTATTTAATTGTTATTCGAAGAAGTATTTTCATGACCTTTTTAAGATATAGGAATGACAGCCATATTTTAGATGGTTAAATTTTGTATTACTTAATTATATAATTATTTTGTTATGCAAATAGTTTTACGATATATTCTTTAAGCATATTCTAATTTATTCATTGTCATTTTATGTGGGATGTTAGTCAAAACACAAGCTCCCATTTCACCTTCCTACTTATTTTTTTAATTAGACAATTAATCTCTTAATTGGGCATGGTGCTAGGCAAAAGGAGCAGGGAGGAGGAAGGTTGCGCCAGAAGAAGCCAAAGGGAAGAGGAGAGAGAGGGAAAAAGGTGGATGGGCCCACATGTAAGAGAGAGAGAAAAAAGAGAATGAAGGAAAAGAAAGAGAGGAAAAACAAAGGCTTAAGCCTATTTTGAAATTTAGATTTTTAATTTGAATTAGGCTTTACTTATTTTGAGTTTTGCATGATATTCAAAATTTGAATTCTCAGTTCAATTATTTAGATGCAAGTTTTTAATATTTCTTTAGCCATTACTTTTCTTTACCTAGTTAAATTGAATTTTAAACTTTTATTTCCATTATCTAATATTCGAATTTGTGTTTGTGTGTAGATCCTCAGATTTTTCATTTCTTTGATTAACACCATTATTGTTTGTACTTGGATATTATTTCTCAATATATTAATTTGCATGTCACAAAACTCAAAAGATTTCAAATAAATATTCAAAAGAATTTTGAATGCCAGCAAAATGCAAGAAAAAAAATTAAAAATTCCATATTTTTAAACATCCGAATTTCGGGATGTTACAACTACCGTCCATCAATCACGGCAGCTTTGACTACCGACCATCGACCACAGCAGCTACGACTACTGACTATCGACCACGGCTGCGTCCACTGACCACTGTACAGTACATGACACACAAGTATATTTGGCAACGACCACTGTATAGTTAATGACATACTAAGACACGATTACGACCACGCAGTATTTGAACACACCAAGTACTTTGACCACGACCAATCTCAACAACAAAATAAAAGGCTATTCATCCATGTCACTGTGTCAAATAAAAGAGGAAGAAGAAATAATGATGTTTGTGTCAAAAGAAAGAAAAGGTGTTGCAATGTACCTGTCCATCATCACATCATCGTCATCATCACATCGTGCTGGTGTTGGTGATAGATGTGTAGGGTTTGTAGAGCAAGTGTTTGTTTTTTCCCTATTGTCTTGGTTCTCGGCTGGCTGGCCCATGTGATTTGATAGTCTTTTTATTGTGAAATTCTTTTCAATAATCTAATTTTTATTTAAAAATACAAAATTATACCTATATTTTATTTTTTTTTACAAAAAGTAACCACATGTAGCCCAACCATTGGGCGACAGGGTTCAATAGCCCAACGGTTGGGCTACAAGTTACTGTCGTCCAACGGTTGGGCTACTGGACTGCTGTCGCCCACCGTAGGGCGACTGAAGGACATTTATATTATTTTTTAAAAAAAATCGAGTATCGAGTAGATTTTTTTAAAAATAATCTATTTTATTCAAAAATATAAAATTATATCTATATTTTTATTTGTTTTACAAAAGTAACTGACTACCTAAATCTGTGATCATTCTATGACATTTTCAATCTCAATATTGATAGAGAAATCTCAAAAAATTTGTAGTCTAACAACACTATGAGCAAACGTTGTTCAACCTCAAATCGGTTGGGAGGCCAATTTAGTATGACCATCTTGGAATAGTATACGAATTAACACCTACATATGTATCGAATTTGATTGATTCTGCAAAAAGCAAAAGGTGTCAACTGTCAGCCACAGTTTTATTGTATGTTAGTACGGCTGAAAATAACGATGTCCTTCAGTCTACATGCCGCTTGGCCATTGGCCGGCATGGTCCAGTCGCCCAACGATTCGGTTACAGGGGTTTGCTATTGGAACCTGTAGCCCAACCGTTGGGCTATTGGACCCGTCGCCCTACGGTTGGGCTATTGGTCTTTATGTTGCTCGGTTGTTGGGCGTCAGGATCCAGTCGTTTAACGGTTGGACTACATGTGGTTACTTTTATGAAAAATTAAAATATAGATATAATTTTGTATTTTTGAATAAAAATTAGATTATTTTTAAAAAAATTCATCTTATTATTGGCACAGTACTATAGTTGTGAGAAGATTGCTGAATTCGTGAGAGAGAGAGAGAGAGAGAGAAGGGGCAACATCTGAATATGTGCTTGTTTTCTGCGACGGTTTCTTAGTTACTAGGGCCCAATTCAATTTTGGTGACTGTGTGAGCTTTGTATGCATATCAGACGGCTTTATTCGTCTGTTGGAAACAGATCAAGCAGGCCACGTGCTACTGGTCTCTATACATACTCGCTCCATCCAGATTTATGAAAACATATTTCTTTTTAGCATATAGACTAAAGAGATAGTAAAAATAGCTAAAATATCTCTAATTATTATATATAAGCATTATATTTAATATATATTTATTCGGGATATAAAAAGAGCATCATATTAATTTTGCATGGAATATAAAATACGTCATATATTTATAAACAAGACTATTTAAAAAATATGCTCTATAAACTTAGATAGAAAGAGTACATCACAATGGATGCCCGTGCTTCGATACGTGAGGTCTATGTATTTGAAAAAAGTTACTAGAGTGACAGTAGACATACGCGTGTCTATGCTATGTGAGGTCTTTGTGTCTGAAAATTTTCTAAAGTAACAATATATGTGCATGTGTGTCTGTGCTAGTGAGTTCCGTGTATCTAAAAAAACGTCTAAGGGCAAGTACAATAGAAGAGGTGGCTGCCACCTCTAGGACTAGCCACATAAGCAAAAAGATTACATGTGGCTCATGTGGAGGTAGCTAATACAATGAGTAGAGTAGAGGTTACCTCTACTAAGGGCGTCTCCAACAGCTGACTATTTAGTTAGCTAGATCTGATGTGGCAAGAAAAAAGTAGGAGAGAGAGTAGTCACTAGCGACGAGCAAATAGCTGATCTATTTCACGTAGTCCAAGAACATGAGAGAGGAGCATGTGGGTCCAACAGTATAAAATAGTCTTTGCTTTTGTCTCTCACCTCCACGTCAGCTGACTATATAGCTAGTACTAGCTATTACCATTGCGGACGCCCTAAAGCACTCAAACATTTAATACTTACATAAATATATCAGGGGTCACCTCTTGCATGAGGGGTAGTTTATCTCTCTCTCCTCGTATAATGTGCTAGAGGTCACCTCTTGCATAAGGGGCAGTTTGCTTCTCTCTCTTCCACTTAGGATTGTGCTGATATGGATTTCACTAGAGGCAACCTAGTCAGCACCATTGTACTTGCTCTAACCGGACATGCGTGTAGGTACGAATATAGGAGTGTTAACGAATTAAATACGAATTGAATAGTTTATATATAAATATCGAACAAAACGAATAATAAAGATATTATTGATACTTTGAGTTTTAATATATCGAATATAAATCGAGTAATCTAGATACCAGATAAAATGGATAATTTGGATCTAATCAGCACCCTCAGCACCGATCTACCTCGCAAGAACATCAAATTGTGAAGTCCCTATTCTTTTTTAGCTTTTAAAAGTTGTTTTTGACTTTTCTATAGCAATTGGCTTTTAAAAAAATGTTTTTAAAGTAAAGTCTATAAATTGATTGTAATAAATAGTATAATAATTTTATTTATATCAATTAAAATTATGTATGGACTTCCCTTACTTTATGCTTTCTCTCAGTAATAACAAAAACTTAGAGACGAGTGCGGTAAGTTGTCCACGCCGCTCGAAATTAATCAATCGATCCAAGAAACGAATCGAATCCCCAAGCCAATCCAAGATCAGATCAGATCAGATCGCGTTGGCCCCAATTCCAATTCCAATTCCCGTTGGGGATCGGATCCCACTCCCTCCGATTCCAAGCCAGTGAAGACGGATGGCGATCGTGTACGCGCTGGTGGCGCGCGGCACCGTAGTGCTGGCCGAGTTCGCCGCCGTCTCGGGCAACGCCGGCGCCGTGGCCCGCCGCATCCTTGAGAAGCTGCCAGCGGAGGCGGAGGCGCGGCTGTGCCTCGCGCAGGACCGCTACATCTTCCACGTCCTCCGCTCCCCGGAAGGCCTCACCTTCCAATGCATGGCCAACGACACCTTCGGAAGTCAGTAGCAATCCATACTCCTCCTCCTCCTCCTCCTCTTCTTCTTCTTCAGTTGCTTCCTTCCTCTATTAGGTATCACCGAGCTGGGAATTTTGTTTATTTCTCTTGTTTTACCCTCTTCCCTAACATCTCATGCTCTTGGGGGTGCTGTAGTCCAAATTGTACATGCTAGGATCACGGCCTGTTTCTGTGGATGGTTCTATCCATGCTGTTTATCTTGGGCATTTGTTCTCAGTACAATTCCTCTATTCATGATGCAGGAAGAATTCCCTTCCTATATCTTGAGGACATCCAGATGAGGTTTATGAAGAACTACGGCAGAATTGTGCATTCTGCACTGGCTTACGCAATGAACGATGAGTTCTCCAGGGTGCTCCATCAGCAGATGGAGTTCTTCTCAAGTAACCCCAGCGCGGACACGCTCAACCGTCTCCGCGGCGAAGTCAGTGAGGCAAGTGGCAGAGATTGGTTCAAACAGAAATTTGTTGGGTGGCATTAGCGTTCTGAGCTTGCCGTGTCTGTGCTTTCGAGCTTGTGCAGATACACACCGTCATGGTCGACAACATAGAGAAAATTCTGGACAGAGGCGATCGCATCTCACTTCTTGTGGACAAGACTTCCACCATGCAAGACAGCTCTTTTCACTTCCGGAAGCAATCCAAGAGGCTTCGCAGAGCTCTTTGGATGAAGAATGCCAAGCTCCTGTAAGTGTTACACATTTTCCATCTTTCTTTCAAGCTCTGCTTTCTTTTCCTTCTCATCAATTTTCATAGACACTAGCCGTCAATTATGGATCAGTCCTGTGGTCATTGACTTTACAAAGTTTTTCTACTACAATTTACTCTGCAATGAGCAGTCCCAATTGCTACTACGAAACACTCCCAGATCTGCTATCTGCATAACCAATTGTACTGGTTTCCTGCTTGTCCCCAGTGTTTTTCAGGCAGTTATGGTTTGCCATATCCCCAAATTCAACCTGGCTGGACACGTGCCAGTTTTGGACGGAAAAGAACTGTGATTTTTATGAAATCATATGCTCGTTGTTGAAGAACAATGGGACAGATGGCTTAGATAAGTGTAAATCACCCCATAACTCTTGCTGAATGCAATAAGTTGTTGTGATGTCAGGTTTGAAAGCAGTGAAATCCCTGCCCTCACTGGGAAATTTAGGGATCGGTGGTTACTGGTGGGCAGAGCAAACTACTAGCGATTTTCTAGAACACTGGAATTTTGTTTTTCGTGATTGCTATATATATCTCAAGGTTTAAGTAACTTGTTTGGCAGCTTGTGATATATTTCTTATCCTGCCTTTGTCGCAGAGCTGTGTTGACGGTTGTCATCGTCCTTCTTCTGTACTTGATCATTGCTGCTTTCTGTGGAGGCTTTTCCCTTCCTTCGTGCAGATCATGAATCACACTATGGACTACCCCATTTGGAGCACAATACCAGGGAGAATGTATGCTGTGTTAAGCTCTGTTCGGCTTCCAAAGCTAAAAATGATATCTTGAGCAACAGATGTGCAGTTGAGTTTTCGGTAGAAGCAGTTGGTGTTTTGCTCATTGAAGTTGATATGAGATGGTTAGTACAAAATGGGATCTGCAATGTAGAGTATGTCGTTTCGGGTGCCTGAACAACAAGGTGGGGGGGTTTCACTTTGCTGTACCTATCTTTTGCTGCCGTTGTGCTTGTGGATGAATCGGGTATCTAGCTTTACCTATCTTTTTGTGTGTGAATTGGGCAAGTTAACCAATATTACGCAAGTGTCAAATACTTTCTCTATCTTATTTAGATAATGAATGGCACCCTACTTTACTGGACCTACCAAGTAACGATCAAAATCTTGTAGGTATAGCTATTGAAAAGGTATCAAATTTTACTTAATTTTACCCAATCTTATTGAGATAATTAATGGCACTTTACTTTGCTAGACTTATCAGCTAACGGTTGAAATCTTAATAGGTGCAACTATTAAAAGGGCATCAAGTTTTACTTAATTTTTCTAGAGCGATATTATTCTATCATGTTCAAAACACCTAAAATAATAACATGGATAATACTATAAGAGGAAAAACTAAAAATATTCACAGTTAAATTATATTAAACTGTGAGATAGTATGTCCCTTAGCACAATTCACATCTACTATTGTCGAAACCAATTAATCTTATCAACAAGTGCCTAAACCAATCCAACAATATGAATTAATCTAAACTGTCATATCAAACCAGTAATAGATCTAATTTACTACCACTATATATCAACTATATACAACTAATCCAGATCAAATACTACACAGGATGGCTCTGATACCGCTGTTAGGATACGGGTAGGCTACACAAACTTAGATTAATTTCTACCACGTAAACTAGGGAACTATGCGAGTAAGATATCATAGATTGTTACCACTACACGCGTAGTGTTGTGGAAGTAGAGTTAAAGCAGCCAATTCAACGAAGAGCACATCCGTGTAGTGAAAGTGGATGATCATCCTCTGGTCAACCGTCTCCTCGCGATCGTCCCGTTCAGCGTCGCAGTTGCAGCAGCGCCTATACCGAGATCCACATGTCTAGGGATGAAACACTGTGTGTCAGCGTGCTAGCACCAGCGCACATAACAGTGGTTATGAGAGGTGGCGGCTAAGGTTTCGATGGGTGTGTATCAGGATACCTTCTTTAACTCTCACACCTCTCCTTATATAGCTTCCAATCGGATTCTTATCCAATACGATTAGATATTGTATCCAACTCAGAAATCGTCAGGCTAGATTTTTATCTAATATGAGTAGAGATCGTATCCCACTCGAAGACTATCATTTGAACCCTTATCGTTCCAACCAATTAAGTGTATGACCCTGTTGGTTCATGTATATTTGTCCATGGGTCGAAAACTCCATTCTGGTCTATAAGTCAGTAGCAGTTTCTAGTAAGACATAATGACTCCCAAATATACATAAAAATCATATTGAATAAACATATATAGTACTTATGTACTGATCCCTTTGCTTGATGATACCAGATCGAATTCATGGCGAGAAGTGTGCTATTTTATGATAGCTCGATCCTTCACTCGAATCTGTAGTGGATTACTCAGTTGCGATTGAAACCAACTGATGACACTTAAGAATATAACAATTTTTGTAGTATCTCGTAGTAGGTCAATCCAATACCATGTTCTCTAACATGTGCTTATATTATTGATTTAATATCTTATATTCATGATTTGTGAAACATGATCATTAATGAATACATATGTTGATATGTAAAACATAATTATCCCACAGAATGACATAAGATCAGAGATAATTTAGAATAAGATCAAAACATGAATAAGGAGTTCCACGAATAAGTCACATACTTGATGATCAATATGAAAACCATTTATTCAAGGGAGAAAATAACATATTATTCAAAAAATTATAAATATAGAAGTGATATAATTATCTTCATAATTAGCTCTAGGGCATATCACTAACAGCTCCTTGCTCAAACCCCTTCCTTGCTTGGTTTACAAGTGAGCCTCTCGGTTCCAACCAGCCGCAAACCGATGATGTTCACCTAGGAACTGAACTACAAGTAGAATCCAAGAACTGAACAACGAGGTGGAAACCTACTCTAATTGATGTTCGGAAAAACAGGAAAACAAAACCGACACATTCCTTCAGAGGAAATACCATATATAACATTACCACCCATAAACAGTAAGTGTTGCATCGAGTTAAAAAGCACTATTACTGATTTCCAATGAGTGAGTAAATAAGACTGAAACTAGACGTCTGCTGGCACAATGCAGGCAGCCTAGCTCATTCAGTCGATCATATCTGGCTGGCTAGCTAACTATTACCAAGAGCTGCTGTTACCAGTCGATGGCAGGCACCTCTGACGCCATTGATAAGGCAATCGGTCTTCGTTAAGAACCTCAGGAAACTGATGATCCCTTGCGTAGTCAAAACAGACAAAGTCCGACTCTACGATATCCGCAGCAGGAGATGCACTTTCAGTACACTGATGCACATAATTCAAATTTTCTGCAAGTTCAGAATGGTCTGCCCCCGTATGGTTTCCAGAAGGTGGATGCAGGCTCGCACAGGGAGCAACGTCCTGTCAATCAAAAGGAAATTAAGGCATGCATGCATCAAAGTACTAATTAATTGGCAGGCCTAGCAACGATGCGAATAACAAGCTTGCTTTGTTGATAACCAACCCAAAGAGTGATGTTTTTGTCTGTTACTTGTTGATTCGAAGGTCATGTGCCGATCAGGAAAACATTGCTTCAAGAGTATATTGCAAAGGTGAACCAGGCCAAATGCTATAAAAAACATTGCTCCAAGGGTTTATTCATTGCTACACCAACATGGATGCTTCATGCGTGCACAACTTAATGAAAAGTTCAGAAGAAGGAATATAATTAAGGGCTTACCAAGATATGCATCGCGCCAACTGTAATAGGGTAGAGGACAGCAGAAGGATCTTTCTTTTATCGAACCGCGGCAGAAGGATCTGCTTTCTGATGCATTATCACCTGATTCACCGTACACCTTGGCAAACCGCGGAAGCTGTTGATAATTCGCAGTATCTTTATATAAGGTGGACGGAATTATCTAAGCTGTTAATTTTCCATCTGATAGTTAGAAAAAGTGACTGGTTTTAGTAAAGAAAATAGTCAGAAGTTATATAAATACTCCCATAATAATAACCCTTGCAATTAAGCAGCTAGCATAGGAGGATGACAGTCCAAGTGGAACCAAGCAAGCAACGGTAATACGTGTAGTACAGCGATCGATGCTTGATAATGGAGTGATCAGAGGCCAAGGAGCTGGCAGTTCTCCCAGAGTCTCTTTACGGAGCGCCGAAGCATCCTGGCCTCCTCCTCGGTGAGCTCCATCTCCGCGACGCCGAGGACACCGGTGCGGCCAAGGCAGGCGGGGAGGTTAAGGAAGACCTCATGGCCGTCGCAGATGCCATGGAACCCCTTGGCAAGGATGGACATAGGGTGGATGCAGCACTGGTCGCAGAGGAGGGAGGAGACTAGGCTGGCGACAGAGTAACCGATGGCCCACGAGGTGTCACTGCTACAGAAAAGGTTGGTTTCATGAGCTGTCTAAGTTTATAGGTCAGTAATGATATGAGGTCATCACCAACGGTTTTCGAACCGTATGTGATATTCTTTTTTATTCCCAAATCTATTTCTATTTGTTGGCTAGCCTCAGGTAATACTAGCCATGTCTGTGAAACAAGTAGAAACATAACAAGTACATGTATACATCTAATTCATATTCATTTTAGAAATAACAACATCCATTTCACAAATTAATTGACCAAAATGAAATAAATTAACCATTCATGAACAAATACACACATGTACAATTAAACTCAATCTTACCATAATCAAATTTATTCTACATTGTCGAACTCCTCATTTTTGTTTATGACCCTAGACATCAAGAAGTATATACATTGTCCTCGAAGTTGTTAGAGCTTGGTCTGTTCCAACGCAGTCGTAGCGATGGACGCAAGCTATCAGTAGGAAGATCAATGTCATACGTACATATAAATTGATGATAAGTATGAAATAATTATTGTAAGATTGATAAAACTGAGGATCATTGGTCTTCATGGAACCGAGGAATAGTTTCATGTTGTGGCAAACATAGAATACACAGGTGTTGCCTAGTGGCTAATGGTGGCACTACAAAAATAGAATTTGTTAGTTTAAGAGGTATTACTACGAAGTGTTATATATGATTAATATGTACTAGCGAATACCGGGAAATCTATCTTGTATCATAGGGCTTTGATCCCCTCTAGATTTCCGAACAGAAGCAACGCCATTGGCAAATGATCTACATGATTCTAAAAAGTTAGTCTTAGTTATTGAGAAGGAATTAAGGAATGGTTACAATAAAGTTATTTATGGAGGAAATATGTTTACCTGTCGATTAATTATTTGACAACTGTGAAATCGGTTTTAGTCCTCTTTAAGAAATTAAGGTATATTATTTTGTTCTATTTTAGTATAATTACAAGTAGAATTCAGTAAAATCTATACATATATGTACTCATTGTCATTAAACCTACACAAGTTTGGCCCGGGCGATGTCGATATCGGTTTGTGTAGTAACCGGACTTCCTGCCAAGTATGTTTTCTGAATACCTATCTAAAGCGTTTTTTATTGGCCTTCAATGTTCCTTTCCTCGTATGTGAAGTTGAAATTTCTTTGTTGTGTTTATTAAGTACACTTTTCACTTGACTAAAATTATGCACCTTTTGTTTAACAGCTGCACATTTTTACAGTCAGGTGTTGGATCATGCTAGTTTTTTTGTTAGGATAACTTTCGGGAGCACTTAAGATTACCAGTGTGTGTACGAGCTTAAGATACTGCATTGCCTGAATTTTGTTGCGCACATCCTTATTCCAGCTATTTTTTTCCCGTATTTTTTCTATTTTAGCCCTTTTTTAAAAACATATTCACATTTAGACCCTTGGTAGTTTTAATTCCGTTTTTGGACTCAGGGGGTCGCACCGTGACCCACGGCGCCGAGGTAACACGTCTCGGCGCCGTGGTCCATGGCGCCGAGATCCCAGGCCCGCGTCAGCGTGGCGGCCTGCGTGGCGCCAACGTGGCGGCTAGCTCGGCGTCGTGGATCTTGGCGCCGAGGTCTGGCCAGCGGGCCCCACGCGGCCTTCTCCTTTCTCCCTCTGTTTCTTTCATTCTCTCTCCTTCTCTTTTCTCTTGTTCGCTCGGTGCGCCCGCCTCGCCGCCGCCCGTGGTGCCGCCGCCTCCCTCCCCGCCGGCCGCGTCCCGCCGGCGGCGAGCCCCACCGCCTCCGCGCGCGCCCCATCCACGCCGCGGCCGCCTCAGCCGCCTCCCGCGTGGCTGCCCGCGCGTCGGCGCGCGCCGCCCGCCTCCCGCCCGCCCCATCCACGCGCGGCCGCCTCAGCTTGCCTCCCGCTGCGGCGCGCTGCGTCCCGCGCCGCCCGCCGCCTCCCGCCGCCCCATCAAGCCGCCTCCCGCCGGTGCCTCCAAGACCGGCCGGGGGTGGTGGCGGGGGCGTTACCAGAAGGCAGCAGCACGGCCATGGCCCGCTGCCGGCTAGGCCCGTCCTCGCCTGCCGCGCGCCGGTTTGTCCACTACCATCGTCGGACAAGTAAAATTGACTATACAATTTAGTTAGTTAATTAGCATCAATTATAGTGTAGTAGTTAGTTAATTTAGGTACTTAGGTAGTCAGCCAGTTAGTTAGGTAGCATTTAGTTAGTGACTAGGTACTTATTAGTTACTATCTAGTATCCAATTTCGATTAAAGGTATTAAGTTTGGTTTTCTGTATGAACTAGATGGACAACCTAGTCACCCTATACATGGAGGCAGTGTGACAAGTGATGATTATGGAAATGTTCGATTTGTTGAAATGCAAAGGGTGCCTCTGATATTCAGTGATCGGCCGTCGTTTAGTTAGTTGGTTGCTAGGGCCCGGGAGGAGCTACATTGTCATGCAAACGAGGAGAGCATCACAGTTGAGGCGTTACTTCACTTCGGTTCGAAAGATACAATTCTAAGGCGGTTAATCTTAATTGGTTGTGAGGATCAGTGGGACAAATATGTCAAATTGGTTATGAGGAATGAGTTCCAATGTTTGGACCTTGTTGTGCGGAAGGTGTCCATTGATCCCACCCCTCATGGTTATTCACCAGAACTAGGTCATCAGGCACCCTTTGACCCTCCGTTACCGGACCTTGCGTTGGATGTGGAAGAAGTGCTTGAGGTGCCCGATGCTCTATCTGCCCCGAACGAGGTTCAGATTTCTCAACTAGTTCGAGTTGAATGTCGGATTGATGATGTCGTGGCGGCCCCTCAGCAGATCCCTTTGACCCAGAATCATCCCAGTAAGTGTCGAGCAACACTTTAGCTTTTTCCCGTCATTCCATTCTTTTGTCTCAATCCCATCGTTTTCGTGCTTATGATGCAGAAGACATTCCTGATAATGTGGGTGTTCCTCCCGTTGCTCCATCTGGCAACGTTGAAGAAGTCTGCAGGGACTCCAACAGTGTGGATGTTCAAATTGTGGATGATCTGGAGCCTTACGAGATCGCAAGGGCCGTTGATTCTGATGATGACCACCCTTTTGGAGAGCTGACCGAAAGTGATATTGAGCTGATCAGGCGTTATTGCCCTGGCCGGGATCCATCAGTTCATGAATTCAGCGATCTTAGGCATTCTCATAAGCCTTATGCAGAAGGAAGGGATGACGAGCTGCTAGATGCTCCTGAGGCTGGGCCAAGCATGACAATTGAGAAGAGCATGGTGTTTGAGGACTTGCCTGCATTGAAAAGGTGGCTGCAGGAGTATTCAGTGATTCGTAAAAGGCCATTCAAGGTGAGGCATTCTTATGTGGAGCGGAGGTACACAGTTGTGTGCGAGAAGGAAACATGTGAATGGAGGGTTTGTGCTAGGAAACAGAAGGACACGGGAAAGTTCAAGATCACAAGAATCGTTGGCCCACACACTTGTGCCGAAGCAGAGCTCAAACAGAAGCATCGGTAGTTGACCTCTACCATTATTGCCAAGTCACTGTGGCACATAGTAAAGGGAGAACTCAATATGAAGGTGAAGACACTTGCTGGGTTTGTTAAGGAGAAATTTGGATACGAGATAAGGTATGGAAAAGTATGGAGGGCAAAGCAACGCATCTGGAAGATGATATATGGGGACTGGGAAGATGGGTACGGCGGTTGCGGCACTCTTCAATGCAATCAAAGCGGTTAATCCAGGCATGCATTATGA
Source organism: Dendrocalamus sinicus (assembly GCA_036346575.1). NCBI lineage: Eukaryota > Viridiplantae > Streptophyta > Magnoliopsida > Poales > Poaceae > Dendrocalamus > Dendrocalamus sinicus. Next base: position 1,429,938 of record CM070670.1, read on the forward strand.
GTACGTCCCGAAAGCAAATGAATGGACACAAGATGGGAGGCAGATATTCTTCCGTGCTTTCTGGTGCTTTGCTCAGTCCATCGAGGCCTTTCGGCATGGTCGTCCGTCTTCTCCATTGACGATGCGTTTCTTCTTGGCAAGTACCGGGCACACCGATAGCAATTTCCTGTGACGCAGACAACGCGTTGGTTCCTTTGGCGTTTGCTTTGGTTGAGAGGGAGAACAAAGACAGCTGGGGATGGTTCTTGTGGCTCGTTCGGAGGCACGTGGTCGGCCCTGGTAGGGCGGTTGGTGTCATATCTGATAGACACCAGGGCATTCTTGCTGCCGTACAGGAGCAGATACCGGGGTATCCAGCTTTGCACCACCGTTGGTGCACTCGGCATCTTGCCGAGAATCTACTCCGTAAGAATGGTACGAAGGATAACTTTCCTCTTTTCGAGGAGGTCGCTCGAATGCTTGAGGTCAAGTTCTTCCAAGAGAGGTTGGAGCAGCTTAAAACTGCAACAAACGCATAAGGTAGACAATGGTTGATGGGATTGATGAGAGATGTCGACAAATGGACAAGGGCTCATGACGATGGTGGCTGGAGGTACGAGTTTCAGACAAGCAACATGGTTGAATCTTTCAATAATTTGCTTAGGGGTATACATGGTATGCCCGTCAATGCTATCGTATCCTTCACCTTTTACAAGCTTGTTGCCTGGTTCAACGAAAGATACGCACATGCAATGGTGCTACAGAGTAAACAAGAGAGATGGGCGCCAAAACCGAAGTGCCACCTTGAAAAGGCAAAGGCGAGGGCTGAGGCACATGAGGTACATTGTTTTGACAACGCCATGGGCACTTACGAGGTTGTAGAAAGGGGTGGTACAACGACCTATGGAGAGCTTCGGCCGACGAGGAGGCATAAGGTTGTCCTTATTGCTTTCTCATGCACATGTGGTAAACCGAGGCAGTACCACTTTCCATGTTCTCATTATGTGGCAGCAGCAAGGTATCGCAACTTTGACTACAAGAGCAAGATACCTCGGGAGTTCAGTGTTGACAACCTTGTGCTTATGTGGTCTCCCCGTTTCGAGCCTTACCGGGATGAGGGAGAGTGGCCACCATACACCGGGCCCAAATACATTGCGGATCCGGGTAGCCGTTGGAACAAACATGGAACCAGGAAGAGGACGAGACACAAGATGGTTATGGATCAGCTTCCAGGAAGAATGAGGCGAGGGAGAGCAACCCCCTTTCTTACTGACTCCAAGCAGAACCAATGTAGCAGATGTGGTAGACTTGGCCACAATTCACGCACATGCCATTGGCCACTTAGTCAGGTGCGAGTACTTGTTGTTCGTTATATTTCATAGTTCGTCTAGTTGTTTTCCCATATGCAATTTGCTTTGTTTCTTGTTTAATTTCTTATTCTTTCCATATTTTATGCATGTTCAATTTTTTGTTTACTTCTATGTTGGACTGAGAAATTCAATTTTTTTTGTAGGATGGCACAATTCCACCTGCTAGACCCATACTACGAGGAGAACCACCAAGGACGGCTCACCGCGGAGGGGAGGGTACTGCCTTCATCACTTCCTGTGCAATTTGCGTTTATGTTGATGCATTAACTAAAAAAATTGGTCTGTTCTATACAGGAGATGCCTATCCTTCGTCCTCGAACCCATGACGGGTTCCTGGACATGCGGTACGACGAGGTACACTCCCTTCCTAGAGAGGGCTGGCCTAGACGCCATCTCTTACCAGATTCGCCGTGGGTTGCCCACCCTCAACCCCCCGACCATCACTGCACTGGTTGACAGGTATTCTCCTAAACCATTGCTCCACTTGCATGTTCATTGTGTATCGGCTATGTGCGCCTCAAATTCTTTGACATGTAGTCCTCTTTTTGTATCATGTAGGTGGAGGCCGGAGACTCACAACTTCCACCTCCCTTTCGGGGAGATCACAATTACGCTCGAGGACACTCAAAAGATGCTTGGTGTCGCCATTCACGGCCGTCCAGTAATCGGACCGTGCATGCCTACAGGTTGGAGAGCCCGAGTAGAGGCCTTCCTCGGGAGAGAGCTTCCTCCTGAGGCAGGCCTTCGCACTTCTGGAGTTCCAATCACCTGGCTCCGGCAGTCTTTCGCAGAGTGTCCTGAAGGTGCGGACGAGCAGACAGTTGCCTACTACTGCAGGGCATGGATCCTTCACTTGTTTGGCTGCGTTCTCTTCCCCGACAGAACGGGGGACAGCGCGTCGTGGATGTACATCCACTGCCTCACTAACTGGGACATGGCGGGTCAGTACAGCTGGGCTTCCAGGGTGTTGGCGTTCCTTTACCGCCACCTCTGCGAGGCGTGTCGTCGGACTTCGGCGAACCCGTCACTAGGTGGTTGCCTCTACCTCCTCCAGCTGTGGATGTGGTGTTGTCTACCAGTTGGTCGTCCCACGGTTTTGGCTCCTCGTCCCTGGTTCGCAGGGGCTCCTCGTCCCTGGTTCGCAGGGGTTCCTCTTCGTCGATGTCCGACAGTTGCCTGTCTTTGGGACCAGGTCTCAGTTCCCTATGCCAGGATGAAGCGAGCCTACCTTGAGTACACGAACGAGCTAGATGCGCTCACGGCCTCCAGTGTAAGTTAATTCCATTTGATATCGTGATTTTCATTTGTTAGTATAGTACCTTACAAGTAAATTGTTGCTATGCAGGTTAAGTGGGAGCCGTACGCCGAGCAAGAGGTGGAAAGTATTCAGTTCAGCGCAATGTGCTACATAGACGAGGCCCTCTACAGGATGAGGTGCCCCCTAATCTGTTTCTATGCTGTTGAGTATCACCTGCCACACAGAGTTGCACGCTAGTTTGGTAAGAGGCAGCTGTGGCCAGTAGAGCCGTTCTCGACGTCTGTGGCCTTGCACAAGTAAGTGCCCTGCAATTTCAATTCTCACCTTTGATTCCAATTGCACAGAGTTTCTACTAATTTTAACTATTGGTTTACGTGACATGCAGATTTGATCGTCAGCGACAGAAGAAGGTGACAGACTTCGAGCAGCACCACCACGCGTACGTTGAAGAGTGGGGACACTTGCAAGACAATGTGGACGACAACGACGAGCCGCACACCAACGAGTACTTCCGGCGGTACCAAGTTTGGTACCAGGGTGCGACACGGTCCAAGCTGAAGGGACAATGGACACAAGATGACTATGCCGACATTGAGTCCTCGGACGACGAAGACACGCCGTACGACCAGTCTACTCGCCTTGGGACGCAGGTGGAGATAGCACCGATCCTGGACCGAGTGGTAATGTTCAATCTCATTGCTTATTTTCCAATAGACAGAAATACCACTACATATAGCAAATTATCCATTCTTTTGCTTATTTGCAGGGCAACACCCTCAAGCAGTCTGTAAAGGACATAGAACGTTTCTCCAGGACAGTCGGCGACGTTAGGATGCGTAGCTTCCTAGAAGTAAGCTTCGACAAAGCCACTCACAAAATTAGTACCTAATATCTTCGTATCTTGTTGGTTAACAAAATGTTGGACGACAGAGGCTAGCAGGTCGGCTACGCCGTGCGGCTGGTCGTTGTGGTTGCAGGACAGGCGCGGCGAGGGACGTACACGTGCCTTCGACAAGACTTGCAGGCCCGGGTTCGTCTTCCCATGCAGCTACAAGGTCCACAGGACAGAGCTCGTCCCGCACGAGAAGCGACACTTTCTCGGGCCAAGGCGGTGAGGACGAGGACGAGGACGAGGTGGAGTAGACTTACGATAAGATAGGCCCGTCTCAGCTCGTAGACGCTCCTTCGACTCAGCCTTCACAGCCTCTACCACGCAGACGCCGCCGCGAGCCTAGCCGTTACACTCCAGGCACCGACGCACTTGGTAAGGGTAAGGGTAAGACTAGGAGGCAGTGACGGAGACTTGTTCTTTTGGACCATGGTAGACTTGTGGTAGTTTCACCTGTATGGACTGTTGGACATTGTGGACCATGGTAAACTTGTGATAGTTTAACCTGTATGGACTGTTTGAACGTTATGGACTATTTGAACTTTGTTCATATGGATGTATGGACTATTACTATGCTTATGGACTATGGTTGGGCTTACGAATCGTGCTTCATGTGATATATATGTGTATATGGACTGAGATGGGTTTGTATTGTATATATGTGTATATGTTATATTCATGTGATATTTGTGTTTAGAGTGGCTCCAAAAACAGGGGAAACTCTGCCGAAATTTTCTGACGTCCATGATAAAAGTAGTTGATATGCCGACACATTTGCAATGACCGTAGCTTGTTGTTTCAGAAATTATGATTACTGGTCTCTGAGAAGGCAATGTTGTAGCACTTATTTCGTGGAACGTATTGTTTCCTGCAAACGACTGAAAAGGCTACGTTGTACCAAATACATTGAATGGTCCAAGCTCTGAATTTATTACGAGACTACAGGCTCTGAAAAGCCTTCATAGGGACATTTATTGCTACACTGGAATCCTGAAAAAGCGAAAAGATTCTCATGTCGTCCTCTCCATGGACTATGCCTACTGCACCAAATAACCTGCCTACATAAAGGCCTCCTATGTCTTCCATACAACATCTCCTCCTCAAGCCATCACAATACTACTACACAACAATGTCTTCCTGGAGGTCCGACCCATTTGGAGTGCCAGAGTGGCATGAGCGCCCGAAGTGCCATTGCGGCTTTAGGACGATGTTGTGCGTCTGGACGGATCGAGTACAACGAGCCAACTACGGCCGTAGGTTCTTCAAGTGTCCAGACCTGGATGACGACTTCATGATAACGACGACAACTAAATCCTTTGTTTCTCGTTATCGTTTTTCAACTTGATCCATGACATCTACCACACCACACATAGCCTTGCAATTTCATCGAATGGGTGGATCGGGTGCCACCGACATGGCCACGGAACCGGCCAATGGAGGTGGAAAACAAAGGACAATACTTTGTCAAGATGACTCAGGCTTGCGAGGTGGAACGACAGATGCGGCTTGAGCAAGAGCGCCGCGTGAGGGTGGACCAAATCCGTCTGAAGGGCAAGGAGGATGAGCTGCAAAGGAGGCGGGAGCAATTAAGTCTGCGTGAAGCAGCCATCAAGCGTCAGGAGGAAGATCTTCAAGCTCGTGAGGCAGCTCTCAAGACCAAGAGTGACAGGAAGAAGGATGCAGTGGAGCCATCTTCAGGGCGCGAGAAAAAGGGGAAACAACCACGCTACACCCAGTAGACAAAATGTAATAGACCCAGCAAGTTATATTCCCTAAGGCATGTTAGGACTAGTGGTGGAGTTTTGAACATTAGAAGTACAGAGTTCCACACATGCCACTGGTCGCGGTGCCGAGCTCGGCGCTGTGACCAGTGGCGCCGAGGTGCCTGCCATGTCACCGCCACGTCTGCCGCCACGCATACGCGGCCCACGCAGCTTGGCGCCGTGACTTACGGCGCCGAGACGTGTTACCTCGGCGCCGTACGTCATGGCGCCGAGCCTATGGTCCAAAAACAGAATTAAGACGTCCAGGGGTCTAAATGTGAATATTTTTCAAAAAAAGAGCTAGGTTGCTACATATTCGGTATTTTTTTCATTCTTCAGTGTTTCCTGTCCTGGTAAAATAGTAGATGTTCTTGATTAAGTAATTTGAAAGGATCCTACAGAAGTAGAGTTGAAAACAGGATTTGTTTAACCATTGAAACAAGTAAGTAGTACATCTGAACTGATGCATTGTGTTGAGAGTTTAGAGAGGGTTATGTTTCCATGATTTGTATTCTAAATGGGTAAGTTTATTTGAGGTTTACTTGTTGTAGATACCGTGATCCGAAGACAGGGTTACAGATATTGCTGCCAAACGGTCGCCTATGGCGTCTTGTTGTGATCTAGTTCTTGGTCTTTTGGAACAATGACTGCAAAGACTTGAGCAACCCGCGAGATTGAGAAATACGTCAACGAACTGTTGTCGAGCAATGCGTTACCACACGGCATGAATCATTGTGAAGACACCTTTGATCGTCCTAAGCTTTCAGACCGTCCAGCAATACGGGACAAAACTATTACAAGTTAGGCTGCTTGCGGTAATGCTGCCATTGCCCATTGTGATGTAAAGAAACATTCAGTTCAACTCATGACAAGCAACACAGCAAATTATTGTGTGGAAGCACATCAACACGGGTATGCAAGTCTTCAGTGTATTCAGACCAGATGGCTTCCACATCACCCAAGTACAGACCAGATCTGAGAGTACAGCGCTGTTCCTCATCCGTACAAAACACACTACCGGGATAATTATGCAGAGAGGCCTTAGCTCCACTGTAGCCAAAATTGCGAGCACGCGATGAAAAATACAGCTAAATTACCAGTCAAAATTCCTTGTGCAAAAGAAAGAATAGTTTTTTTTTTTTGCCTTGCGGAATCTGAAGCCGCTCACATTGGCTGGAGAACAAACAGTAAAATTTTGAAATTAAGAGGTCTATCTGCTGTGGAAAGCTAGCTCTGTCATCCTTGTGTCTAGCTCTTCTAACCGTGCGTGCGTTTCTCATTGCTAATACACAAAACACAGTCTAGCCTATGCTCCCTTGACTTTGCGTGATGGAGGCCGCCGGAATATGTTAATGAGATCATCAAGACCCTGTTCGAGAAAAAAGATACGTTCTCAGTTGCAGGAAAACCAAGCTTAAAAATTATATCCAGACATGAATTGATCCGTACCCGTGTCGTGATTACTAGGAAACTGAAGAGAACAATTATATAGGAACCAAGCACCAGAAGGAACAGCAGATCAAATGTAACACTTGCAACCTGTGAATTGACGAATCAAAGGCTGAATGAGGTAACTTCAATGTGGTGACGTCTCACAAAAGCAACTTAAAAGTGCCAGTGAACTTAAAAATTTGAAATTTTGTTACTGCTAAGTAATTCGTCAGGGAATTATTCAGCAGAAACACAAAGCTGGAGGTATGCTCCCCACAATAAGCTTTTAGACCATTCCATTCTGAAATTGAATGATGATCTCCAAACATGAACAAATGACCGAAAAATTACACTTACCTGATATACATTTAGAGTTGCTTTTGTTGCATCGTAGAAAGTGAACATTCCATCGAGGACATCATTTTGAACATGCACATCAGTAGTGTGTTCGGACAGTTCCTGCATCAGAACATGGAAATTAACGGCTTGCAAGAAAGAACTAGATGAAATCATTGATAGCAGGAATGCAAACCTTTTTCAGTGCTGCTATAAAGGGATCATTCTTCAGAAGAAAAGGTGCAACCCGTGGTGTCCTTGATAAAAGATCCAACCAGGACTGGATGTAGTGAGGATTGATGGCCAAGCTGCTGTTCTCCGCAAAAACATCAATGTTCCTTCCTTTCAGTCCGTAGATGTGTCTCTGTAAAAGGTAATAGTATGTCAAACTTGGTCCAGCAATAAACAGCCTGGTTCAGAAAGAGCAAGAAGCAGCCAGTAAACTTTAATTCCAATCACTCATCATAGAAGCATTTTGAAACCCCGATGATTTTTGCTCATCACATTCAAACATGCTACCAAACTAGTACAAACCATTGTAATATAGCAGTGTCTCCTAAACTCATATCTCTAGTAAGCTAGACATGCATGTGTAACTGACGCACCATAATAACCACACGAGCTTCTCCATTGACATATTTCGCAATGCTACATGAAAAGAAGAGCTTCATGCAAAGTGATATATCAGTTGAATGTTTGTACCCAACATGCATCCTGCCACTGGGGATATTTAAAACTAACTTTTAAGCACATTCAAACATGTAGTGGGTCCATACTAACACCTTTTCCCAGCCAAATCAATACTGAATGAATATTGTCCAAGCACTAACTAAAGATCTATAATAGAAGTGGCCGCTGGCCAGATTTGGAGGTTCTTACATGGCAGCAGAAATCAGCAATAAAGAAAAAAATCTACAAAACAACAACACATATAACACTGAAACAACCATAACTTCATCCAAAATCTCTAAAAATATTTCATCCATATACAATGGAGTGAATAGAGGGGTTTGTTAGGACGAAGAGACTGAAACATACATTAGAAACTAAATTATATGTAATCGCAAAACTGTTCTCAACAGAACTGGTGTACAAAGCAAAACGAACAATTTTTAGAAGCAGATGATTTATCTTACCGCAAGACTCTCAGAAACTAATCTGATAGTTCTAATAACCGACTCGACATCGGCTGATTCTCTGCAAAAAGAAAAGCATACAAGTATAAATATTTTTTAAAAAATGTGACAGTTACATTGAAAAGAAGAAAGAAGAATTTGTATGCAATAAGTGACTTCACCTAGTGTCATGCAGACCACCAGTGCTTTCTAAAAATTCAGGAGGGGCAGACAATTCTGAAAGAGTTAGCGCAGTCACCCTGAACCTCGAGAACTGCTCGTGTTCCCATGCTACCTACAAATTTGCAAGCATGTCACTTGGTGAGTTTGCACATAAGCCAGCTCAATGCAATAGGACACTTGAACAGCACAACTAAAGCAGTTCCAGCTTCCAATATGCTTACATATCAAACAAGCATATTAACTTCCGATAACATCTTAGCTGCCATGTTCATTCCTGATGAGAACCAGATCTAATGATGGTATATAATCTTTGAAACAGCAAGAAGTACATACTCTAGGATTTGAGACATTAATCTTCTTGTGCTTGATTCCGACTGAAACACCCATTTCTTTGGAGACATCTGAAAAATCCTGAAAGCAAATGAATTCATAGATGTAAATGGCTGTACTTTCCAAACAATGGAGGTTATGGACCAACAAATTTGAAACGGTCAACATACTTCAAAGATTTGCTTGATGTAGGGATTTTCCGGAGGCTTTGATACATGCATCCAGAGTTCATTGTTCCAGGAACCAACGCTATTCAAGCAAATTGCATAGTCAATGCTCTCGCGTACACGCTGATCGAAACTTCTAAGCCACTGAATCAAAATTCAAAAACAACAGCTGTAAGTTGATCGAGCAGATGCCGCAAACAAGGACTTGGTTCCTTAATGGTGCAATATGGGTACTGACCTTGTTAGTTCCATTGTAATTGTAGGGTCCGCCAGATGTTAAGCCAAAGAGAAGATTGTACCTGCCTCTGGTCTTAGGATTTGAATAGAGGCGTGAAAAAAGCCTTGCAATTTCTAGAAGAGCCACAGCTCCACTTCCATTGCTGTCGCTCCCCACAGGAAGGGCCTGAGAAAATATATATTATGCAAAATATCTACGAGAATGCTTAAGAAGATTCTAGAAACATTTTTCTGTATGACATACAGGTGCAGCGCTAAAAGTGTCATAGTTAGCGACTATGGCAATAGTTGGAAGTTGTTCGGTATCGCCCTCTCCTTTCAATCCAGGCAACCATCCCTGCAACTCAAAAATATTCAGCTCAGGTATGCTCATATCTCACAAAACATGAGAAACAGTATTATTTTCTTAAGACAGAAATCAGTTGGAACAATCACTTCCAACATATAGCCACTCATCCTGGTCTCTTTGATTGTTTCGCAAAGTAAAATGATCCACAAGATGCTACAGTGAACTACAAAGTGAATAAAATCAACCTGACAAATGCTGAGCCAGACAGTAAATTGATAGTATGAGAGGCGACCTGGATATTTGAAATGGTTGGAGATGACACTTTTCTAGGTTCCGCCGAAGACACTACAAGCTTGTAACTACAAGTTCAGATAAAGGCAATCAAAAGAAGGCACCATACAGGAGACTAACAATTTGTAACTTTCTATACACTGTAGTCGCCTGTTGAAAGTGCAAAATATTGGACAATCTAAATTATGCTCAATCTCAATCGAGTATTACCCTCCTGTTGTTGCAGAGGCTGGCTGACCTGAAGAGGCAATTCTATGGATATCTGCTAATAGGTTTTCAAAATTGCCATCATGGAAAGCGAAGTACACCGGATACTGCATGGAGTAATGCACGTAATTTAGCCAACATATATTACATCATAGTACAAAAGTGGAGGACTGAACAAAGTGGGGACAAGACATATTTGGACTAGAAAATCATGAACAGCAGGAGCAAAAGCAAAAGAAAAACCATCACTGATAAAAACAATATTAAAGAATAGAGCATACAAAATGTTGATGATAGACCCAAGGAACAAATCAAAGGGCGCAACAGTTGAGAAAACGAAAAGGTTGATTAACACTTAATAGTACTGTTCAGGATATCACATGCAATTAAATTAAGGTTTTTGAGTGATGTAGGAAAGTAGTCCTTCAGATTACAGAAGATGGATGCATAATAATGGTGTTAAAATCAACCCTTCAAAGTGTTACATATCTTAAAAGTGTTACATATCTTAAATCCATGGAGCTAACTAATACAACCATCCAGCTGTTGAATAAGTAAAGGAACATATAGAAATCCAGCAAAACTAGAGCGTGAAATGCCTGAGAAATATTCAGTTCCTTTTGTAAATCAAAGAGAGACGTATATGACTTACTGGCACTTGTTCATGCACGAGCAATTTTTCCAGCTCAGCCAGCAGACCCTTTACTTGCCCCTTGTCATCGCTGTTCGCTGCACCATCCTTATCGCTGAGCTTTGTAGGGAGCAGAATGAGCAGCCCTCCGAGATGCTTTTTCTCTGCCAGGTACTCTGAGTGGGCAATGAAACAATAATTTGTCACCGGCACAGATTGGCACTACAAATTCAAGCGTATGTCACATGTGGCAAGCAGAACATATTTAAGCTCACGAATTGAAAACATGTAACTTTTTCTTTCAGACCGCTCATGCATGAAACATTGAGAATTTGAAACATGAGTTGAGTAGACAAAATTTGGCAAGAATAAGCAGCAACAGGTCAGATTATAAGTAAACACAGACTTGCAAGCTTAAGCAAGTATCCTGGCTGTGATCCCATCTCCGAACGAGCAGCAGGTAGCTAACCAAAAGCTACTACACAACCGGGAATCCTACGAGATCGGAAGGGATTTCACCGCACAAGTCGATCCAACCAAATAGCTAGGCCGAAGCGAAGCGGCGCGCGGATCTCCCACGCGAGCGCAATTCTACAGCCAGGAAGAGATCGAGTAACATGTAGTAGTATGCCGCTACGGGGAGCGTACCGCGGAGGAAGGAGAGCGGGAGGTCGAGGAGCGGCGCGACGAGCGCGGAGCGGGAGAGGTCGGCGCCCGCGGGGAGCGGGAGCGCGGCGGCGTGGTGGTTGAGGGCGGCGGCGCGGGAGCCGAGGGTGGCGCCGGAGAGGTCGTACTGGATGAGACGGTAGACGCTGACGGCGGTGGCGGCGTCGCCGAGCTCGACGCAGGCTAGGAGGACGAGGGCGACGGCGAGGGCGGAGGAGAGCACCTCGGCGGAGGGAGACATCGGGAAGCTTCTGGAGCAGCCGCAGACGGGGGCGGAGATGCCGATGTGGACAAGGCGCCGCCGCGCTGCTCCGATCTCAAACCCTCCCGCCGCTCAGATCTGCTCTGCTCTGCTCTCCCCTCGCTTCAATTTTCCTACTTTTTGTGGCCCGCGGCCCATGGCTCTTCCCTCTCGTTTTTTCCTTTACATTTCCGGGGTGTTTTTTTTTAAAAAAAAACAATTCTCTTCTTTCTTTATTTTTTTTAATTGTATGCTACACATTTAAGCCCAATTGAGATCATAAGAACCGCCCATAAAACGATATACTCCTACCATCCAAGTTTATAAGATGTATTTTCTTTTATCACATAGACCAAATAGATCTGTAGATAGTAAAAATAACTAGATTGCTCTTAATTATCATCTCTAAGCACTATATTCAATGCATGTATTTAGAGAATAGCAAATAAATCTGCATATTTATTAGGGGTATAAAAAATGTCACACTAATTTTGTATTACAACATAAAATACGTCTTATATTTATAGATAAAACTATTCAAAAAAAATACGTCTTGCAAACTTGTACGGGGAAAGTTCTTCATACATGTTCATGCAAGAATCTAGAAAAAATTCCACCAAGACCATATTTAGAAAGCAACAGGTTTGCATGACATAAAACCCGAGAAAACTAACACATTCGAGCCGGGGCACATTGATGGCCCTGTTCTTTTAGCCTTTTTAGCTTCTTCGAAATCCGAAATAGACAAGACAGTTTCTTGAAACGGATTCTCTAAACGGCTTTCCAAATAAAAAATCGTATACGTCATCCGTGTCGTTGTCTTCGCCGTCCACTGTCGTCTCGAGGAACGCAACAAAAAGACATTAGCTTCATCCTAAATGAACAAGAGCCTTTTGGACGGTATCAAACTCCAAGGCAATAATACTTTCTCTTCTAGGGGCAATTTGAAAAAACCAATCACAACTGGCAACCCGTCGTCTCCCAAAGTGAAAGAAACTCAAAATCCTTTCACCATCCAATCCATGGAGCCACCAAAAGCCCGTGGCAACCAGCGCCACCGCAACGATCGGATGGGATCTCCAAAGGAGGCGATGCTAGAGGTGGGATGGAATGTGCGGTGCGAGGAGAAAGGGGGTCGGGGCGTGCGTTAAGCTTGGGTCTCTGTGTTTCCTCCTGGCTCTTGTTAGTATGTTTGATCAAGTTGCCGATAGTGAGTCCAGTAGTTGAGAATGACCTTGGGTCATACGCGTCAGATGTTCGACGTGTGCTGGGTTCACGCATTACCATGGCTGGAGCAAGCACATTAAGACGCATTACCATTTCATCAAGGAATGCATTTAAAATGGCAAGGTTCTCATCGATTACGTCAAGTTATACGAACAATTGGCGGACCTGGTAACAAAACCTCTCGGACGGATGAAGTTTCAGAGTTTACACGAGAAGATTGGAGTCGTCAATGTGAAGGGCAACTAGAACAAGGGGGAGATTGTTAGGATGTTTGATCAAGTTACCGGTAGTGATGTCGGACCCAGATTTTACAATCCAGAATCCTCTGTGATTCGACTTCACTATTCCTTGAATCAGTAGATAGTGTTCACAGATACAGTAATGGACATCAAAATACATATCATGCGGAAGCATAAATATAATACTAGACTTACTCATGGGCTAATCAGGCCGAAATCATTAAATTGCAGCAGCGGAAGAACAAAGCATACAGGTAGGACCCGCAGAACGTGCCCACAGACAGCCAACTGGGGGTTCGCGACCTAGCCCTTGACATCTTCATCTCCTTCGCCATCATGACCAAAAGTATTGCTGAAGCGCAGTGATATGATTCCTGATTCTGGATGTAAGTAAATAGTATGCATGGCTTATCAAAGGAGAGGCTCGGGTTATTTTATTTATCATAAATCGCTTTTAGTAGCATTATTATTATTTAATCATAATGTTATTGTTGCTGCCTAAAACTCCACACAGCGATTGCCATAATGGACTTAATACATCGAAGATACATTTTCTTTATTGATTGTTGTCTAAGACTCCAAACAGCAAGTGTCTCCATTTACTTAATCCATCGATCAAACAATTCCCATCATATTGTCTAAACATTCTATTAATCTCATCGGGGTTACTATTTACCAATTTCTTTATTCTAGATCTAGCAACCTCTTATGTATTCTAAATTCCTGACAACCCAATCTTGTGGTTGCTAATCATCAACTCTTCATTTCTAAATTCTAATGATTATCCAACATAATTGCTTTTAAATCCACCGAAATCATTCGTATTGGGACTTTCTAACAATTCAAATCTTTTGTTACTGATTCAAAACCATAATTTGCTCTTCCAATAATCAATCTTATTTTCTATTATCTATCTCTAACTAATTCACTAGTATACCTCCACCAAGGGTATCAGTGCTCACGTCTATGATTAACTTGTATACATCCACCAAGAATATCATTGATCAAGATTATACTCCAATAATTGTTATCATTCCTCTAATATTTTCAAAATTTCAATTCATCCATCTAATATTTGATCAAATCATATTAATCCCATTATCGCCAATATCTTCTAAGAATTTATATTAGTTATCAGTGTTGTAATCCAACAATTACCTTTACACTCTCTAATTCTCCAAAAATCATTTAAATCATCTATCTAGCTTGTATATTCATTTAGGCTCCACTAATTTATTTCTCCTAGAATCCACACTATCGTTTCCTTTTTATGATCGACATGAATCCACCAACATCTTTATGTGTTTATCACAAACAACCACCTTCTTTTCTTACGACTATTTATTCTTCCTAACATTTTATTTTGTGAGGAGTATTATCATTATTTAAAAATATAAAACATAGAAATTCCCTGAGACCTAGCAGTTTTGAACAAAAACATAATGTGTAAGAAAATGCAATAATAATAGCGAGCCAGATTCCATCCACCGTTACATGGTCTCTGCATCATATGCTAGACCTTCAGCATTATAGCCGCTTACATTATCACTGGGACGACACCCAGGGCAACTCAAAACAGGGCTTTCCACTGCCCTCCACTTTTCCATTCCCACCCACAAAGCTTTTGAAATAGAACTATATCTAGTTAAGTTCCCATGTCCGCCTTTGACCGTGGGCACGACTATTCGAATAGTTTTGACTCTGCAGAGTTTGCACACTTTACCCACAAGAGACAGTCCACTCGCTGCCCCCACACGATTCCTTAGTCGTGCAGTTGAGCAAACCATCACAGTAACTGTTTAAAATACCTCGCCCCTTCCATCATCTCACCCCTATGAGCTTGGCCCGCTTGCGGCAGGTCTCATAGGTTGTGCGGGATGTTCTTCTTCTGAAAGTCTAGCAGCTGGCTACCCACACTACTAGCACGCCACAGAAAACTTCATCCTCTACGAGTGTCCCGTTCAAGCCATCCGCAGACCAGCCACTTGCACTACCTCACCTCCTCCACCTATGATGATGACTTTCAGGGTCCGGTAAATCTACTAAGCCAAGTTATACTTTACAGACTTGTGGTTGTACTTGTTTTACACAGGTGGTCATGACAAGATTCAGTCTTTAGGATTATCTGGGCGGTTCTACCACTAACCACACTCTCGTGCACCGCTACACCATACCACCGAGTCATCCGCCTAGAGCATAAAATAATCATACCAAAATACACCAGTCATTACCACCATGATTGTCCAAACCAGTTTCTCATGATTAAAAGTGATGATGATGCTTGGAGCATTTCAGCGCCCCCGAATATCTAAGCGATGCTAAGCATGGCGTATATTTACGAACTTATTTTTGAAAGGTTATCATTATAATTTTACTAGGGTGACAAGGTTCACATATTCAAATATTCCAAAGGAGGGGTAATATTAATCAAGTTTAACAATGGGCATATAACTAGAATCTGAAATTAAATGTATGTTTGCTTATAAAATAACAGCATGCAATTTTGATAATTTAAACCAAAGTAATTTGCAGAAAATGTAGGTTTAATATGATCAAAGTATTGACTCGCCTTGATCTCCAGTGTCTTGGTCTTGACTGTCGAGATTGGCTTCGACTTCTTCCTCCTAGGCTTCGTATGCTAGTTTTACGTGCGCGAAAATTTGGATAAAAATCAGCAAATCAAACAAATTTACATCAAAAATTCAGATGAGCTTCAAAAATCATGGTTTTGGTTCCATTGGACAGATCTTGAATTTAGATGAATATAGAAATTTGTTTTGTTCAATTGGAGTTAAAATGAATAAGTTATGCCCATTTTAAGTTCTCAGTTTAATTAAATCTAGAAAATATTAAAATTCTGATAGGTGGGCCCCACTTTCAATTTTAAATCTTTCTTTTATTTTTATTCCCTTTTCTCTGTGTAGTGACATGTGGGGCTAGCTACTGTGCTCATTTAAGGGATATGGCCCACATGTCAGTGAGAGGTTTGAGATAATAATCCTGTATCAGCATTTATGACAGTCATAAACTATTAATTAGGTATCATTAGCATTAATTAATCTATGTCTAAACACTAAATATGCTTATTTATATTCTAATAAAATTTTAGCATCTTCATTAATTATTTTCAGATTTTTCCTAATCTCCTTCTTCACTGTAGCTGTCGGCAAAATTGTTTAAAAAACCTAACTCTAACATTGCAGCCAGAGGAATCGAACTCGGGTCGCCGGGGTGAACGCACGCGCTGTTAGCCGCTTGGGCTCGGGGTATTACCTGATGGAAGAGGTGAAGGAATGTAGTTAAGTCGACAGTAGAGGCGCCTGGAACAGAGGAGCTCGGGGGCGGGTACGGCCGACGGTGGCGCTGGTGAGGGGTGGCCGGAGAGGGGAAGGTGACGGCGAAAATGCGTCGCTTGCATGCAGGGGAAGTCGGTGGGAGTGTCGGCGGGGACTGGGGGGCTTCGGAGCGGGCTGGCGGCGCGCGGCGGCGACGAGCTCGGGGAGGTGCTCGGTGCCGGCGAGGTACGGGCGACAAGAGGCTCGGGTGAGGCCGGGAGGAGCTTCGCGGTGCTCCGGGGGTTGTTTGGGTGGAGGGAATCGAGCTCTCTCGGTGTGGATCGACGGGAAGCTCGGTGGCCGGAGTTAGGGAAGGAGGGTGGCCCCGACGAGCTACGGGTGATGGAAGCTCAATTGCTCGCTTTGGAAGGAGGTATGAAGCTTGGGGAGTCCAATGGGGGCCTCGGTGCCTTTTATAATTGGCCGAGCGGAGCTGGCAACGGGCGGTTGCCCGTGCGGTCGCGTGGAGCAGGAGGCGGTGGCAGGCGGCAGGGACAGGCGACGACGACAGAGCAGCTGCGGTGTGATCTTGCGATTCCTCGCGCGTGACTTCCCTCTACCCGCTCTGCAACTTTGCTCCGCACGCGCGCCGGGCGACAACACTTTTGTGCCGCGTGGCCGACGGGTGCGACGGAGTGGGGATCGGTGGCGCAAAGCTCCAGGCGACGAGGGTGAAACCGGATGCGGTGTGCTGGCGCGCCGCCCGTGCGATGCGACAGCTCTGGGGAGATTGGGGCTGGCCACTGGCGTCGGCAGAGTCTGCGCGCCACGGGGAAGAAAGCGCGAGCGCGGAGCGAGAGGAGACAGGGAGAAGGGGGAAGAAGGAGTGCGGGCGGGGCAGGGCCCGCGTGGCAATGAGCGAACGGGGTGGAGTGGTGGGCTGGGCTATGGCCGACTAAGGCGGGAGGAGAGAGGTGGAGCTGGGCCGAGCCGTTTTGGTCGGCCTGGCTTCATCTCCTTTTTAAAAAATTTATTTATTTATTTGTTATGTGTTTTTGGTGTATGTAGCATTTATATTTTATTCCTTTTTGCTAGCTCACAAAATTTTTATATTTCCTTACTACGGAATTAACTCTTGCATGTGCACACTTTTGTAGGTATATTTATATATATATCCATATATGTTTGTATTTCATTTATTTGCTTCTATTGTTATTTGTGCCATTATTTCCAAAAATAAAATTTTATGTTTTAATTCAAGTTTCTCCCTTTCTTTTATGGATCATCTTTTCAGATTCGAATTTATAATCTTGAGTTTCCATTATTTGCATATTCCCTTTTTGGCATTTTTAATGTTTGTCTTTGTCTTTTATGAATTTCTTCAATTTTTGGAACCTCAACCAAGTTCAGGAAAACACCATAAAATCCAAATTCCAGTAAAATATATTGCAAAGTAATTCAAGAGCATTATATTTTCAGATTTAAATTTTCAGGATGTTACAAGTGAGTTCAGTACTTAGGCATGGTCTCTGGTCATGCGCGTCAGACGTTCGACGTGTGCTGCGTTCACGCGGGAACGGTTGCTTCATTTTCATCAGTTTTTAGTTAGTAGTCACGCGTCATGGCTGGTTTGTGGTATGGCACGGATCGTGTAGGTCGTGGCGTGCGCATAGGGGGCTATGTTGGCCATGTTCTATACTTGTTTTATGCTTAAATTTGTCAATAGAGCTGATAAAAAAGATGCACACATTGAGCAGTACAAAATCGTCGTGTTTCGCTGAGTGTCGTATGCATATCCCCAAGTGTTTGAGTACTCATGGTCGTAAACAAGTGCTTGTAGTCGTAATGAGTACTCATGGTTGTAAGTCGTAAATGAGTGCTCGTAATCGTAGCGAGTACTCGTGGTCGTAAGTCGTAATGGACTATCGACTTGCTGCGACAAGGAGTAGTCGTAAACAACTTTGTGGTCGTGCGATTGTGGACGTGTCCGCTCTGACAGCTCTCACAATTTTTAAGTATTTTTCACACAATTTTAGAGTATTTTTAAGAGTCCATGTTATCTTTCTAAACATTATAATTGGGGTTTTATGCATTTACTTGATATTCACGCATTCTGTAGTTTTTGGAAAGCTAGTATTACAAGTATTGATTTCGCCAAAAGTCAAGCACATATATATACTCACTCTAAAACTAGATATGCTCTTGTAGGAAAAATTACTTATGGCCCTCTGAAACTATCCTTCTGAGCAACAGTCACATGTGAGACTTCACAAGTTCCCAAGCCCTTGCTGTACAATAATTTGACTGATGATTGAGAGCTGTACGATATATATTGACAGTGTTATCCTAGATGCTAGGCACTAGTCGAACGGCAGGCTGATGCCTCGGCGGGCTAGATGGCCGTCTAGGCAGGCTAAATCGGCAAGACGAGCAAGGTGGAAGGGTGCTGCCTAGCGCCTAGGCGCCACCTAGGCAGGCTAGGTGGCCACCTAAGGAAACAGATATAGGCTTGTTATGGTATTTGCCATCCTCCTGCAGTCATACTAGCAGATGGAATCATGCAAGTGTGCAACAACCTAACAGTTTGCTCAGAGTGACAAAGTGGTTATCACCATACGGCTTCTCCATTGGGTGGTTGCTGTTACATATTTCTCTTGGCCTTATGCAGTATGCACCAAAGTTATCACTGATTTGAATCGTACAATATAAGATGGCATCCTTCTAGTAACATCTGGAGAAAGCTTCGAGATTGTTTGCACAAATGAAGCTAGGGCTTCTTAAGCGCTTATAATTTCTTGGTTACCTCTCTTTCAAGGGTGAGTGAAAGGGATCAAAGCACCTAAGATGGACTCTTGAACATTAGTAGAGGAAAATTTGACAATGGTTTGACTGTTGATCTACACCCTGCTGTCCTCTTGTCTAGATAGCTGCTCAAGGTTGACATGAGGGGCACTGACAGAAGCATGTGACAGTGTTTTGCCTCCTTATTCGAATCCACTGGAATTCACAAGTTCTGGGAGAGGCTTCTGGAATTCTGATCCTGTAAGCATTGAGGATTCTGAGTATTGGAGTGATTTTGACTTCAGCAAAGAGGATAAGTATGATGCTGCTGCTGATTGCAGTGAGAAGATGAAATTTGAGAGATACGGATGGCATCTATTTGTTCAAACAAAATTTTTAGAGCTGACACAAAAAGGTAGATCCAACTGATTTTCATGCTGTTTAAATTCGTAGCAGAACATTTTTGGAATCTCTAGGGTGCCAATGTGGCCATAATGCCTTTTCATCAGTTCATCCATTTTCAGTTCCATGATAAAGCATTATTTCTTACTATTGTGCAGAAATGCAGAGTTGATGAATCGTGTTTTTCTGCGCTATATATATGTCACTTTCCTTTCATGTTTGAAATGAATTGCATTTAAGTGAACCCCGAGCAATCCTACCACACTTTGGATTAAAGTGTGTGAACACTTTGACCATATTAGATGTCATTTTGTACTAAGAAACTGTCGCCTCACCCCGGGTCGTGTCTCGCCTCGCCGTCCCCATCGCCGCCTTCGCCGCGCCCGTGCGCACCCCGGCCGCCCCTCGGCTGCGCCTCTCCGCCACCGGAGCCCCCTTGCCGACATCGACCAAGCCGCGCCACCACCCCTCCTCGTCGCCGATGCATCTCCGTCCGCCCCCGGTACCCCTCGCACCCGCCGCCATGCTCCCAGTGCGCCCCTCACTCTCCTCCACCCCTCGCCAGCGGCCGTCGGTCGCCAGAGCTCCGTCGCCGCCGTGTCCGAGCGTCGCCCCGGCCGGCGTTGCCTCGGGTGCCCACGTGGCAGCCATGTGGCGCCACGTCCCTGGCCACCTCGGCGCCGCGTCGACCCCCCTGCCTCGTCAGCGCACGCAGGCAGCCGTGCCACCTCGGCCGTCCTTCCCCTCCATGGGCTCAGTCCATGGACCTGGGCCCCAGCTGTCAGTGCCATGCCACCCAGTGCTAACGCCAGCATGGCGCAATAATCTGATTTTTCCGTAGGAAAATAATTCGGCCAAAAGGAAATTCCCAGGGCTGACGTAATGCTAATGTCATACTTCAATTTTCTTTAGAAAAATAATTCCAGAAATCAATCTTTTTCTTTTTCTCTGAATTTAAATTTCCCGGTTGACTGTTGTGCACAAGGGTATATGGTTGAGCCTAAGTCAATTAAGGACCGGTCTGTGAGCTACTGTTGCAAAGCCCTATCGTACTACCACATGGCTGGTATGGGACAACCCTGGCTGAATAATTTGTGAAGTCCTAACCTGAGTCAAGTCGTAGGTTGAAAGTGAGCGTGGTTGGTGCCATGAGAAGTCTCACTTGGGCGAGCGTGGTTATGCCATGCGAAGTCTCGCTCAGGCTCGAAAGGGGGTCCCGGTCTGGTGGGTTCCTTACTGGGGTGAAACATTAGAGTTGGCTTGGCCAGGTTGAAGGCTTTGCATTGTAAATGCCTTGTCACGACTCCCCACCGCACACCTAAGAAAGTGTGTAATTTAGTTGTACAAAGGGATGATCGTGTCTTGTGGGTAAAGCTGTACAACCTCTGCAGAGTGTATAATCTATCCTGGATAGCCGTGCCCACGGTCATGGGCATGCTGAGTAAAAGTTTTTCACGGATTAGACTTTGTTTTTCAAAAATATTTTTGAAAACCTTATGGATGGATGGAATCCACGAGAGATAAAAACCTTGCGGATGGATGGAATCCGTGAGAGATTGAAACCTGGTGGATGGTTGGAATCCATCAGGGTTGTGCAGTGAAAGCGTGTGGATGGATGGAATCCATACGTGATCTTTTGGATGGTCCGAGTGGGATGCCCGAGGATAGGTTGGTGTTTGGTCGGAGTCTGCACTGACGGTATTATTTTCAAATACAAGTATGGTTTTTACTCACTGTATTAAATTCAGTAATTTCAATCTATCTACTGTATTTCATTAAATGCTGTTTTATGCAAACTAACCCTATAAGCCTTCCATTGAAGCCTTTATCATTATGTTGCATTTCTCTGTGTGATTTGCGGAGTACAAGTTTGTACTCACATTGCAATCTCCATACAGAAAAAGATGACGTCGACTACGGTGAAGATCAGAACGAGTAGGCCGCGTCTTACTGTCATTTGCCTGTGGGCAGGCTTGGGCTTCGCTTCTTATCAGTTTGCTTCCGCAGTTATTTGCTTTATTTATCTTTGCCAATGGGCGTTGATGTAAGACTTGGCCATAAGGCCATACTCTTTTATTTAATATAAGAAGTCATTTTGTGCTTGATATTTATCTTTGTTGTCACTGTGTGCACTAGCTGATCCTGGACTAGTGCGATTTACACAAAGGATCCAGGTGTCGTTACTCTGGGTTCCGACAGCGAGACAGCTTTGTGTAGTGATAAGCCCAAATAAAACATCCTTATGCAATGACAAGACTAAAGAGGGTAGCAAAACTGGCTAAGTAGGTACCGCACAAAATTAGTCAAATGGAACTCCCAAATGAAACTTAAACCCGCAATTTTTTTAATCACACACAATGATTAATCAATAAGGAAAATCAACTCGTGAACATGAAAATATGAAGGCACAACACAATAAACGAATCTGCAATCCTTGATAGTATTCCTCTACTGACCTATTGCCTTGTTTTAAGCATTGCAATTTATTTAACATGTCACGTGATAAATATGAAGACATAAATCTGGCTCTCATGACTCTTTTCAAAGCATCCCAATTTCTAGGACAAGTGGTAGTGTACACTATTCCGTACACCAAATTGATGCAAAATTAGTGAATTCACTAGTAGCAGCCCTAACTCTTTTATTTTCAGAAAAAATCATGGCATGCAAATTTTTGATCTAATTGTAATTTCCAATCAAGATAAGTTTCAGAGTCATATATACTAGCAAATGGGGGAATTGTAAACTTGACTTTAGTGAATGCATCATCATTACGTACCTCTCTTTGTAACCTACCCATACCTCGTCGATTTTTCCTGAGTCGATGATGGTCATGGTCATTGGGGCCCTCAACTTCACCGTCGGCATCACTATTGTTCTCATCGACATCATCATCCTCACCCCCCAATTAGTGAGGGCAAAACAAAGCACGTTGAGCAGCTGGTGGTGGTGGACGTTGCTCAAAGTTCTCAACTCTGTTGTTGATGGTGGTGAGGGTGTCATTAAGCCGATCCAACACGTTGTGGATCTCCTCCGTTCTCTTGTTGACCTCATGGTTGAAGTATTGCACAAGTATCCTTGTGCGAGGAGTGAGAGGTCTGACACTCTCAAGTTCAAAAGATTGGGCTACACATTTGTTAAAATTGAGGATAGTTTTTGTCAAGAAGGAAAGGATGATGTGACCATGCCACAAATACATACGACCATACCACCCAATACTGAGATTGAACAAAAAGTGAATTCGTTTCTATCTATTACTACCAATGTTATTCATGAAAATAGAATACTACCTCATATCACTACTTTATTCATTCTCGGTTTGACAAATAGAATACTTCGAACTGAGAGGGAGGCCGGCGCCAAAGCAATGAAGAAAAACAAGGAAGAAGAAAAGCCAAGGAGAAGCCATGGAGTGAGAGAGTAAAAAGGGAGAGGTCCAAGAATTTAAAGCCCAAGTGTTGGATGAGGTTTCCAAGCCCAATTCGGAATTTCCTCAAGCTCAATCGAAATCAAACTCGGAATCAACCCACAACTCAATTCAGATTCGGTTCGGAACAGCCCAATAGGCCTGTAATAAAACGGCCATAACTTTCACAAATGGAATCTGATTTAGGTGTTCTTGTATTTTTTGGAACGATTATTCCAAGGCCCATCCAATGGGTAAGGCCTCACTTCAAAAGCCTTTTGGCCGCGTCGCAATCGCCGAAACAATTTGATGCTGATTCAGCCTGATAGGACCAACTTCCAACTTGCATAGAATTCGCATCCAGAGTCCGTTTGGAATGGGTGAGTATTTGATGGAAAGCTTATCTTGTTTTCTTTCTAATGGATCTGGCCTCACCTCAAAAGTCCTTTTGTGCGCAAAGATATTACCGAAACAAGTTAGGACTATTTCTGAATCCGAGTCTAAAAGGTGTTACGCCACCTCCACTTGGGCCGAAGGGCTTTGTAACTTTCTTAGGATGGGTGTCTAACCCTAGGATGACCCTTGGCCGCTTCTCTCTCTTCTTCAACTCATATATTCACCCCTACCCTCTTTGAACTTTTTAGGTTTTGTTTATATCAGTTTAGCCCCATGTGCAAACTCCACGTTGTCTCTTGTATCGACTAGACCAATAGATTCGTGTTACATAATCTCAACTATCCTTGCGTGACTTTTATATCTTGAAATTTTCATATTGCTCATTATCCTCGCTCTTGCTTATTCTTGATTGCTTGCAGGATTGATCTTTGTGATTAGTCAACCGCGTTCTTGGCACTATTGATAATGACAAGGGTGTGGTGTTGCAATTGCAAGTTGGATTTGGTCGTTTCAGTCAAGTAGCCTCGTTGTTAATATCATATCAAACAATCATGGTTATCATTCTCATCGGAAGATCGAGCCAAATCATCTCATCATCGTGGATGCAAAAATACATCAACCAGGCTGGGCAGCTTGTAGTAACAAGGTCAAATAAAACATCCTTGTGCAGTGACCAGGGTTAATTCTTTCGGTTGCAAAAAAATTTGGAGGGGGGTGAATGGAGCGAAAGGAACGAAATTTCGGAAATTCGGGCAAAATTTTGGATGAAAATTTCAAACGGTACTTGAATTTTGCGCTGGATTCTGGACGAAATCAGAACAAAATCTGTCTTCTTCCCCGTGGACGATGGGGATGGCCGCCGCCCGGGGGAGTGCGGCGTGGGAGGAGTGGCTATTGGGCTCGGGTTTTCGGCTGGCTGCGCGATGCGTGCGGGTGCAGCTCGCTGCGTCGTTGTCCGACCGGCCGGTTCAAATACGCATGAATTTCTTGACCGAGACCAACTTTTTTTCGTTCAGCAGCGAAAGGAACGAGATTTCGCCGAAATAGCGAAATTTCGGACGAATTTTTTTCCTGGCAGTGACAAGACTAAAGAGGGTAGCAAAACTGGCTAAGTAAGGGCCTGTTTGGATCCCCTGCTCTAAACTTTAGAGCTCTAAACTTTAGAGGTAAAGTCTCCAAACAGGTTGTCTAAAGTTAGCTCTAAACTTTAGCCCACCTCACATTAGAGTTTTAGATCTCAAAACTGAACTAAAGTGCTCTAAAGTTTTTAGAGCTCTAAAGTTTAGAGCAGGGGATCCAAACAGGCCCTAAGTACCAGACAAAATTAGTCAAATGGAACTCCCAAATAAAATGTAAACCCTCAATTCTTTTAATCACACATAATGATTAATCAATAAGGATTAGAGGAGAAAGAGAATAATTGGTCCAAGACTAAAGCAACCAGGAAGCCTTGATGTTACTGTTGCTGAGGTCATCAACGCAATTAAGGACGGCCGGAGATTATTTTTTGCCTCTACCGCATCAACATGAAGGCTTCAGTTTCCAGCCGTGCATTGTGGTTGCTTCAGTTTCCAAGTAGCGACTTTCCATTTTTCTTTTCTAGTGTGAACCCAAAGGTCCTAAATTAGCACTAGATAAGACCATGTACGGCAGGCTGAGGGGACTTTTTGGCTTCAGATTATAAGAATAGACATTTGTATTGACACATTCTCTGGTGAGTGTTGAGAGGCTTACAACATTTGTTCTTTCGATTCCTGGGGATTGTAGAACCTCGAACTGCATGCGGTTCACCCCCATTTTGTGTGAGCTGGTTTCGATCGTCCGTATGTAGAAGCGCGACTGTCTCGATAGTTCGTCGCTCGTCGCGTGTGCAAATTCTCGGGGCCGTCAGGTCAAGTGGTTCCAATTATCTCAAGTTTTGTAACATCCTGATTTTCAGAGCCTTTTTAAAGCTTTTAAAATAAAATTCACCATTTGGATTTTTCTGAAATTAATTAAAGCTTAACTGGAATTTTTATTAATTAAAAAGATTTAATATGATTAAATTAAACATTAATATTTGTTAAAAATATTTTATTTGTGTTCCTTGTGTCACAAGGAATTTTTCTGTATTTTCTGGGATTTTTCGAAGTTTGTTTGAGGTCAATTTGAAATTTTTTAAAAAAAAGAAGTAGGAGAGAGAATGAACAGTACCGCGCGGTACTGTTCATCCGTCTTCCTCTCCCAGCCCGATCGATCTCCAGCCTGTACACAGTTCTTTCTGTTTTCCTTTCTCTTCATAACTTCCAATCCGGATCTTATCTCAATGTCTTCCCAAAAGGAAAGTTGTGCTAAATCCCGCAAGGAATCCATCCCAACTGGTCCCCTTCCGTTTCGTTCATCCGTTTGCCTTTTATCTCCAATTTTCTGAAACGGACTCTAAACCGAAATCCGCGAATTGGAGTCGGTTTCTACCCCTTCCAAGCCTATAAATAGGACCCCTTGGCTCCCCTAAACCCATCCCAAGCCGTGGCAAGTCCCATCAAAGGTCAGGACACCGTCGGCATCGAGGCCCTTCGGTCTCGAATTTGCTCGTCACGTCTCAAGCTATTCGGTGAGTTTTTCCGTGATCCTTTCGCGTCACATTGTGCCATCATGTGCCATCTACCTTCTTGCCAAGTTAATTTGGTTTTGGTGCAGCCAATCTCCCGGAATCGAGTTTTCCCCAATCTAGGTCAAGAGCGCTTCCCGACGTCGATTCGTCATCTCCGGTAAGCTTTAGCCCTTGTTGTAATTTTTCTTAGACTTACCTCGCCGCGTTCTACACCGTGTTCACTCCCTTTTCCTCAGAAAGCCTCCACAAATTTTCGCCTCCGAACCTCGCCATGGCCGTCAATGGCATCTCGTGTCCCCCATCTACCCGGTGATGTTTTCACCAATCCGTTCGTGTTACTTTGTGCCAAACCATCCCAGGTAGCCACCCTCCAAATAGTTTTAGATTTCGTTCACCGAGTATTAAGATATTAAGTTTTTCCTTTTTCCTTCCCGACGTCGTTCAAACGTTGTTTGCGACATCTCCGGTGGGTCTTTGGCCGAGCCAACAATTTTCCTAGCTTCCCCAAGCCACGTTCTAGCCCGTGCTCACCCTACTTCTCCATGTTCCATGCCCGGATTTTATTCCTCTCTCCTACCCATGTCGTTGTAGCCGCCCGTGCCGTCAACGGTCTCCGTTTGGCGTGCCGTCAATTCCTATGGGTGCCTTGGGTCCCTAGCAACCCATTTTGCTAGTTAGATTCACCTCCCATGCCTCCTCTCGCCAGCGCTAGCCTTCTCGCCAAAAGTACCGTTCTCGGATGAACAGTAATATCTGTGAATTTCCAGCATTTTCTCGCCCCGGCAAACTTTAGATAGCTCGTTCTCCTTCGTCCGAACTCCGATCGACCCGATTATTCTTCCTAAATTCATCTAAAATTGAGCTCTATCTTTTGGTTCTGGTTTTGCAGTTTTTGGAGTTCATTTGAATTTTATTTGAATTTATTTTATTTGTTTTGTCGTTTCGCGCGTAGAACCCGAAGTTGCCGAAGAGTTTGTCGAACCACAGCAAGAGGGACCAACCAGTGCACAAGAAGGCAAGTCTCCTTTGATCATCTTGAACCTATGCTTTCGAAATGTTTTAAATATTTTAAATTATGTGCATTGCTATTTACATAAAACCACTAGTTCAAATCTTTAGGAATTAGCTACTCCAACTTTGTTATGCCCTCATTTGACATTGATTGCCGTGTACCTTTGTCACCCTAGAACTTCCTTTGTCTCAATAATGAGATTAATATTAATCTTTGTGAATATTAGAATGGTAGTGAAATGCTTAGTCATGCTATTTAATATATTTAAACTCTTGCAAATGGGAAGTTAAGATTTATTGAGAAAACCTTGTGTTTATGAAATTAGTGGTAATTGTAGTTGCCACTGTGCTTTCAAAATAAAAATAACAATGTGAAAGTTGGTTTAGATTAGGGTGGATTGTTGGTTTGGTTTGGTGCAGTTAGCACGAGATCTTGGTAAGTGTATGTTCCACCCTAGTCAATTAAGGACCGACGCTTGTGTTTGTCTAGACTGAGCATTAACCGTACAACCACAAGTCTATATAGGTACGACCTAGTTGACTAACTTATGATAGTCTAGTTTAGGTGCCACCAGTGGAAAGTGGGTGCCAGGGATGGACTGGTTATTCACAGTGAGGGACAGGGATTTACTGTACTCATATGGCGCAAGAGGGGGCTTCGGTTCAGGTAGTTAGCCTACCTGCGGTGAAACCTCAGCGGGTGGTATCTAGCTAGATTAGAGTAATGTAAAGCCTTTGTGGTA
The DNA here is from genome assembly GCA_036346575.1 of Dendrocalamus sinicus. NCBI lineage: Eukaryota > Viridiplantae > Streptophyta > Magnoliopsida > Poales > Poaceae > Dendrocalamus > Dendrocalamus sinicus. Next base: position 1,457,394 of record CM070670.1, read on the forward strand.
TTTTATCCGGGTCTCATGCCAAAGGAAGCGTGTTGACTTTTAGGATAATTTATCTCTTGTGGGTAAAGTTGTACAACCTCTGCAGAGTGTAAAACTATTCGAATAGCCGTGCCCACGGTCAAGGGCGGGCAAGGAATGCATTCACATGGTAGATTTCTGGTTTTGGTTTTAAAATCAAAAGTTTTGTATTCCGAGAGTGGAGGGAACTCTTGGAAGGGTATCCTGGCGGTTGGAGCCAGAGAGGGTGGATGTAACCCGCAGTATTAAACTTGTTCAAGTTATTGAAGCTAGTGTTGGTAGATGGAACCTTCACTAGTGAGTTAATGTTAGTTCTGTTAAGATAATTATTTTAATAAATGGATGCCTTTGAAAATAGTTATTGGTAATTGAATTTAAAATATTGCTTTGTGCAAAAGAACCATATGGTCTTCCTTTGTCAAGCCTTGCATCTATTGCATTTTTCCCAAGACTTGCGGAGTACTTTATGTACTCACATGCTGCACTCAAAAATAATACCCATAGGAACACGAAGCTCAAGAGGGAGACTACGACTACTTCGCTTGTGGATTTGATGAAGGATTCCTGAGTACTAGGTCGCGCTTCCCATCAATTGCCCGTGGCGTATTGATGGGTCTTCGTTGATTTATCTTACGCTTCATTGTGTTTGTGTGTGTGAGGTCTTGAAACCTCATTTGTAATAAAGAGACATGTCGGTCTGTACTCTTTACTATTGTAATAAAGCGTTGCTGGTTATGTATTCAGTTCTGTTTAACTGTGTGCACTAGCTTTGATCTGGGACTAGTGCAGTAATACACAGAGGGTCCGGGTTCGGAAATCCGGGGTCCCGACAAGTTTCAATGATTCTATGTGAAGATCGGCCCACTAAACTTGCTCATGATGTAATTCGTACGTGTGCGCACATCAAGAGGTTAAGGTTACGTGTTGCTCTGATGACATATACATTCGCTTTAAAATTGATTGAAAAAACCTGACGCCTACCCCACGCCTCTTGAGCAGCTCACAGGTGACTCAGCCGCCCCAAAAAACCATCTCTCACCATAGCGTTTCCTCTCTCGCCACCACCGCTAGTGAGCAGCGGGGCCTCCCGCAGCCGTTGGCGGGCCACGCCATGAATTGACGATGTGGGCCAGATCTGTCCACCTCCTTGGCGGATCTGGCCTAGAACGGTGTGGCGGTGTGAAGCCTAGCGACTAGATCTGAGGCGAGGAAAGCCAGAGGTAGCTGGATCTGGCCGTCTCCATGTTGGATCTAGGCTTGGCGAAGGCCTCCATCACCTTCGGTTTTTCCGTCACGCGCGGGCGGCCATGGTGTAGAGGCGTTGGCTCGGGAGAGCACAGGCGTTGGCTCGGGAGAGCGCAGGCATTGGCGCGGGCGAGCATGACGTCGACGGTCAATGTCGGTGCTGGGTAGCACGTGGTGGTGCTTAGGGGTGTAGAGTGTCGCGGCCACGCGTGTGCTGCGTGGTGGGCGGCGTGGTAGTGCTTGGTGGCTTTAGATTGCGGTGGTGCCCCCATGAGGTTGGGAGTTCAATGGAGGCTGGGCGGGCCAAGACGAAAGAAGGCGAGCGACGAAGTTCACCGAGAGCAGTCACCAGAGTTGGATGTAGGTGACGGGGTCGTAGCTGTAGAGCCGGTCCTTGTTGCTCTTTGTTAGATCTAGGGGCCAACCAGTGCATGGCTAGGCAGAGCTGTGGCCGGTTGGTAGGCGGTGTTGTGGCCGCTAGTTGGCCGCGGAGGCAGATGAAGTTGCTAATGTGGAGGCCGGCGGGCGGTGCTACTCTTGGTCTAGGTGGCCTTGTGAGGCAGTCACACCCAGATCGAGGCGAGTGACAGGCTTGTCCCATGTGGTGTGCTGTCGTGCTTTGGGTGAAAACCCTAGATCTGGCTCTCTTTAGCAGGATCCAACGATGACAATGTCCTTGGGCGTCATTTGCCTCCTTGGAGGCATCATCTTGGAGCTGTAACTCACTCACCACATGAGCTGTAACTCACTCACTCACCATAGGATAGCAAGGAAGAGGAGACCAGCAAGGAGGCTGGGTTTTGGTTATATTTATACGGGAGGGAGAGGCGGGAGTTCAAAATTTTTGGCGCGGGAACGGAGAGATGGAGCTACGATCCGTGGGATGAGGATTGGTGGATTTCTATTGGCTATGATTGGGTTGAAGAGGATCGACGAGCCCAGCGGTCAGATTATCACAGACGGTTCTATATATAGAACCGTTTGTGAATTGGAGCACAAAATTTTATATACTGATGCAATATAAACAATTAGTCTAAAAAGATAAAATAGCAAAGTTTTATATAGCTTATATATACTCATTTGAAAGGTTTCGATGAGATCTACAACTTTTCAGTTGAAGAAAAATCCAAATTCCAAAAGGAAGACCAAGAAAAAGGACAAAAATAGAAACCAAAAACTTATGACGTAGGTTTAGGTGCAAAGATGGCCGATTTTTGGGGTCTTGGAGGGCGACTGGCACAAGTAGGTCATTTTTTTTGGATCGGGCTCGTCGTTAGCTTTCCAACGAGTACAAGAACGTCGAAAACGAACACCGTATGCAAAAATTATGCCCGTTTTACTGAAGGTGTCTCAAAACTGCATCATACTCGGATTTCAGCGGGAAAATATGAAATTTTGAGAGATTGCAAGGCGGGAAACGTATCACAGACGGTTTTTATTATAAAACCGTCTATGATTCTAGATTATCACAGACGGTTTTATAATAAAAACCGTCTATGATATTCCAGTATCACAGACGGTTTAGCGGTAAGAACCGTCTGTGATACTCCTTTTTCCCGCCACAAATACCACAGACGGCCTCCAAATTAAAACCGTCTGTAATAGTGTACATCACAGACGGTTTCACAAAACCATTTGTTATTTAGCGTCTAGTATTAGGCTTTCTGTAGTAGTGCTTGATCCATTTAGCAATTTTAGCATCCCTTTACCTAAACCACTTCACTTAGCGCCTCCGCACGCCGCGGTTTTGATAAGTCACAAACTTGGTATTTGGGCAAATCCCAAAATACCTTTAATGAAACTTCTCCATTGCTTCGCTTGATCTGACCTTCAGCTACCCTTGCAATGCTTGCCACATGTAGGTTGATCAACTGTAACATCCTAAAAATTCGAATTTGAAAATATAAAGTTTTTCAATTATTTTTGCAATATATTCTAATTATTGGATTTGGATTTTATGGTGTTTTCTCGAGGTTTTTGTTAAGGTTCCCAAAATTTGAAATAAAAAGAAAATATACAATTAAAAGGAAAATTCAAATTGAGATTAAGAATCTAAAAAGATGATCCAGAAATTAGGGGAGAGGAATTGAAATAATATCTGGGGGTTTATGCAGAAAATTGTGCCAAAGTTTAACCAAAATATAGCAAGAAATAATAATAAAAAAAAATGAAATGGAGTTGGGCCAGCCGAAGCCAGCCCAACCCCACTCCCATCGATCCGAGCGGCCACTCGCGGCATGCCAGTTGGGGCTTGCGCGCGCGCGCTCGCTCGCCAGCGGGCCACGCGCCCTCCCGCCTCCATCCACGCCGCGGGCTGGCGCCTTCTCCGCTCATTCCTCGGCCGGTGGCCCGCGCTCGCGTCCGCGCTCCCTCGGTCGGCGGGCCCCCGCCGCTCGCCGGCTCTCTTCCCCTCTCCTCTCCGTGGCCGACCGATGGGCCCGCCGCGCCTTCTTCTTCTCCCGCTCCTTTTCTCCCCCGCGCGGACGCGCTGGCACCACGGGCAGAGCTTTTGCTCCCCGTGGCGCGCATGCACGGCCTCGCCCCTGCCCGCGCCGTCCCTTCGCCTAGGTGGAAAGCCTGCGACCCCCGTCGCCCTTGACTTGGCGCCACCGTGCGCAGCTTTCCCCCGCTCCGTCACTTCGCCCCGCTCGGTCCGCTGCCGCTTCACGCTGGCAAAAGGGGGAGAGGAGGCAGCAGCGCTGAGACAACCACCCTGGGCGTAGCTGCGCATCGTAGCTTCACCGATAGACAGGCATTAATCGCCGCCTGCATCCCTACCTGCCTCCGCCACCAGCTCCGACGCGACCGCACGGCCGCCGCCGGTGCCGGCCGCTCGCGCGCTTATAAATGCCGCCGAGGGCTCCACTGGTTCCCACGCACCTCTTCGCTCCCTCACGGTAATTGTCCAATCAAGCCCGTAGCCACCGAGAGCCCGTTCTTCCCAACTCCGCGAGCACACCGCCCGCCGTTCCCTAGCTCTAGCGTCCGATTCCTTGGCCCACACCATCCCCGAGCACCGCGGCGATTCCTGCCTCGCCCGAAGCTTCCCATCGGCCGACGCCGCGCGCACCGCGGACCTCCCGAACGCGCCGCCGCAGACGACGCCACCGCCACCGTGCCCCTCGGCCCGCAAAGCTCACCACCGCACCCCGGCTTGAGGAACGCGTCTAGCTTCTCCACCGGACCTCCCCGACTCTCCTTCGCCGCCGGCCACCGTCACCCCGACTCCGCTACCTGACCCCGCTGCAGACCAACCTTAAGGGACTTAATCGCCCTATAGAGGTAGGCAAAGCCTCCCGCCACTTGGCTATCAGCGCTAACTCTCGATCCCCGTTCCCTCGGCCGCGCGCGTTCGAGCCTCCGGCTCCGCAGCGCGCCGAGGTCGAACATTTCTTTTGTTTCCATCTGACAGGTGGGCCCCACATGTCACCACACAGAGCTGAGCCGAGGTCGACCGCCGACCCCACCGGTCGGTGGAACTCTTACACCAAACCCGCATCGACATGTGGACCCCATGAACGATTCGGACCCACATGTCGATGGTACGAGAAAATAAAAGAAAATAAATGGGAAAACCAAATAATGCCGAGAATGACAATGGGCCCCACACGTCAGATTTAATAATTTTTGGATTTGACCAAACATAGGACTTTGACCAATCATAACTTCTTCATTTTGCTCCAATTTGAATGAAACAAATTTCTAAATTAGTATAAATTCAAGATCTATCTAATGGAATCAGAACCATAATTTTCGGAGTTCATTTGAATTTCTGGTGATATTTTGTTGATTGGTTGCTTTCCTTTTATTTGGGTATTTCACACGATTAAATAGCATACGAGGCTCGGGAAGAGGAGGTTGAGGCAGCTAGCTTGGAAGCTTCAAGACCTGCACCAAGACCCCATGAGCAAGGCGAGTCAATACTGGTCATATTGAACCCAATATTACAAAGTTATTTCCTTTTTAAATTAACAAAGTGCATGCTATTATTTCATGAGCTATGTTATGTCCAAATTTCAGCAAGCTAGTTATGCCCTGTTATTGCCATTGTTTATATTAATCTTCTTGCCATACTTGACGTGTGAACCTTGTCGCCCTAGCAAAAATTACGATATTAACCTTTTGAAAATAAGTCCGTAATTTATATGCCATGCTTAGTGTTGTTTAGGTAATCATGGGCGCAAGAGCGCCCAAGCATCACTTTTAATCCTGAGAAAAATTGGTTGGGCAGTCATAGTGGTAATGACTGATAAATGTTGGTTATGATTATTTTATGTTTCCAAAAACCCCAACATGCTTAAATATCTGGGCGGATGGTTCGGGGGTATGGTGCAGTGGTGCACGAGAGTGTGGTTTGTGGTAGAACCGCCTGATACCACTAAGGACCGAATCTTGTCATGACCTCCGGGTAAAACAAAGTACAACCACAAGTTCGTAAAGTATGACTTGGCTTAGTAGATTTGCCGGACCTAGAAGTCATCCTTCCGGGAGGTGGTGTGGGTTAGTGCAAGCGGCAATCGGTGAGACGGCTTGAATGGGACACCGGGTAGGGTGAAGTTCTCTTTGTGGCGGGCTAGCGGGGTGGGAGCCGGTGCTAGACGCTCGAAGGAGGACATCCCGCACAACGTATGGGACCCACCGCAGTGGGAGCGACCCATAGGGTGAAATGATGGAAGGGGCGAGGTACTTTGAAAAGTCACCGTGATGGTCTGCTCAACCACACGTCTAAGGAATCGTGTGGGGGCAACGAGTTGATTGTCTCTTGTGGTGAAAGTGTACAAACTCTGCAGAGTCTAAAACTATTCGAATAGCCGTGCCCACGGTCAAGGGCGGACATGAGAACTTAACTGGATATAGTTCTGTTTTAAAAACATTGGAAACTGGGAATGGAAACTTGAAGGGCGAAGGACTGCCCTGGTTTGGAATTGTCCTGGGTGTTGTCCCAGTGGTACGTTAAGCGGCTATAACGCTGAAAGAGGCTATATGGTGCGGATGCCATGTAATGGTGGATGGAATCTGTGTCAATTATATGATCAACCTACTTTATAAACAAAGGTTTTGAGTTTAAAATTGCTAGGTCTCAGGATTTTCCTATAATTGTATTCAAAAGCACTCTCCGCAAAATAAAATGAGCCCAAGCCTTCCTTTGATTAGCCAGACATGTTTAAATATTGCATTCTGTGTGTTGGCTTGCTGAGCACGGGGTCGGAGTGCTCATTCTCGCTTTTGCGATAAAATTCAGAAACAGGAGTTCAAGGACACTACGCCTACGAGGAGACTCCTGCCAGCATCGACGGAAGCAAAGTCGATAATTAAGGCGTAGGCCTCGGTGGTTAGGCATAGACAGGTAGACTCTAGGCGTTGTGTACATTTATGTTACCAGGACCCTGGTGGCATATATTGTGCACATTACCCTACTGGTCGCTTGCCTGTGGATTTGGGTTTGCTTTGCTATAATTTCCGCTGCATTTGTGTAATGAAGGCATTTGGCCAAAGCGGCCCCTTTTGTAAACACTGATCACCCGACGCGGTGTATTTCAATTTATGTAATATAATGAATGATTAAGCGATGTATGAAATGATTCAGCAATGTTACTGTGTGCACAAACTACTGATCCAGGGAATAGTGCAGTAGACACAGTAGATTCCGGATTGAAAAATCTGGGGTCTGACAGCGCTGGTATCAGAGCATACCATCGGTCAGCGGGAGAGGGAGAGGGGAAGAGAGAGCCGGGCGAGCGGGAGGGCCCGCTGACCAGAGAGAGAGCGCGGACGCGAGTGCAGAACCAAAAAATACTGTGTGCACAAAAGATGTGGAGGCGTTCAATGAGCTAAGGAAAGGAAAGAAGCCCTAGAGGTGAGTGCAATAAATTTGGTCTCATGTTTAGCCAGACTTGCATAAATGTTGTAGAATTCAATGAGCTAAGGAAAGGAAAGAAGCCAGACTTGCATAAATGTTTAGCCAGACTTGCATAAATGTTGTAGAAGCCCTAGAGGTGAGTGCAATAAATTTGGTCTCATTTATTTCCTATCTAACATTTTTGTCTTTATCTTTCTGTCCTGTAGCCAGTGTGGTTAAGATTAAGAAGTCACTGTAACATCACCTTCATTTGTCAGTTTCTTCTTTTACTGATCTTGTCTAATTGACATTGAATCAGAAATTCCATCCGCATTTGCCGCTTAGCTGAAGTTCTCTGCTACATATATACAGAAAATTTGCAGTTCATTCTTGTGATCCTGTCAATGCTCATTATGCTCCATCATTGGGTTTGGTTAACTGTAGACTGTGACAAGAGTTTCTGGACTACAGTACAACTCTTCGTTTGATACTACATTTACTGCTATGGCTGTAGAGTGCATAGAAACAGTATCAAACAAAACTTAAATCAGCGGAGGAATTTTTTCCCTCTGTTTGCTGCTAAGGCTGTACAAGCTATAATTTTTTGGTTCTGCAATATTCAGACTACTGTTCCCTTGTTAATGTGAAAGTGCTCTAAACCCCGTAAATGAACAGAAAAAAAATGGAACAGCCTGCCTGAAACTGCTTTGATATTTTTATTATTCATTTAGTTCTGTCCATACTGTTCATCAGAGATGACTTGTTGGGATTAATTAACTGGCCTCTAGCACCAACATACGCATATATTGTACATGTAATTTATTTATTTATTTATTTTTGTTTGATGGTGCGGGGAGAGGGAATCGCACGGCACTAGCAGCCCACTGGCAACAAACAAGTGCATGGGAAGGAAGGGAGCAACCTGTGAAATACTTTGCAGGGAGATGAACCCAATGATCCTGAGACATGACGGATGGATGGATAGGCGCACTGCGAGAAATGCATACATATTCTTAAGCATGCAGCAGGAAGGCGAGACGAACAGGGAACCAAGGACAAAGCTCGTAAAAACAATCAGTTGTGGCATGTTCAATTTTCCTGGCAATTGGAGTCCGGTGGTATCGTCCAAAGGTCATTCGTACGCGCATCCAAATAAATTGACGGTAAATATGCGTTTTCACCAGTGTTCTTTTTTTTCAATGTCTGAATGATTTTTTGGATGCCATAAGTTGGTTCTTCATTAATAAAAAAATCAAAAACTATAAAGTATGTGATAATATGAAAGCAAAGTCAGCGTAATCTTGAGAGCAAATAAAAATAAATTTCAAAGCAAATTTAATATAATATTTAGAGCAAATCAAAGTCATCATAATCTTGAGAGCAAATAAATATAAATATCAAAGCAAATTCAGGATAATATCTAGAACAAATCGGTATAAGTTTGTGAGCAAATTAGCATAATTCATAGAGAAAATTCAACATAAGTTTTAGAGCAAATCAGCATAAATCTAAGTGCAAATCCAGGATAATTTCGAAAGCAAATTCAGTATAATTTTGAGAGCAAGTCAATACAAAATTCAAAGCAAATTCATAATAAGTTTGTGAACAAATTAAAGATAATTTCGAAAGCAAAAGGTAATGGGAATATCTTACAAAGAAAAGTCCCAAAATTTTACATGAGAGGCACTAGCTTACGCCAAGCAGCTCCACAAAAAAATCACAAAAAGACCCACGAAAAATCCTTAACTTACATGGCCGCGGCGCGTTGATCCCCATTGTCTCTACCTCCTGTCGCTCTACTAACCTTCAATTGCACCAACCAAAGTATCCTCTGCCTTATGAAACCATAGGAAGAACAACGAAACTAAGTGGAGAAAGTAAGAGAAGAAGATGATTAGGGGGCAGAGTATTAATAGGAGAGAGATTATTAAAGGAGAGAGATAATGTTCTAAATTGGCTTTTCAAGCATTATGTTCGTGTTCCTATAGACTGATAATGGTGCAGCCTATGCATTGGGACTCACCTATTGTAGGTCCGGATAGGTAATAGAGGGGGTGAATGGTGTCTTAAAATTTTTTCCCCAAGTATTCACTTATCTCTTACTCTAATAGCTATAAAGCTATGAAGATTAGAATAGGAATCCTACTTGAAAAACTAGAGACTCACAAAGCAGAACACAATTAGTAGAGAAAACAACGTGGTCGAAATTCTGACAATGTGGTCAAAAACTTGCACATGGTCAAAAATCGACTACCAGTCAGAAATTCAATGTGGTCAGAAATTGACTCTAGTAGTCGATGATCAGAGAGCGGCCGACAACCAATGTGGTCGTAAGCTAACAGGTGGTCTAAAACCAACGTGGTCGATGACCTGAGAGAGATTGCAAGCCCAAGTGTTCGAAGGAAGTCGAAATCTTACCGGAGTGATTGACAACCATTGAGTGGTCGAAACCTAGAGTGGTCGAAACCTTACATGATCAAAACAAGTCAAAACATGACTAGGAAGGTTGACGACCAGTGAGCAGTCGAAATCAAAGTGGTCGAAACTCATTGAAGCACTACAAGTAAGGTTGACGACCAGTGAGCGGTCGAAACAGATGTGGTCGAAACTTTTGAGTGGTCGAAAATTAAGAGAGACAGAAGAGCAGTATGAATTTTAGCACAGTTTCACAATGAAAAATTGATAAAACTTTTGCTCCGTACATCCAAATAACATGAAACTTTGTAGGCATCTTCTCTAGAGTATTGTGAACATATTCCAACAAACGATTATGAAAATCATGGTCAAAGTTGAAACCTTTTTCAGTTTATTGGAAGGTTCCACCAAAATTGAGTCAAAAATCAAAATCGGTGAATACAACATGCTCGTGGGTGGATGATGACCAAGATGGGTCTAAATGCATTTCTATATATCACAGCAAGTTAGAACACCAAAGAAATCAACTCAAATACACTCGGATCAAGAAGTCACACTTACGCAAAGATTGATGTATTACTTACTTGAGAAGGTTGATTTTACAGCTACTCCACCTTGGAGGGCAAAGAGCACACCAAGTGCTCCACTCTCAAACCCTAACCCTAAACAAGAAAGCACGCATGAGAGAGGGGTTGGATGGTTAACCCTATATGTCTCCATCTCAACCCTTTTTATAGGTGGGCAACTAGCCACATACACCCCTAATGGATCCTATCCACTATTACAATGGGAGAAACCTGTTAAGCCCCCACATATGGATTTTACTCATACAAGTTCACTTATGCGCCCTTTTCAAAGCGTATAAGTGTGCATCCGCTAAATCCCTAGTCTTGATCAAATCAACTCCACCATAACCTAAACCACTCTCTAACGCATCGTCCATGCGCTTCGATTTTAATCCAAGATAGTTTCTAGCATTTTGGTCAAACTATCAAAATACCCTCTGTTGACCCGGTCTTTACCAACCTTTGCAAGCAATCGTCATGCTTGCTACGTGTAGGTGCACCACTAGCTTGCCACGTACTGCCAAGTCTCTCCTACCCGGTTCCACTGAACCACGGCTCACTTGGCCCGTGCAAGCCACATGGCGCAATCCCACCGTTCGAACTCATCTTTAACACTTCCCGCCTTTCTTGTGTCATGCTTGAGCTCACCATCTCACTCAGCATCCTTGATCGTTCTGAGCCTCACCTTCTCACTGTGCCTAGCCCCGATCCTCGCCGTTGACCACAGTTGACTCCAAGTGACCCTACACATCCAAAGACAAAGAAATCATTTTCAGGCACAAATTCTTCACAACTTGACCTACATTTGCCAAGACATGCATCATGCAATCTTAATCCAATAACCCAAGTTATCCTACCTGAATCCATGACCTAAATCCCAAAATCCTCAAATTCTGCCCAAAACCAAACCAGTCAAAGAGCTATCTTTGCAAACTCACTTAACCACTCTACAAACATTGCAATGATTCATCACAACACTAAGCTGGATCTTCTCACATGGCCCTTCACCTATCATGGCTACACCTTACATGTATGTGCATATGATTTCCGTCTATACACACTACGTCACAAGAAAAGAAGACCACGTTATTTTTTTTTGTCTTGCCACACTACGGCACAAGAAAAGGAGGTTACATTGTTTTTTGTCTGGCCATATTGACAGCTCGCAATGATACTATTTTTGATCGAACGGCTTTCACATGCATGTGTTCCGTTCATCTAAGACACGCACGCGCGAACACAAGAAATTCCGTTATATATGTAGACACACACATATATCTAATTTGTTTGTACTCAAAAGTGCTGCAGATTAATAAATGACTGGCTCCCAACTCGCACATATCTCCAGCCAAGAGCATTACTAATTGGAAGAGATCAGTGCTAGTATATATATGCGCACCACTACAGAAAAGGTCATCACAGACGGTTCGAAATCGTCATCACAGACGGTTTTGTGAACCGTCTGTATTTATGGGTCAGTGATAATCGAAGGTCATCACAGACGGTTTTTGAACCGTCTGTGATTATCAGCTATTACAGACGGTTTTTGAGTTAAACCCGTCTTTGATAGCTGATAATCACAGACGGTTTTGCGTTAAAAACCGTCTGTGATACTGATAATCACAGACGGTTTTTAGTTAAAAACTGTTTGTGATACTGATCATCACAAACGGTTTTTAACTAAAAACCGTCTGTGATTATCAGCTATCACAGACGGGTGTTAACGCAAAACCGTATGTGATTATCAGCTATCACAGACGGGTTTTAACTTAAAACCGTCTATGATATTCCCTTCAACCCCTAAATATATTTCTGTTTATTGGCTAGCCTCAGGAAATGCTAGCCATGCCCTCTGAAACAAGCAGATAATGACAGACATAAAACATATACAATTGACACATCTCATTTCATTTCAGATACATTTCACATCTCAATTCATTTCACAGACATAAAACATCCAATTGACAACACACTTCATTTCACAAACATAAAGCATCCATTTCGCAAATCAATTCATTGAATTGAAATAAAATATCCATTAACAAATACACAATTGTAAAAGATGTACACTGCATTTGCACTTAGAAATATAATAAAAAATCATTCTGGGCAGTGGAACTCTCCATCTGATCTTACGACTTTTGTCCACAAAAACCAAATGAGCTCTCCTTGAATTTTTGCAAAATCCGGCTGTTTCAATGCAGATGTAGAGATGGACGCAGCCTGTCGATAGGAATATGAACGCGCGCATATATAAAACTTGACATGTATGAAATAAATGTGGGAAGATTGACAAACCTTAGAATTGGTGATCTTGGTGGAATCGAGGAGTAGTCTCATATGGTGGCACACGTAGTATCCACACGTGTTGCCCGGCTGCTGCTGGTGGCACTGCAAAAAATAGAATGTGTTAAATCAAGTGCCATTACTACTATGTGTTGTATATGATTAATTAATGTGTAGCTAGCGAATACCCGAAACTTGCGATCATGTTTCAAGGCCTTGGCCCCTGTCGTCGAGTCACGTGTTTGTTGAACGTATGTGGCGAACGACCTTCGTTATTCGAAAAGTTAGTCATTCGGAAGGAAAAAAGAGTACAATGTACAATGTATGCGTACCTATCAGTATTTGGGAGATAGCTGTGTACTTGGATTTGTTCTTACTTAGAGAATCAATGTATATAGCCTTGTTCCATTTTGGTATAATTACAATTAAAATCCAATGGAATTCCTCATTGTATGGCATAAGAACAAATTCCTTATCTTGGTGAGCAGCGGTGCTTTTGTAATATAGTCCTCGGCGAAGGATGCATTCTCGATGATGGTATCAATGGCGACCAGCGTGGGTCCAGAAACCAATTCGTGATTTTGATAATCTAGCCGGTCGGCATGAATCTATATATAACACGTAAAAGCAACAAATTGTGACATATATCGGTATTACGTGAGCAGAGCGTGATTGTGCGGACTTACGGCGTCAAAGATCGAGCGAGTGAGGCGTCGAGGCGTTGGCGTGAAAAGTTCAAATATATCGTCAAAGGTCACGCGAAGACACGATCCCGAGCCGTGCAAGAAATGTTCCGGCTTGAATTTGTGATGATACATGAGCGCCGTTACGCCTGCGGCTTATTGGACTGTTCCATATACCAAAGGTGGAATCTTTGGCAACCAAGTCCTAGTTTTTGGAGCTCTTCCTGGAATACCATCAGCTCACCTAGCACGAATTTGTGGGCCAATGGTATGGACGGGATATCGTCATCATCCTTCGTCTTTGATTTGCTCTGGCCACTGCCTCGATTGTTGGTCGACTTTATGCTAGTCGACTGTAATGGTATAGACGGTGCAAGTTGCTCGCGCGAGAATAGCACCGTGGAGATAGCACCGTGCGAGTAGCTGTGGTTCGCCCGCCGTGTGGAGATGGCACCGGTGCAAGTTCTTGTGGTTCGCACCGCACTTCGGTCCCGCCACCGGTGAAGCGACCTCCGAGGATATGTCGGTTTTGGGGCTTTGGATGAATGTTCCAATGGCCTGTCCTAGATTCACGATCTCGTCGTTGGGGGCTTGATGGCGGGACCACCTCAAAATTGGCATACACACCATCCACATTAACTTTTGCGGTCCGGCGCTAAAGCTTGACCGTGCACCATGGCCCCGATACGGGCGAATATGCCCGCCCCAAGCAGCGTACAAGGGAATGGAGCCATATCTCACTTGGAGCCTGCACGTCGTAGGCTCCTACATAACGATACAAAATTAGCTACTCGAATAGGCCTACCAATGGAGCAAGCATTCGAGAGGTAATAATTATTACCGGATGTCGCCCACGGAAATTTGGGTGGGTTTGCGTCGGATTGGACGCGCAGCTACTCGGACGGTTGTGCGGGCTAGCTAGCACAGGAGCGGCGGTGGCGGCCTGCTGACTTTCTGTCTGTTTTCGCACCTCATCTCTGATTACATCAGCCATCTGAGCTAATATCTCCTCTCTAAGAGATTCCTTGATCTCTTCTCGTAGCTGTGCGTCACGCTCGGTTTTATTTCTCTTCCTGCTCCAATACATGTCGGAGTCATCTTGGAAACCATGTTTCCAAGGCGTAAAGCAAGGCCTCTCGTACGGCCCGGTGCTCCTTGTTTCCAGGGCCACGGAGAGCATATCATTCTCCTTGTTCCTGGAATGATTCCAGGTAGATTGAAAACTCGGCTCTTCCTGCAAGAGCACGACATGTCATTTCAATTAAATGCGAAGTTGTGGAGTAATTACAAGCTACGTAGTTCGATCGATATCTTACCAGCGCTCGGTCACTTGCTGGTGCGCAGGGTTTCAAAGGTGACGTCCTCGATGTCGTTGTAGATGACCTTGCTCTAATCCAATTTCGAGCGATCATCAGGGATATTGGAAAACGGCGGGCGATGTCTGTGCATTGCCGCTCATCCTCCTTCCTCCACTGCGGGATTTTACCCGCATACCCAGCTGTGCCAAGTCTGTGAGGGTGCGTATTTTTTTCCTGGAGGGCCTTGTGCGCCACACTTGTACTTTTGAAATCTTCGGTCGTTTTCATCGCCTTGAACTCTTCCCATTGTGGTTCCAGGAATGGGTATTTATGAATAGGCATTTCGTCCGTCTCCACGTATTTCCTGACAAGCGTGCTCTTGAAGTTCTTCCATGCTTTGCACGCCGCTTTGTAGGTTTGTTGTTGCACAGCGTCCAGGTATTCTTCTGGGAACTCGAACGATGCCAAAATTTCGGTCCACAGCTCACGTTTCCGAGTGTCAGGCACGTTCTTCCACGAATTGTATGTGATCTCAATTCGTTCTCGTGCAACTACTCCGACCATGGTTGGAATCGCCATCGCTTTTGAGGAAGGATAGGGACCCCAGATGCATTCACCGCTATGATGATCTGTCGGCCCTCAGGCTTCTTTGATAGCCCTCTTCCTTGGCGTCTTGATGTTGGAGCGGACACCTCCAGCGATGATGTTGAAGAATGCGCGGGTGACATGTTGCTCATTTTGTGGGTCTATTAAGATAAGATGAGAAAGTAATCATATTGAATTGCAAGACAAGAGAGGAGTAGAGGGGAGGGGGAGAAGGGAGGGGGTGATATGGACATAGAGAGGGGTGATATGCCTATCTTACCAATGTACCAATGTATCAAGTCCTTATTTTTCCCGCAAAATTCAAGTCAATTTTACTACAAAAGTGCAAAAAAAAAGACATTCAGTTCTTGGTGAGCGGCCGACATAGCGACTTCTTGGTGGCGACTATCCATCGCTTCTTCCACTCCTTTTCTTCATCTCGGTCTCTCGGATCACGTGCGCGAGAGCGATGATTCATCTAAGCTGAATCATCTAAGCTGAATCATCGCTCATGGCGTGCGTGATCCGTAGATCGAGATGAAGAGAAGGAGTGGGAAGAAGCGATGGATAGTCGCCACCAAGAAGTCACTATGTCGGCTGCTCATCGAAGAATCTGGGAATTTCTTTTTTTTGAACTTCTGTACTAAAATTTCCTTGAATTTTGTAATACTATTACTACAAGGTCTCTAAACAAAGTGCCTATCCTAGCACCTACTTTAGTTGCTAATACTATAAACCAAATAGCAAAGTCCCTAAACAAAGGTCTATGAAGCAAATGACACAAACTAGTGTATTCGGTTCATTGAACGGGAACACTATAGTATGTCACTTGCTTCATTTGCTGTTGTTTTGTCTAGGTACATGGAGCATTTGGGGTGGAAAGATCAAGCTGTTTAAAGTCAGCGCATGATGCCAATTGAAGCATAGCATAACATCCGAGGCACATCCGAGGCTGCTGCTTGTGTCTTGAGGAATGCCAAGAGGTGGTATTCAGATGGGTTATGAGAATAAGATTCATAATTTATAGTTTGAGGAATGCCACATCGAAGACCAGCTCTTGGCATTCTTCAAGACACATTTCGCAGCCTCGGATGTGCCTCTGATGCTATGCTATGCTTGAATTGGCGATCATGAGCCCGACGACACAATGTATTTCTTTCCACCCAAATGGTCAATGTATCTTTGCAATAATCGCAAGATTTCTTTATCCGGATACACTAGAATGTGTTACTTGCTTCATGCCCTTTGATCATATACTCTTCCTTGATTGGTTAATTTGTGCTCTCAAATTGTAGGGTTGCACATGATAAGATGAGGAAGCAAGAAAAGTGATACATGATGCTCAATGTTAGGAAGAGAGGAGAGGAGTAGAGGGAAGGGGGAGAAGGGAGGGGGTTATGTGGACAGAGAGGGGTTATGTGCCTATACTATATACTATAAACTATATACTAACACAACAAGCAATGTAATATGTACCAATGTAAACTAAGCAACTGCAGTAAACAATGTACCAATGTAGTATGTACCAAATAGCAAACTAATTAAGCTACTGCAGATAAACAATGTACCAATGTAATATGTACCAAATAGCAAAATAATTAAGCTCTGCATGCATAAACAATGTACCAATGTAATATGTACCAAGCATCAAGCATCAACCTAAACACTAACAGAAGCATGAAGCATCAACCTAAATATGTACTAAGCAACTAACCATACAAAGATGAAGCATCAACCCTAAATATGTACTAAGCAACTAACCATAACAGTATGTACTAAGCAACTAACAGTGACCTTAGGGACGGCGGACGAGGAGGAGGCGGCGACGCAGGAGGAGGAGGCGGCGGCGACGGAGGAGGTGGAGGAGGCGACGGGCTCGGGGAGGCGGTGACGGAGGAGGAGGAGGCGGCGACGCAGGAGGAGGAGGAGGAGGCGACCGGCTCGGGGAGGCGGCGACGGAGGAGGAGGAGGCTGCGGCGACGTCTTCGTCCGGGGAGGCGGCTAGCGAGGGCTGGGGGAGGCAGCCGGCGAGGGCTCGGGGAGGCGGCGGCGACGACGGGCTCGGGATTTAGATCTAATCGAATAACTGCAGCGCACACGGAAAACCCTAGCGAGAGGGTATAAGTAGGGAGATTATCACAGACGGTTCTAAACTTAGAACCGTCTGTGATAAGCCTTTGCCGGCTGTTGCAATTAAGACAACACCAATAACTACACAGCTGCATTCATATCAACCACCAAACAGCTGCATTCATATCAACCACCAAACAGCTGCATTCATATACATTTTGTCATTCTCAAATACATCACACATATACATCACATATACATAAATGCCAATACATTTTGTCATTCTCAAATACATCACACATATACATTTTCACATGTACATCTCAAAATTGACTACATCACACATTTTCACATATACATCTCAAAATTGACTACATCACACATTTTCACATATACATCTCAAAATTGTCACACATTTTCACATATACATTCTTATTGTACTTGCTTATTTCCTTTAAAAATTAGCCCTTCATTATGATCAATGCGTACGTAACTAGTTTCGTCACGTTGTTCATCGTCGACCCTTATGCCATTTCCAAAAGGAGGTAACTCGTCAAATTGATTGTATTCCTCCTCGTCACTACATTCTCCACTCCGACAATTCTCCTTTTTCCATGAAGAACTACATGGCGTTTCTTATTTGCTGGGTCGGTTACATAGAAAACTTGAACAACTTGATTGGCGAGTACGAATGGTTCGTCTTTGTACCCGACACGTTGGAAGTCCACGGTCGTGACACCGTATTTGTCAACCTTCACCTGTGGGAGATGCACCCAATGGCAGCGAAATAAGGGGATCTTGAAAATCACATAGTCGAGCTCCCAAATCTCTTCTATGAAGCTATAGTACGAGTTTCTCGACCCATCGGTACTGAATGCATCTATGCGGACACCGCTGTTCTGATTAGTGCTCTTGACATCCTGAGACTGCGTATAGAATGTGTACCTATTTATGTCATATCCTTGCCATGTTACAACTGTAAATGTCGGCCCTTTTGCCAACCATGTCAGCGTCTCACTCGGCGAGCTCCTAGCGATTTGCTCCTTCAACCATTGGTTGAGCCGACGGTTGTGTTGCCTTATGATCCAAACATCCGGCCGCTCCGGATTCTGTTGCCGAAGAACATCCTTGTGCTGGTCCACATAAGGCACCACTTCAGTCATGTGTTGCAACACCGTGAAATGGGCTTGAGTATACATGTCCATATCTGGAGTGATTGCTTTCCTTCCGATAGTTCCGAGACCCTTCAGCCTCCCATCATGACGAGATTGAGGGACACCTATCGGTTGAATCTAAGCCATATAATCAACACAAAACTCAATGACCTCTTCGCTTGCATAACCTTCGACGATCTCGCCTCCGTGAGAACGATTCCGTACGTAGGACTTGAGAATTCCCATGAATCTCTCAAATGGGTACATGCTACGTAGGAATACGGGCCCGCACATTTTTATCTCCCACACAACGTGAACAATGAGATGGACCATGATATCGAAAAACGAAGGAGGAAAATATATTTCAAGGTGACATAGAGTCATCACCACCTCGTCCTGCAGAGCATCTAGTCCTTCGGGATCGATGACCTTCTGAGCAATTGTGTTAAAGAAATAACATAACCTCATTATTGTCTCTCAGACTTTGATCGGCAAAATATTTCTAATTGCAATAGAGAGCATCTGTGTCATCAGCACATGACAATCATGAGACTTTATGCCATTTAACTTCAAATCTTGCATCGAAACAAGTTTCTTCACGTTGCCGGAGTAACCAGACGGAACTTTGACACCATGCAAGCATTGGCACAGTTCTGTTTTCTCAGCCTTGGACAGAGTGTAACACGCAGGGGGAAGGTACGTTCGTCCATTATCAGTGCATGTCGGTGCTAACTCAGGCCTGATGTCCATATCAGCCAAGTCAAGCCGTGCGTTGACGCCGTCCTTTGTTTTATCACGGATGTTCAGTAAGAGACCAATCAAGCTGTCGCACACATTCTTTTCTATGTGCATGACGTCGATGCAGTGCCGAACATCTAGATACTCCCAATAAGGTAAGTCCCAAAATATTGATCTCTTCTTCCAGGTGTTCTTCTCATGAGCCCTCAATTTATGTCCCTTTCCGAGGACAACATCTAAATCATTAACCATATCATAAACCTCGTGTCCCCTTAAATGCCTTGGAGCTGAACCATCTTCCTTCTCTCCGTCAAATTGTTTCTTCATCTTGCGGTATGGGTGAGCCCTCCGAAGGAACCGGCGGTGACGCATGTAGACGGTTTTGTGCGAATGTCTCAGCCACACACTCTCGGTACCATCTAAACAGTGAGCACAAGCTTTGGCACCTTTTATACTATGGCCCGATAGGTTGCCAAGGGCAGGATAATCATTTATGGTGCAGAACAATAAGGAGCGCAAGTGAAGTTCTCTCGTTTGTATGCATCCCATACCTGTACCCCTTCGTTCCACAGTACTTTTAGATCTTCCACCAACGGTGCTAGGAACACATCGATATCATTCCCAGATTGTTTTGGCCCTTGGATAAGTATCGACAGCAAAATGTACTTTCGCTTCATACACAACCAAGGAGGAAGGTTATAGATGCAGAGAGTCACGGGCCATGTGCTATGTTGGCTGCTCATGCTACTGAAAGGATTCATTCCATCTGTACTCAGTCCAAACCTTATATTCCTTAGTTCTGCACCGAACTCTGCAAAACTCCTATCGATGTTTCTCCACTGCGCGGAATCAGCAAGGTGTCTTAGCATTCCATCCTTCTTGCGCTCCTCCGAGTGCCAACGCAGCAGTTTTGCCTCCTTTGGATTTGCAAAAAAACCTTTTCAAATGGGGCATTATAGGAAAATACCATGCCACCTTAGCAGGAGGTCCTTTCTTCGCCTCTGTTCCCTCGCCATCATCTGATTGATTGTTACGTTTAAATCGGGATGTGTTGCACACCGGACATACATGCATGTTTGCATACTCTTTACGGTAGAGGATACAGTCGTTCGGGCATGCATGTATTCTTTCTACTTCCATTCCCAACGGACAAAGAACCTTCTTGGCTTTATACGTGGTTTTAGGAAACTCATTTCCCTCCGGAAGCATGTCCGCTAAAAGACCTAGCAGCACCGTGAAACTCTTGTCGGACCAACCGTTGCTTGCCTTCAATTTCAACAGTTCAAGCACGGCCGACAACCTCGTGTACTTGCAGCCCGTGTACAAAGGTTTCTCTGAGTCCTCCATCAAGCCACGGAATTTAACATACTCTCTCTCATCATAGTTCTCTTCTACATCGCAAGCATCCGATCCAGTTATCATCGTGCAACCTATCCGAATCCGAGCCACAATCGACATCAGCCGGCGGCATGTCATTCACTTCACCGGCGATGTCATCCGGCGGCATATCATTCACTTCATCGGCGATGTCATCCGGCGGCATATGATCATTCACTTCGCCATGACTGGTCCAACACGTATAATCCTTTTTGAAACCCCTCCGAATCAAGTGCGCTTCAATTTGCCCTCGGTTCTTAAACATCTTCAAATTCGCATGATCGGTGCATGGACAGCACATATATTCCACCCCTTATTCAACATATCCTCCACAATGCTCTTATAAAAGCGAAACGCCATTAATGTACTCTTCACTCACACGGCTCGCGCATACATCCAGCTTCGGTCCTACGTTACGTACATATATAACAACTTAGTATTAAAATCTAGAATAACTAATTATAACTACATATATACGCCACATTTATTATATTGAGACTTAATTTCCTAGCTCAATTCATATTACAAACACAATAACTATTATATAACCAACAATTTTGCAAATTAACCATCTTCAATAACCACTCATGGATTACTTACACCTAAATTGTAATGCAATTAAAAATAAATTTCATTACTAACCATATCTACAAAGAACCAGAAAGTCGAATCTTAATTCAAAGCTTAATCTCGCCTCTTCCCACCAAATTAATCGCCCGAAATCACCTAGCTTCCTCCCGAGTGAAAAAGTGCGCAGCGATGGCTAGATCTGGATCGAAATGAAGACAGATGCGGTCCGAGCAAGCGCAATAAATGCCTTAGTCATTATCACGACGGTTTTAATAAAAACCGTCGTCATAAGCTTCATACCGAGCGCCGCGCGTGTTTCGATGCGAACGCCGTGTTTCAATCGTCTAATTAACGTCTCTCGATCGTTATACGAAGCGTCTATATCATTAATGTTTGGGTATACGAACCGTTTGTGCTAAAGGTTAAATATGCGCGCTAATCCAGTCTCTTCTACGCACGTACAATACAATATACAATACAACATGGCTTCTCTGTTCTTGTGATCATCTCCTTCCTCGATCTGTTCATCAAGAATTGTTCGCCGAACCTTACACAGCGCCAGCAATTTGCATCTGCAGCGACTTCTCCGCACCGCCTGCTCACCTTCCCGACTTTCTTGCATCCGTCGACTTAACTTGATCCTCCGCCGCCGACGGAGGCGTCTCATGCCGCTCAAGAAAGGGAACACCCTCACCCGGTTCTTCTCCACAATGTGCGCAGCGAAAGAAGCTCTACGCATTGCGTAGATCGACGGATAGCCTTGCCGATCAAGCAAATACGGCGATTCGAGAAATCTTTTCATGCTATCCTCTACGACATTATGGATCTGCTGATCATTTGCCCAGCTGCAGGAGGAAGTCCGAGGACAAGGGCAATCTTAACGGCGTTCGAGAATTTAGCGGCTGATCCTCCAAGTCCCCAAGTCGAAGAAGAAGCGTACGAAGCCCAAAAGATTACAATCTGGGAAACTCTTTACCTGTGCGACTATTGTAATAAATTTGCCTCTAATTGAAATTAATAAATTTGCCTTTAATTTGTGATCTCTTGTCTCAGTAGTTCTGTAGTTAAGTTATTAGAAGCAATGTGTACTTACATATTAACCTCTGATCTAGAATATGACAGACAAAGGGACATCACAAACGGTTCTTGTTAAAAACCGCCTGTGAACATTCACATACGGTTCTTAACAACAACCGTCTGTGATAGTCGACACAACACAGATGGTTTTTAATAAAAAATCGTCTGTGATAATTCCAGATTATCACAGACGGTTTTTAATAAAAACCGTCTGTGATATTCCAGTATCACAGACGGTTCACTGGTAAGAACCGTCTGTGATACTCCTTTTTCCCGCCACAAATACTACAGACGGCCTTCAAATTTAAACCGTCAGTAATAGTGTACATTACAGACGGTTTCACAAAACCGTCTGTGATTTGGCGTCTACTATTAGCCTTTCTGTAGTAGTGGCGCTAGCTAGCTGCTTTCTTCCAAGTGTACCTATCTTTGGACAAATTGCTGGACGGCATATATTAATTGACTAAATCAAACTGCAATGCAGCTAGTATCTTCTACTACCAATGCAATTAAACGGCCGGGTACTGATTATGTGTCATGTATAGTTACGTAGAAGAGCAAGCTAAGGCTCCACGTGGATGGCCAGAAAAGAAAGAGGTCTAGAAGCTTGGCCTCACCTCCCTCTTCAGCAGCAGTGGCAGCAGCAAGGACGGTAGTAGTACCAGCAGAGCAGCTGCAGGGTTGCTGTGCCCTTCCTCCTCTTCTTCCATGTCCGCCGCCTCCTCCTCGTGGCAATGGCCATCCTGCAAGCAGCCAAGGACACACTCCTTCGGACAGCAGCAGCACCACCATGGCCACCACACGACGATGATCAAGCAGGCCTACAAGACCATGAACTCCGCCTACTTCCCGGACTCCGCCGACTCCTGCTTCTCCAACTCCTTCGCCTCCATCGAGAGCCTCTCCACGGCGTCCGAGGCCTCCGGGACGGTCGTCGTCGACGCCAACGACGAGGCAGAGGCCGTCATCCGCGCGCTGCGCTCCGACCGCCTCTTCTTCGAGCCCGACGAGTCGCCGGCCACCACCACCTCCTCCTCCATACTGAAGAAGAAGGCCAAAGTGAAGCCCGCGCTGAACGACGGCGACAAGGACACCGCCACCTGCATCGACAGCAGCAGCAGGGACGACAAGCAGGCGGCGTTCGATGGTGCGACGGCGATGTCCATGGAGTCGGAGAACCCGTACCGCGACTTCCGGGCGTCGATGGAGGAGATGGTGATGACTGATGAGCCACCGCGCCAAGGACTGGCGGTGGCTGGAGGAGATGCTGGGCTGGTACCTGAGGGCCAACCGCCAACGGCAAGAGCACCCACGGCCTCATCGTCGGAGCCTTCGTCGACCTGCTCGTCGCGCTCAGCACCACCGACGCCTCGCCTTCCTCTCCGACCACGCCAACCAAGTACTGCTCCTCTTCCAGCGCTTCCTCCGCCTTCAGCGGCATTATTGCAGTTGATGAGAGCAAGGAAGAAGAAGAAGAAGCTTAAGGCGCTAGAACGAATGGCCCATGCCATGACACATTACTGCAGTTTTTGAGCGTGCATGAATGGCCCATGCCATGGTCACTTCACGAGTTCACGTACGCCATCGACAGTTTCTGGTTAGTTGTTGTTCACAGCCGCGTCGCCGTCGGATAGAAAACGATGAAACGAGAGGTCAGGTTAGCACTGGTACAGGCTGTTTCTGGCCTGAAATGAAAGCGAGTACTACTCCCTCGTGTATGTAGCTCCATCGTCCACTACGTGCGCACTGATCGATCCACCTACCTTGGGTGCACTCGACTTGATCGCCGGATGTAATTTCAGTTTCACAGCGAAAACGTCCCAATATGTGTGTATGTATACATTCAATTTTGTTGTTGGCCATCAATAGGTCAATTTTCCCAGTCAAAGATCCAGTACCTTTGGGCCTTTTTGGTGTACGTAGTGTGGTTTGCACATCGATCATATCGATGGATGGTGAAATGACAGACCTCTAGTTTCGTATCAAGAATCTTCGCCCCTCTCAGCTTGGATCTAAAAGATATATAAAACCACATCGCACCCTGTTAATTACTTGCTAGCTGAACATCGATCATGTGATCAAACTAATTAACTAATATATGTGAACAAAGCAAATTCAGTCGTACGTCGCTCGTGAAATGTGTTGTTGCCTGCTACCATGGGTGTGCACGTACGTACTCTATAGTCTGTCCTGTTGAGAGTAGGGATGCATGTAGCATCTGCATGGCCACCCTACGCAAATTCCTGCCTCCGCCCTTGCCTCAACTCATTCCACGTGCACCCACCGCGTACGTGGACCAAGCTAACTAGTGACGTGGTTACTAGAATATTTTTTTTCTTGTTTTAGCCATAACTTTTGATTGGCAGATTCGATTCACGAACCATTTTTACTGATAATTTACTAACAACGAGAGGAACAAAATGATATAAGTATCACCAATAAACGCATAAGGAGTAAAAATTTACTGCCATACCTAGATGTGGAAATCAATTTACTGCCAAATGAATGAGCCTTTATTGTACTAAGTAATTTACTGGACGTGTTGTTAGGGTTTACTACCACACCTACCCATGGCGCATGACGGCTATGTGATAGCGGCAGTAAAAATGGATACCACATTTACGTTCGGATACATTCACATTTACAGCTAGATGAAAAAATAGAATCACTGTGTGATGGGGGTATTGAAATTGGATATCACATTTACATCCAGATACATTCACATTTACGTCCAGATGAAAAAATGGAACAAATATGCGATGGTGGCAATAAAAATGGATACAACATTTGCATCCAAATACATTTCAATTTACTGTCAAATGAAAAAGGAACTGTTGTGTGTGGCAATAGTAAAAATAGATACCACATTTACGTCCAAATATATTCACATTTACGGCTAGATGAAAAAAAATCGAAACTACTATGTGATGGCATCCAGATATATATTATTGCACCTTGATGTGATTTTCATTTTTATTGCATCGCTAAAAGAGTTTTACTGCCATCTCCATATGTGTTTACTGCACTGTTACAAAAAGATTTTGCGACCTCATTATGTGTTCACCGAACCTATACAACACATTTACTACAAACTCCTTTTATATTTATAGCACCGTTACAAGTAATTTATTGCAACCTCATTATACCTTCATTGCGCCTTTAATAAACCTATACAATAGATTTGATGCGACCTCCTTGTGCTTTTACTACAACACTACAAGAGATTTACTATGATATTTTTTTGTTTACCACACATCTACAAGACAGATGATGAGGATATAATAATGCTCAATTTATTATTTATCTATAAATAGTATTATTGCGCCACTCTGCTCTATCGGACCCAGATTTTACAATTCAGAATTCTCGATGATTCCACTGCACTATTCCATGGATCAGTAGATAGTGCTAACATATACAATACTGAACATCAAAATACATATCATGCGGAAGCATAAATATAATAGCAGACTTGCACATGGGCCGATCAAGCCTAAATCAATAAACTAAGTAGCAGAAATGAAACACATAGGTTGGACCAACTGGGGTTTGCAACCTAGTCCTTGACCACTTTATCTTCTTCACCATCATGACCGGGTGTATTGCTGAAGTGTAGCGATCTGACTCCTGATTCTGGATTAATTGAGTGAGCGAGGGTGAGCACAAACCACCATGCTCCACGAACCAATACACATGATGTAAGTAGATAATATGCATGGCTTATCAAGGGAAGACTCAAGTTATTTTATTGGCCATAAATTGCTTTCTAAATATGATACATAGAAATTTTCTGAGACCTAGTAGTTTAAAATAAAACATGATATTGAGTAAAAGAATGCAGTAATAATAGTAGCACATATTCCATCCTTACTAGCTCTTGCACCATATGCTACCTTTCAGCGTTATAACAAATTACCTTATCACTGGAGCGACACTCAAGACAACACAAATCAGGGCTTTTCACCACCCGTCACTTTTCCAATCCTATCCATAAAGTTTTTGAAATAGAACTATTTCTGGTTAAGTTCCCATCACTACTACAAAATGGGTCATCACAGACGGTTCAGAATAGTCATCACAGATGGTTTTTTGAACTGCCTGTATTTATGTGTCAGTGATAATCGAAGGTTATCGCAAACAGTTTGTGAGCCTTCTGTGATAAAGACAACACAAACGGTTTGTAACTAGAACCGTCTGTGAAAAAAACTATTATAGACGGCTAGAACAAAAAACCGTCTATGACACTCCTACATCACAGACGGTTCTAGTTACTAATCGTCTGTGATTGGCGAGTATCAAAGATGGTTGGTATATAGAACTATCTGTGATAGTCCTTCATAGACGGTTTATACGACAAAACCGTCTGTGATAGTTTATTGTGTACCTAAAATTTTTTTCTGTTTTTTAGCTAGCCTCAAGAAATGATGTTACCTATACCCTTTGAAAACAAACAAATACAGTGGCAAACTCACTAGCACATTCCATTACAGCATAACAAGATAACAAACCTAACTCTTTAACACGGTAAGAATATATAAGAAACAGAGATCTTAGCAGACAGTAGTCGGCGTCATCGAGGAACAAGCTGGATGCATCAGATGGCGGTCGGATATCACCGGCAATGGAGAGGCGACGGTAGCGCCACCTTTGTGGCACGACGGTGAGACTACACAAGACACTCTTACGACACTTACAATAAGAGTGTGTTGTGCAGTCTACCGTGGTGTCACAACAGAGAAGCTAGCTCACGGCGGTAGTCAGCGTTATCGAGGAACAAGCTGGATGCAGCGAATGGCGGTAGCACCACCTTTGTGGCACGACGATGAGATTGCAGAATACACTCTTACAACACTTACGACAAGTGTGTGTTGTGCAATCTACCGTAGTGTCACAACGGAGGCACTAGCTCACAGTGGTATTTGGCGTCATTGAGGGGAGGATGTAGAAAGCTATATGAACTCACGCGTGACTGCCGGTGGAAGGTAGATGGGGAATAATAAAAAAGGGCTGGGCGGTGGGAAGAATCGGTGCCTGCCATTCGATGTTGAGAGAATGGACGGGTGATATTGAAATCCTAAGGGATACGCCACGAATCGGTGATGTGTCATTATCAGAGACAGTTTGTTATACGAACCGTCTGTGATAGTTTCATATACGGTTCTAACTAAAAAGCCGTATGTGATAATGTGTATATCTCAGATGGCTTTTAAACCGAACCATCCGTGATAGTTTCAGAGACGGTTTTAGCCATGAACCATCTATAATAATCAAAGCACAGACGGCTCCACATGAACTGTTTATGATGAGACATCCAGTATAGCTTGTTTTGTAGTAGTGCATGTCCGCCCTTGACCGTGGGTATGGCTATTCGAATAGTTTTAACTCTGCAGAGGTTGTATACTTTATCCATAAGAGATAATCACTCGTAGCACCCGCACGATTCCTTGGTCATGCACCCCCACGGCCAGGCAACGTGCTCGCACAGGCACGAGTATGGCCAATATGATTCAATGAAAAAGTTTTAAATTTTTCGCAAATTTTGGGCTTACAAATTTCAGGATGTTATAGCTCCTCAAAGTACCTAACCATGTGGTCATGAGCCTTCCCACGACCACTCTATTGTCGTAGGCTTTTCCACGACTGCTTCATGATCATAAGTCTTTCTACATTCGTGACATAGTCGTAAGGTCATTCTATGACTACTCTGTGGTCGTAAACTTTTCCACGACTAGCCTGACTTTGATCAACTTGTCTATGACAAGTGTTACGTTGCGGGTCTATCTGACAAGGTGGTTAACGTATGCAGTTGTTCTTTGGAATAACCACTTGTAACTTCTCCCTACTTTTAGCAATAACCATCAGGCTACGAAGGGATTCTACATCACTGACAATAGCCTCTGTCATACAGTTCATCATCTGAAAAGTTGAGACGTCTTTTAGCATGGAGCAACCACTACCTCTTCGTACGCTATATAAAAGCCGACGTCATGGAGAAAAAGGAGAAGAGGAACAGAGGAGAACGAAGAACAAACATCCAATATTACTATTTCTCTTGATTGTAACCAATACTTGCAATATAGACACATAGAAGTAGGATTATTATTCTCTCCAGAGAAGGCTCGAACCTGTATAAAATCCCCATGTCTTTCTCTGTGTGGTCAGGTGTTTGAGAGATCTCCTAGACCAAATAATCATATGTAAGATCGGTATTATAACACCAACAACAGACAATATCATGGTTAGTATTACCGCACTCCTTACACCTTTATAGCGCCTTTGTAGGAGATTTATTGCCGCGCTGAGTGTTGGGAGCTTGTGGAGAGAGAAACATGGGTTGATTGCAAACTTTGCATGATGATATCTCCTAAACTGTTTAAATCATTTGCTGGAAAAATGTGCTTAACAAAATGTGATCCATGATGAATATGCTTTAACGCTATCAAAACAATTACTACACCAAAATTTCATATATATATATATATATATATAAATGATTTCGTACTCATTGGAGTACGTACTCTTATTTTTAATATACCACTTAAATGATGTTATTATATCTCCTTATCCTTTTGAACATACTATAATATTGATTATAATATATTCCAAAGTGAGTTCTATGAATTTTTTATCAAAACCTACTTTTTATAGCATACTTTGTGTGTATACTCCTTTTTATATATATATATATATATATATATATATATATATATATATATATATATATATATATATATATATAGGAAAGCGAAATGGGACTCCAAGGAGTCCAGACACCTAACCTATCTACCATTGGATCACATTAAGATGTGCTAGTTTATAGTAGGTATGAGATTAACGGGTATATCCATTAGAAAATAGTGTTTTTCTTAGAATTCAAACGTGCGTGTTATTGTGCGAGATTAATGTGTCATCCGGAATTGCTATTGTGCGAGATTAATAGTGGTTATTTAGGTATGAGATTAATGTGCCATCCGGAATTGTTATTGCCATAAATATCAAGCGATCAGAATGTGCGTCATTTCTGATGCCTGTGCGTGTTTCCAGTTCTCCGGATTGCTGTGCGTGCGCGATCCGGAATATTTATTGCCATAAATAATCAGCGATCAGAATGAATCATCAATTATGATTTAAGAATTAATGTGTCATTAATTTGTGAATCCCGCGCACAGATTTCCTGATGAACGTGGAAATAGGTATGTGTCTAGATCCTTTTGAATTAACGTGGAAGTATGTATGTGTGTAGATCATTATTTGCCATACATAGAATTCCTACTCAATGTGTCATTAACATGTAATAGGTATGTGTATCGGCAATGTATTAATTAACATGGAGTAGGTATGCAAATCTGTACGGCAGTATTGGAAGTATGCTCGCTTGTACATATAAATTTAATAGTCTATGGTGCATGCAAAATATTATTACGTGGAACATATGATGAATCATTGTGATCAAATCGAGTATTATACTCAAAAATATTTTTAAGTGGTCTACTTACGGCATAAGAAAACTGTGTTAACTTTCATTAATTTTTATACACTGCACGAAATGATTTTGAGCGGCGAATTTGTACGAGATGTTAGGAGGTAAGGTGAGAATCTTATGTGAATTTTTCAACTCAATCAGACAACAAAATGCTTTATTAAATGGATGATGGATACGAACGG
This sequence comes from Dendrocalamus sinicus, assembly GCA_036346575.1. NCBI lineage: Eukaryota > Viridiplantae > Streptophyta > Magnoliopsida > Poales > Poaceae > Dendrocalamus > Dendrocalamus sinicus. The sequence goes on from CM070670.1 coordinate 1,486,980, forward strand.
CTTAAAAAAACGCGTATGTTGACTTGCATTATTTCCATTAATTTTTAGATGTCGCGCGGAATGATTTAGAGTGGCGAATTCGCAGGTGATGTTATCATTTAAGATGAGAATCTATGTGATTTTTTCATCTCAATCGGACAATAAAAAGCTATCTTAAATGGTTGAAGGAGACGAACAGCACAGAAAGAACGTGTATGTTTACTTACGTTATTTTCTATACGCCACACGGATTGAATTAGAGCGGCGAATTTTTACGTCATGTAAGCGGTCAAGGTAAAAATCTTATGTGAAATTTTCATATCATTTGAGCAACAAATGCTCGTTGAATTGTTGATGGACATGAACGGCGTAGGGAAAACTGTATGTGTTAACTTCCATTTTTTATATGACGAAGGGAATGGTTTAGAAGGGCGAATTTGTACGTCATGATAGGGGCTTCGGTTAATATCTTGTGTGAATTTTTCATCGTAATCGGACAACAAAAAGATATCTTAAATTTATTGATTGAATCGGACAACAATCGCGTGTGTTGACTTCCAATAATTTTTATACGTCGCACGAACTGATTTAGAGCGGCGAATTTGTACATAATGTTAGCAGTTAAGGCGAAAATATTATGTGAAATTTTCTTATCATTCGAGCAACAAATTCTTGTTGAATGGTTCATATAGACGAACGGCGTAAGAAAACGCGTATGTCGCAGTGAATGATTTAGAGCGGCGAATTTGTACGTCATGATATTGGTTTGGGTGAAAATATTGTGTGAATTTTTTAGTTGAATCAGATACCAAATGTTATCTTAAAATGTTACGCAACTCCGAACTGATATACAAATGTCCGTCCGGAGATATGCACACACAAATCAATCAAAACCACAATCGTGCACTGCTTGATGTACTCACGCAAGAACTAATTAATTAGGAGCCTTCCGATTGATTGATTAAATTAACGACTACTGATCTTGAGTAATTGCCATCTCTCGATCGCCATCTTGAGACGATGCATGCATGGCTTGCGTGGGATCAATGGATGCTATCATCAGATCATGCGCCCCTGACGGCGATCCCCTGCATCATGCACTTGAACTCGCCGAAGTCGATGCGGCCGTCGCTGTTGCGGTCGACGTTGCAGATCATCTCCCGCACGATGGCCAGGCTGCCGGCCTCGGGAGCCCCAGCTTCTGAGCACCTCCTGCAGCTCCGCCGCCGAGATGAACCCGTCGCCGTCCACGTCGAACACCTTGAACGCCTCCCTCATCTCCTCCTCGTTGCCCTCGCTGCCGTCCTCGGCGGGCAGGTCCAGCGCGCCGAAGAGCGCGTCGCCGAGGGCGTGGTGGAGGGCCTGGAAGTCCTCGAACCGGAGCCCCGGCGCCCTCGGGGACGTACGCGCTCACGGTAGCAATGCTGTGGATTTGGGGAAAGAGGCGATACCGGGGGAAAACGTGTGACCGAGTGACCGAGAATGAAATCGAAGAGAGACGGAGAGGTTTATTTTGCCTGCGTTCGGTAGAAACATCGGGTCTAGCAGCCGCCCCACCCGTTAATCATCAATTCTACCGTTCACTATGCGTGTATGATCGAACGGTTGATGATTGAGGAGTCCGGACACCTAATAGTACTCAATATTTTTTACTATATATATATATATATGTGTGTGTGTGTGTGTAGAAAAGGGTATATAGCAAAAATAAAGGGTTCTGATAACAATTTTTCAACTACGTAGCATTGAAGTATCTTAGAATTAGTATTTAAGTATACTAAAAGTGATAAAAAAAGTATGATGTATTCATTTATGTGGTATATTGGAGAGTATGTACCCCGGTACTACAGAAAAGACTTAATATATATAGCTGCAAAATGGCCTAGCTGGATATATATAATCATTAATACCCAATTTGGCTCTATAGAATTGAATTTGATTCATTTAATTGGGTTCCAAATCCTATGTTAGAAGAATTTCAATTTGATTCAAGCTAATGCAAATACCAATTTTTTTGTTTGGGTGTCCTTTGGAATTGTATTTAATAAAAAAACATCAACGCAAAAATTTAGAATGCTCTTCCATGATCCAACGCCTATCGAGCTCCCCCAATCCAACATAGGCTGTTGCACCAACGCTGTCACCGCTCGCTGCATCGAGGCATGGTGATCAAGATAGGATTTGCCTCTCTATGCAATGAGAGAGATATTTTTAGGCCTCTCGAGTGATTGGATTCCAGAAATACATGGTCATGCTACTCACGGTTAAAAAGTTAATAGTAATCGACGAATTTGAGTCACGTGATTGAGAAAGAGTGGTCAAGCTAACAAACAAGGACGGCATGTACTTGCCTTGAGCTTGACCGATATTGTGAGGTAAAAACATGCATACAAGTTTTGTTGAGATTTGATCGATATCATCTTTATGTATACTTAGGAGTCAGCATGTCTTACTATGGGTCGCTATCAATTAGTGAATGAGTACTCGGGCCATGTCCAAGTGTACATGAACCTATAGGGTCGCATGATTAAATGGCTAGGATATAATTCAGATGGTGATCTAAATTCGTGTGGACCACAAGTTCCTAATAGGCCTCAAGTTCAAGGCTTATCATGGATGCCTATATATAGAGGGGTGGTGGCATAGGGTTTGTGAAGAATTCAGAATTCCCAAAACCCTAGTCACAACACCTTCCTCATCCAATACCACCTAGCCGATGCTAGCACTCCGATGCATGGTGTTCCTACCCCGTACATGTGGAAACCTTGGCGGTATTGATGTGAAGCTTTAGCACTAGGATGATCCACAACTTATGACAATCAAAAGGAGCTAGAAAAGGAGACGTGCAGCTAGTACGACTTGTACTGCATCAACACACTATATCGACTCTACTTCCACTATGAGTCTACGCGTCTAGTGGTAATCCCATGATCTATTACTAGTGGAGGTTCTTTATTTATGTGGTAGATTTTTGAAATCATGGTAGCATAGCCTACCTGTGTCACAATAGACAATAGAGTCTGCACGAACACTAGTGATGGAGAAGGCTCTACTTCGTCAAGTTGAGCCATGGACAATTTGCATCGCAACCAAGCACCGCTGCAATGCCACCCCTAAAGGATTGCGCGTAGGCTACGAAAGCAGAAAATAAAACTTTTCTACCACGCACACAAGGACATCATGCTTAAGGAGGGATCATGGATCGTTACCACTAGACGCGCAGCGCAGCGGAAGAAGAGTTGGAGAAGCCGATCCAACCACGCGCGTCGAGGTAGTAGTGGAAGTAGCCGATCGTCCCGAATAGATCGTCTCCTCCACGCGATCAACCACACCACGAGCAGATCCAATCTGTAGGTTGTTGATGCCGATCAACGCCGCAACAAGCAGCCGCCCACCGGTATCCACACGTCCGAGGTGGAACGCCGATCGCGAGTGTACCAAAAACTCGCGAGCGGCTAGGGTTTGGCTCGGGAGGTGGCGGCTAGGGTTTGGCTCGGGATTAACAGAAGCATGCACCCCTCAGCCCCTCGCCTCCATATATATAGACCTCCTCACTTGGGCCTCGTGGACCGAGGCCCAATAGGAGTCTATCCGGATCTCTATCCGAATTGAGCCCACATCCGAATCACATTCGAATTAGTGTTCCAACCCGTTAAGTGTGTGACCCTGTAGGTTCACGTATACTTGGTCGCGACCCGGAAACGCCTTTCCGGTCACCCTGTTAATAGCGGCCTCTAGTAAGACATATTAACCCCAAAGTATACGTAAAGATCATATCGGCTGAACCTATAATGTTCTCATGTACGAATGCCTTTGCCTCACGATATAGATTGAGCTCAAGGCGAGACATGTGTCATCCTCTTAATAGCTCAATCACTCTCTCGATTCCGTGATGGATTATAAACTCGTGATTGTCTCCTCAATCACCTTGGCATGGCCATGCACTTTCATAATCCATTACATCGAGGGGCCCAGAGATATCTCTCCCATAAGGAGGGGCAAATTCTATCTTGATCATTCACATCCCACTACATGTTTCATAGCAAACCCGAAGACTACTTTTATGACTACCCAGTTACGGAGTAGTGGTTAGTAGTCCCAAAGTAGGCTACTACGCATGTTGGGAACCATGATGATCTCAAGTCTAAGGATTCCACATAAACATTACTTGAGACCAACTGATGACACATAGAATCTCTGCAGTGTCTCATGGCGGGTCTATCCAACATATGTTCACTAACACATGTCCATATTATTGATTTGGTATCACCATACCATGATCCATGAGACATGATCATCAATCAATACATATACTGATCTTTGAATCATATTTGTTCCTCATATGATATATGATCAGGGATCATTTAGAAATAGCAGTATTTTAGCATTAAGAGTCTCATGAATAAGTCACATACTCATTGATCAATAATGATAATGTCTATTTCAAGGAACAAAGTAATGCATCATAAATATAGTATGTGATATATATAACATCTCCATGTTGCCTCTAGGGCATATCACTAACAACCCCTCCTTCCACAACTTCGGCACGGATGCACGTTGTCATGGTGTATTGGTGTTGCCGCCTCCTTCTTTGTCACCGATGGCATTGGCAAAGGTGATGAGGGAGTTGAGAGAGTAGTGAGCAATGACTGATCGATGAACTTGGCCTACAGAGAGGACACGTGCAGAGGGGATGAGGTGTGAGTGTTGGGTGGAGGGGAGAGATGACGGGACGAGGCCAGAGTCTACCGATGGTGGTGATTTGCTAGAGTCAGGTGGTAGATGGCGAAGGGGAGACAGATCGAGAGCATCAGACACAATTGTTAAAGTAATGTTAATTAATGTTAGCTAGAGATAGAATCAATTATCATTAGCTAGAGTCAGGTGATAGAACTTTAAATGAGCTGAACTCGAGCTTGATCCTGAGCTCGCGAGTTTTACTGAGCCGAGCTTGAATAGTTCGCGAGCCTCAATTCGAGCTTAAATAGTGATACATATTAACTCTTACCGAGCATTACTAGAGCCGAACTCGAGCTCGAGTTTTTCTTATTGTTGAAAATTAGTGTATATTTAAATTATTTTGACTGTTATCGAGCTTACTAGAGCCGAGCTTGAACTCAAAATTTTCTAATTATTGAAAAATAGTGTATAATAAATTATTTTAATTGCTGTCGAGCTTCAATGAGCCGAGCTCAAGCCTACTTGAGCTTAGGCCGAGCCGAGCTCGAGCCCAAGTTCAAGCTCGGATCCCAACCCGAACTCGATTCGAGCTTCAACTGAGCTCGAGCCTGGAAGATCAAACTCGCTCGAGCTCGAGCCTGGAAGACCAAACTCGCTCGAGTTCGGCTCGTTTACAGTCCTAGTTGGATGGAGGGGAGAGATGACGGGACGAGGCCAAAGTCTACCGATGGTGGTGATTTGCTAGAGTCAGGTGGTAGATGGCGAAGGGGAGGTGGATCGAGAGCATCAGACACAATTGTTAAAGTAATGTTAATTAATGTTAGCTAGTGATAGAATCAATTATCATTAGCTAGAGTCAATCTCTTGTTGTAACTAACTGAAGATATCGCTACTGCTGTGTAATCTATTGTTTTTTTATTTCACTATTCATGATACAGCAATAGTATATACATACACAGAGATGCGGCAGCGTTTAGACTGCACGCCATTGATCCCATTGCTTCTGCTTTCCAATCTATCCCCAATTCCATTGTATTATTTACATGGAATGAGAGCTTGCTGATCCATAGCCATGTCGACAACCAACGCCTCTTCCAACAATTCCGCTGGCACCCTGATTTCCTCTCAGGCCGATCTATTTTCTACGCTGTATTTTGGCCATCTAGTAAGCCTGAAGCTTTCCCGTGAGAACCATCTTCTCTGAAAGCGCAATTCTTGCCCTACCTGAGAAGTCAGCAGCTTCTTGGCCTCGTTGATGGGTCAGATCGCAGCCCTGAAAAGATGTTGACTCAGACCTCTGAGGCAGGTGCATCTCAGGTGCCAAATCCGGCCTACCTGACTTGGCTACAACCCGACCAGTTCGTCCTCAGCGCTCTTCTTGCCTCACTTTCTGAAGAAGTGCTTTCTCATGTGCTGTTCCTCAATACATCTCGCGAGTATGGACAGCACTTGAGCAGCTTTTTGCCTCGCAATGAAGAGCATGAGTCATGCAGATCAAGATGCAGCTTTGTAGCATCGTCGATGACAATCAGAGAGGCGTGAATGATTGTAGTGCACAATAGATATTTTTTTGTTTACCTGTTACACTGCAGTAAGCATGCACACGAAAACAGCAATATATATAGATATATTCTCGGAGCTACTGTAGCAACAGAAAAATTGAAACCTTGATGAACCTAGTCGTGAGATCAATCAGCACAGCGAACAAAAAAAAATCATGCATGCATGCAGCACTTGATCTCTCCAAAAACAAGCCGCCGCGCGCAACTCACAGCAACTAGTCACTTTTTAATCTCAAAAGCCACGTCCACAATGCACCATGCATGCAGCCATCCGCACTAATTAGTCCCCTAATTACTTCCCTCTAATGATCTCCGTCCGGCCGGCCGCTAATTAATTGCAAGCCTCCAATGCAATCACGAGAGAAACAAAGATCATATATACCAGCATGCAGAACGAAATAGTGATGACTTGGACACTGTGAACGGACACGCACACACCAAGTTCCTGCACATGCACCAAGCCACGAGACCGAATTTTTTGTATTTTAGTCTTTTTTTGAAAAATATTCACATTTAGACCCCTGGTAGTTTTAATTCCGTTTTTGGACCCAGAGCTCGGCGCCGTGACCCACGGCGCCGAGGTAACACGTCTCGGCGCCGTGGACCACGGCGCCGAGGTGCGGCCGACGTGGTAGGCAGCTCGGCGCCGTGGCTTGTGGCGCCGAGCATGCGGCTTCTGAAACGGCACCGAGCACGCGGGCCTCGTTCATTCGCAACCCCTCCTCCCTCTGTCCCCCCGCCGCCCGGTGGTGCCGCCGCCTCCGTCCCCTCCCGCACTCGCGTCCTCCCGCGCCGCGCCGCGGCCTCCTCGCCGACCGCCTCGGCCGCCTGCGTCGCCCCCGCGCGCCGCCGCCAGCCCCCTGACCGCCTCGGCCGCCCGTCCGACGTCCTCCACGCGCGCCGCCGCGCGCCTCCCTCCCGCGCGCGCGCGCCCTGGCCGCCCGTCCGACGTCCTCCCGCCGCGGCCACTGTCCTCCCGCGCGCCGCCGCGCGCCTCCTCCCGCACGCGCGTCCTCGGTCGGCCGCCCGTCCGACGTGCTTCCCGCCCGGCCGTCCTCCCCGCCGCTGCTGTCGAGAGGCCCCAGAGCGACCGCTACAAGTGCCTCAAGGTGATGACTTCTCCTCCAAAATGTTCGTTCTTGGCGCTCAGATGTGATGTCGAGGATATTTTTTAGCTAGTTTTTGAGGATGTGATGTCGAGTGGGCTGATGTGTGGTGCTATGAATGTCTAATGTGTGGTGCTATGAATGTCGAGTAGGTTGTTTATCCCTTATTTATCACTGTCGCTTGGGCAATGGTGCCGTAGAATGGAAGGATTGTGTGGCGTATTGGAGTCGGCGATATGGTTCGCTATAAGTCAAGTTGATTATTTTGCGACCAGAGGACTAGTGCTATAGAAATGTGTTGTGTTGCTGTGATGTAATTGACAATGCAATTGACTATGCAATTTAGTTAGTGCTATAGAAATGTTTGCCACAACGAGTCAAGCAAATCACGAACAAAAGGAATGTTTATCTTTGGGTATGCAATTGACTATGCAATTTAGTTAGTTAATTAGCATCAATTTCGAATAAAGGTAGCATTTAGTTAGTGACTAGGTACTTATTAGTTACTATGTAGTATCCGATTTCAATTAAAGGTTCTTATTAGTTTGGTTTTCTGTATGAACTAGATGGACAACCTAGTCACCCTATATCATGGAGCGGTGTGACAAGTGATGATTATGGAAATGTTCGATTTGTTGAAATGCAAAGGTGCCTCGATATTCGGTGAACACCGTCGTTTAGTGAGTTGGTTGCTAGGGCCCGGGAGGAGCTACATTGTCATGCAAATGAGGAGAGTATCACAGTTGAGGGGTTACTTCACTTCGGTTCGAAAGACACAATTCTAAGGCGGTTGATCTTAATTGGTTGTGAGGATCAGTGGGACAAATATGTCAAATTGGTTATGAGGAATGAGTTTCAATGTTTGGACCTTGTTGTGCGGAAGGTGTCCATTGATCCCACCCCTCACGATTATTCACCAGAACTAGGTGATCAGGCACCCTTTGACCCTCCGTTACCGGACCTTGCGGTGGATGTGGAAGAAGTGCCTGAGGTGCCCGATGCTCTATCTACCCCGAACGAGGTTCAGATTTCTCAACCAGTTCGAGTTGAATGTCGGACTGATGATGTTGTGGCGGCCCCTCAGGAGATGGGATTGACCCAGAATCATCCCAGTAAGTGTCGAGCAACACTTTAGCCTTTTCCCGTCATTCCTTTATTTTGTCTCAATCCCATCGTTGTCGTGCTTATGATGCAGGAAATATTCCTGATAATGTGGTTGTTCCTCCCGTTGCTCCATCTGGCAACGTTGAAGAAGTCTGCAGGGACTCCAACAGTGTGGATGTTCAAATTGTGGATGATCTGGAGCCTTACGAGATCGCAAGTTCCTGCACATGCACCAAGCCACGAGAAAGCATCGATCAAGCCTCGAACGCGCCTATTAGATTGAGGCGTCGGCGAATGATCCGAAAAGAAAAACACGCCACCGCTCGTATTTCTTTTCTGATCGGTGAATCTCAGGATTTTTTTCCTCTCTAATAGATCTATTTTATTTCTGAATCATGGTGGCTACAAAGTACCCTTCTGGCACCCCTCAAACCCTAGAACGAAAATTGCATCTCCAAAGCCACAGGGTTAGCCTCCAACCCCACCTCTCTATTTATAGTCTAGGGCTCAAAACCTGGGCTTATCCAAGCCCACGAGTTCTAATCTAATTCCAACAAATAAGGGACCTGAAACCCTTCCTAACACGAGTTTTCCAAAATTCCAACTACAACTTCTCCAACTCATCACGTGTCGAAGCCTCCAGGACCGCACCTTCTGTATCTTCTCTACGCATCATCCACCTTTGATCTCCATGTGCTCCAACGTGAGCCCAACCACCTCGTGACATCCTCGACCGCCTGGACCTCAGATTTGCCCCTCCTAGTCCCGGTCCTCCTCGTCACTGACTATGACCGTCTCCACGCCAACCTGTACATACAAAGACCAAAGAACGTTTTCCCGGCACAAGTTCTCTCCAACTTGACCAATATCAATCCACGCACACACGCACATATCTCGAATAACAATACTAAGCCATGTTGTTAATTTTTTCATCATTATAAAAATCCTACACCTAGCCACATGGTCTTACAAGCTTGCAAATCTGAAGAAAAAGGAACTCTCTGCACTGGAGTTCTTCAACAAGGTGAAGGGATTAACTAACACTTTGGCTGCCATTGGACAACCCCTCAATGAAGAAGAAATCATGGTCTACTTCCTGGTCGGCTTGGACTCAGAATATGATCCCTTTGTGACCTTGGTAACTACACGTATGGATTCTATCTCTCTTCGAGATTTATACTCTCATTTTCTTGCTTTTGAATGGAGGTTGGAGTCCAGGAAGACAAAGCTATAGCTCGATGAATCTTCTGCCAATTTTGTTTCACGTGGTGGCCGTGGGACTTTCAGTGGCTACCTGCTACCATGGCAGAGGAGGTCCTCGTCGTGGTAATGGAGGTGGCCGCCATGGCAGGGCTAACTACAAGTTCGGTAACAACAATTACAATATGCAGCGGGGGCCAAACAACAACAACAGTAATACTCAAAATCATCCACAATGCCAGGTGTGTGGGAAACTTGTCCATGTGGCACTAAGGTGCTATCAACGCTTCAATCATGCGTATCAGCCTGAGAGGACAACCATGTTACGGCATTGGCTTCCACGCAATCTTATGGTGTGGATGGAAATTGGTATAGCGATACAGGGCTACGGATCATATCATGGGTGACCTCGATCGGCTGACTTTCCATGAGCCCTACAATGGCAAGGAGCATGTCCAGGCTGCCAATGGATCGGGTTTGCCTATCCACTTTGTTGGCCAATCCTTTATTCCTACCCATTCTAGAAATCTAGCACTTAAAAATGTTCTTTATGTTCCCAACATAACCAAAAATCTTCTCTTTGTTCATCGCCTTGCTAAAAACAACAATGTTTTCTTTGAGTTTCACCCAAATTATTTCTTTCTCAAGGATCGAGTCATGAAGAACCTCCTTCTGCAAGGCACCTGTGAAAAGGGTCTGTATCCCATTGCACGCGGTGGTGTCAGCTCCTTTAAAAAGGTTCTTCTTGCATCCAAGCCACCCAAGCGCAGTGGCACAGTCGTCTTGGTCATCCCTCCTTGCAAACTCTACATCAAGTGCTCAAGTCCAATAATTTGCCTTTTGAGTCCAATGAAACTCTGGCATCAGTTTGTGATGCTTGTCAATTGGCTAAAAGCCATCAGTTACTCTTTTCCCAATCTACTAGTTTCTGTTCTAGGCCTTTAGAGCTTGTGCACTCAGATGTCCGGGGGCCAGCTATTAAATCCACAAATGGCTATCAATATTATGTAAGCTTTGTTGACAGCTATAGTCGGTTTACATGGATTTATTTGCTAAAGCACAAATCTGATGTTGCATATGTCTTTGTTCATTTTCAGTCCCATGTTGAACGCTTGCTAAACACAAAGGTCCTCTCCATTCAATCTGATTGGGGAGGTGAATACCAAAAACTACATGCTTTCTTTTAGAAATTAGACATTCAGCATCGAGTGTTTTGTCCCCATACCCATCAACAAAATGGCACTACAGAGAGAAAGCCTTGAAATATTGTCGAGGTTGGGTTAGCTCTCCTTGCTCACTCCTATGTTCCAATAGGTTTTTGGTATGAAGCTTTTCTTACTACATGCTTCTTGATCAACCGGCTACCAAGCAAAGTAATCCATGATTCTAGTCCATTAGAGCAACTCCAGCAGTAGCCCTCAAAACAGGGCCCCTACTTTTCATTTGAGGGCTCCCCCTACTTTTGAGGGCCCTGTTTTCTGAAATTTGACTCCAGTGAGAGCCCTCAAAACAGGGCCCCTACTTCTCAATTACTTCTATTTCCTCACACACTATATGCATATGTATGGGACAAAAGCATAATACACAATAAAATATTTATGATTTCACAATGAGGGACAATATTTAAATATATGAATTCAAATACGAATATTAAAATTTAAATTCAAATTTGTTACTAATTTAAATTGAAAGCACAAAGTTCATCACATAACATTCAAATTTGTTCTGAATTCAAATATGAATATTCAAATTTAAATTCAAATTTATTCCGAATTTAAATTGAAAGCACAAATATGAATTCAAATATGAATATTCAAATTTAAATTCAAATTTATTCCGAATTTAAATTGAAAGCACAAAGTTCATCACATAACATTCAAATTTAAATTCAAATTTGTTCCGAATTCAAATACGAATTCAAATACGAATATTCAAATTTGTTCCGAATTTAAATTGAAAGCACAAAGTTCATCACATAACATCCAAATTTAAACTCAAATTTGTTCCGAATTTAAATTGAAAGCACAAAGTTAATCACATAACATTCAAATTTAAATTCAAATTTGTTCCGAATTCAAATACGAATTCAAATACGAATATTCAAATTTGTTCCGAATTTAAATTGAAAGCACAAATGTTCCACAAAAAACGAGGAAAGCTGAAAAATGAGAGCCGGAGTAGGGGGCCCCTAGGAATGAGGGGTGGGAGGGTGATTTGAGGGCCTCCTCAAATTTGAGAGCTCTAGTAGGGGCTCTGCTAGAGCTCGTTTTTTGGCTCAAGCCCTCAAATTTGAGTTTTGAGGGCTCAAGTAGGGGTCCTGCTGGAGTTGCTCTTAGAACGGTTACTTGGTTCTAAGCTGGACTATTCTCTTCTCAAAACATTTGGGTATGCATGTTGGCCCAATCTAAGACCTTTCAATGCTCAAAAGCTTCAATTTCGTTCTCAGCAATGTGTTTTCTTGGGACATAGTAGTTTGCATAAGGGATACAAATGCCTATATGTGCCAACTCATTGCATTTTACATCTCTAGGGATGTTATTTTTGATGAACAGGTATTTCCTTTTGCAAACTCTCCTGTTAGAAACACTTCCTCTGTACCATCCTTGAGTGAACCCTCTATTTTGTTGCCAACCATCTCTACTCTTTCTCCTATTGATTCTCCTACTACTCAAACACCTTTAATACTTCCAACTACTTCTTCCTCTCATGGCCAACTTGTGGATAGTGCATCTGTATCCTCATCTATGAATGCTACTAATATGCCTGTGCCAAGTGCAGATAACAGGGGTCATGCGGAGTCTGCACCAGCACAAATCTGCACGAGGCTACAGCATGGCATTCGACAGCCCAAGGAACCAACTGGTTGGACTATACGGAATGATACCTGGAAAAGAGCCTTTGCTGCTGTAGCCAAACCTACAAATCCAGTGGAATAACCTACAAGTCATGTGGAGGATTTTATGCAGCCAGCGTGGACCAAGGCTATGGAAGAGGAACTTGAAGCTCTTCAAGCCAACGATACATGGCAGCTGGTCCCTTCTCGATAGGGAATCAATTTAATTGATTGTAAATGGGTATTTAAACTGTAGAAAAAGGCCGATGGCACCATGGAGAGACACAAAGCACGATTGGTTTCCAAAGGGTTCAAACAGCAATATGGAATAGACTACAAAGATACATTTAGTCCAGTGGTGAAACCAGATAGAATTTGGTTAGTCTTATCCATTGCAGCGTCTAAAGGATGGAGCTTGCGGCAAGCAGATGTTAAAAATGCATTTTTACATGGAGAATTACAAGAAGATGTGTATATGAAGCAGCCCCTAGGGTTTGAAAGCTCACAATTTCCTCACCACATATGTAAACTGAAGAAGGCGGTTTATGGACTGAAACAGGCTCCTAGAGCTTGGTATTCTAAACTCAGCATGAAGCTTTAGGAGATTGGTTTTGTGCCGTCAAAATCAGGTACTTCATTGTTCATATTCAGGCAAGGGGTAATTGTCATGTTTGTCCTCATTTATGTTGATGATTTCATAATAGCTAGCTCATGCAGTCAAGCCTCCGATAGGCTGTTTCAGCAATTGCACATCCCCAGCTTCCACACGCAAGGGATGCATGCCCCTCCTCCTACCTCGATGGCGCCAGCTACGGGTACGCATCGTCTGATCTCGTTTTTATCCCAAGGCAATATGCAACGAACTAACGATATTACTATTGCAGGTACTTACCAGCAGCACGGCGTCTCCCCGGGCCAGGACGATGTGGACCAGTTTTTTGCGGAGTGGCCCGGGCAGTTCTTCGACGCAGCACCGGAGGTTCTCTGCGCGTGCCCTCCCGGTGCATCGGAGGGCACACGCCAGAGGTGCACTGACTCCACCGCGCGCGCAGCACAGGATAGACACCCTCCTGCTCGTTTTACTTTTTGAGCCTCGTAACCCGTTGCACCAGAGGAGGGCCAAGCGAGGCTGTATGGGAGGACGCGGGCGCGGTGACGGGGCACACCAGGGTGGCGAGTGAGGGATGCTATATTATGTAATGAAAAAATACGCGGCATGTTATTCACACTTATATTATGAAGTTTATTGAAATTCAAACATGTCTATCATCTCTTCTTTTCGCATCCAATCATAAACATACCGGTTCTCTGCACACGAATTATCATCGTATGTCACTTAACAGTGTATGTATCGATCGTTCTCCCGTTAATCTTTAATAAAAAAAAGTTTCTAAAAATTTTTACGCACCTACAATATACAATAGACATAAACTTATATTACAGCATTTTTTACCACTTTAAAACTACAAAATTCACAAAATTCACGGGGGACATGCAGTCGCCTAATGGGATGGCGACTGCATGCAAGTCGCCTAATGGGTTGGCGACTGCATGCAAGTCGCCGTACGGAAGCGCGACTGGATGCAATCGCTCCAGCGTACGACGACAGATATTGTGTCGCAGTTTGGTTGGGCGAAAGGCTCCAGTCGCTCAACCATTAGGCGACTGGAGCCTATTTTCGTAAAAAAAATTTCCGCGGGTATATTTCTGTAATTTCGAATAAAAAAAGATTATCCACACAAAAAATTCCAAAAACTAATGTGTCCTACTCCTACATACCCTGTCCATCGACGAACAAGTTCGGTGCTTTAATTTAAGTGTGACTGTAGCTACTTTACTTCCCCTTTTCCTCTTCCAATAAACAGCTTGATATATAAGGGGCTAAACCTTGAAATCAGTCTGGTATATTGCCATGCCTATTATTGCAAGGGTGCCTATTACTGAAGCACTGCCTACTCGCATATGTGTGTGTGAATTTGGATAAGGTGATCATCAGGTGATGTGCGAGAAGATAAGATGCAAGATGATCCATGTGTGGTTGCACAACCTGCCCACACTTTTTGACAATATCGCAAGAGGAGGCCAGAAATGTCTCTCTCTTGCTTATACAAGGACGTTCCAACCATCGGCCGGCGCGATCGATATCAATCAATTGCTAGTACTCTCGGAATCAATGATATATCATCGTCAACATTAGCAACAAACTAACTCCGATCCTTGGCAAAACCTTTTAACGGCAGCGGTTGAGCAACCTTGACTACATGCAGTAAGAACAGTATTTCAGTTTTATGAAGCAGTAAACACACGGAAATTAATTAGTAATTGTTGGACTGTGAATTAATGGCATCTATCTATACATGAACAATCTAGTTACAGTGAAGCTTGCCATTGTTCAGCATGCGTGACCAACCTTTCTTCTAGATAGATAGATAGATAGATAGATAGATAGATATCGAACTAATTCATTCTATTCTATGTACTAGTATCCGATCTTAGTTTCAGGGCCGGGCCGGGCCGGGCCCGAAACAAGTTCAGACCGACCCGGCTTAGTTTTTCTCGTGACAGGTGAAACCAAACCATGCACGGTGGCGTCATGGTATGGTGAGAAGATCGAGATGGTATGGCTCAGACATCGACGACGCAGGGCGCTGCGCGCTGGAACGTGAAGTATCCGTTGCCTCCGCCGGAGTTGGAGCCGTAGCTTCCCTGTCCGCCGTTCACGGTGAGGAGGGCGGGGCATCTGACCCTGAGGTGGTAGTGGCTGGTGATGAAGGCCCCGGCCTTCCACCGTATCCAGCCCTCGACGCGGATGGTGATAAGCAGGTAGCCCGCCGTCTCGCCCTGCGTGATGGAGACGGCGAGGTCGGGCGGCAGCGCGACGTTATTGCCGGAGAGGAAGGGCGACCAGACGGACGTGTCGAGGTGGCCCTGGTAGATGACAGGGAGCGCTGTGGGGACGGTGATCTGCAGGCCCTTGTACTCGGCGTAGACGACGGCGCTGTCGTAGAAGATGCCGACGCGCTCGTTGGGGTTGCGGGCGACGAGCGTGGCCTGCATGATGACGGTGAGGAAGGAGGAGGAATGGGAGGAGGCGCCCCCCGCGGTGACGTTAAAGCAGGTGACGACGAGGTCACTGAGGACGAAGTGGGGCTTGGTGGGGCGGAGCACGAGCCAGACGATGAGCACGATGAGGAGGACGACGAGGATAATGGCCACGATGGCCGCGCAGCACCGCCGGTACGGCCGCTGCCGCTCGCAGTCCTTGTGGTGATCGCAGTGCTTGATCGACATCCTTACGCTCTCCTCCTCTACTTCTTCTTCTTGTTGTACAATCAAATTCCTACAAAAAAAATTCTCGGTTGTTTGTTTGTAGCTGGCGATGCTGATGCAACTATGCAAGAGCTAAGAGGAGGAGGAGGAGGACTGAGGAAGAAGAGGAGGAGGAAGAAGAAGAAGAATTGAAGAGGAGGCTGCGGTGGTTGCGGTGTATATAAGCCGGCCGACCTAGCAAACTGTATGGTAGGCGCGTACTGTGAAATAGGGCAACAGTACACACCGTAAGCTACTCCACTTGGTAAATTATCAGGGGAATGCATCATGCATGTTAAAAGGGATGAGGGGCAGCTGGATGATCGTGGGGATAAACATTGGCAATTGTGCATGATGGACGACAGGATCGTGGGCACCGCATTTGATTGCAATGTTCTTAATAAGGCTCCGCTCGGTTGGGCTGAAAAGCTGTGACTTATGATTAAAATTACACGTAAATGAATACGGAAAAAAGAACCAGCAAAAAAGCAAAAAAAAAATCAAAAATTCAAAAAAAGATAAAATTTATAAATAGTAAAAAATAAGATAGAAGTCAGAAATTGAAGCTGAAATGAGCAGGATCTGCCCATATCGATCTCTCTCTCTCTCTCTCTGCATCTTCATGCGACAAATTACTGACTTCAATTAGTTTTTCAGGTGTAGTACGTACATGAATGTTTAATTAGATTGTCTAGTAGGGAGGGCGAAACACGGTTGCTTATTAATCCCGGAAGCCTGCCTCCCTGGATGGCTTCCTATAAAGTCCATCGCACAATCTTTTCCATGCATCCCATGTGATGTGCTTCAATTCGTTGGTAAGATAATACGACGGAAAAATAAACAGTCTTCCGATAATTGATGTCTCCTGCAAAAATGCAGACGTTTTCTTAAACACATTTAGATCATCCTGTGTTCCAAACAGAGCTTGGCGCTGTGACAAGAGGGGGTGATAAGCAAGCAAAATTACAAACAACCGTTTTTTGTTGGTAACCGTTTTTAGGATAGAGAAAGAGAAAGCTCAAAGAAAAATTACAAACTATTCATTGAGGATTGGTTCAATAGTTTGGACTGATTTTTTTTTCTCTTGTTTCTTCTTTTCTGTTCTCTTTCGTAAATTTCGCTTGTAAACTTTGCTTTTTTTTAATATATTTTCTCTGTAGATCCTTTCCTACTGTTTCTATTAAAAAAAGAGAGAAAGAAAGCTGAAGCCATCAAAATGCAGAGGAGAGCTTTCTAGTACTGTTCAGTAAAGGAGAGTGCAGACGAGATGGAGACTCGAGAAAATAAGTCCAAAGTAGCATCCATACGGATGGGGGCGGCAGGTAGGGTGTCCACATCGATCAGCTGGTTCAATTCAGAGCAGAGCAGTCTGTTTCGACGGGAAAAAAAAGTTAAGCTAGCTAGAGGCAGAGCCGTGGTTCCCGATCGATCACCTTCCTCTTCCTAATTCTTTCAGGGCAAAAAAAGAGTACGGGTATGTACGTACGTACTTACATATGTATGTACATACATACGTACATATGTATGTATGTATGTACACACAGCACACTAACAATCAGATGTGTGAATGATTCTCAAAACTTTTTATCCAACTGTATTCAAATTTTCACTCAGTGACTATAAAAGTCATCAAATTCATATTACACCAATTAGACTTAGCAAAATAAAGCTAAAGACTTAAACCAATAAAATAAAGACCAATCAGCACAAGGCCGGTCAAACAGCCTTGGATGGGTTGGTCTAACTGTAGGGACAAGAGCGATTTGACTGTCGAGGCTGGTCTGATCGCAAGTCTAGAGCCGGTCTGATTATACCCCTATTCCCAGACCTAACCCACTCCCCTCCGGACCAAAAAAATATCAAGAAATTGTTTAAATCTCAACTAAACACTTCCAAAATTTGCATGAAACTTGTTTAAGGCATTAGCAATCTAAGCTAATCAAGGATCGTAAGGTTCTTAAGATTAGGTTCACTAAATTGAAGAGAAGAAGATCTATGACTCAAAAACACCAAAAACTCCAAAACTCGTATTAATTCATGCTAGTGAAAATCTATTATCTGAGGTCTTCTAGATCTATTCTCATATATTAGGAAGATAATTTAAGTCAGAATTAGGGCTATAACTCTCACAATCATAAAATCACAAATCTTGCTAAAAAACATTCACGAACCGGGCATAATCTTGTCTCTTGCTATGGAGGTGATATAGATAGCCAACGATTGATCAACTAAAATCTTCTAGTATCTTTTACTCATCATGGATCACAGCAAGATCAAGAGGAAAAAAAGAAACATTAAAAACCAAGTCAAATCAAGATTTCAACACTTGAGCAAAGAGGAGGAAGATTTGGACAAATTTTGGATATGTATTGATACTTGGAGATGAATATTTACGGACACTCCCTAGCCACTCACGAAGTCTAAGGATGACAAAAGCTCAAGATAAAAAGTCACAACTCATCTATCTAAAGTTCTCTCTAGAACCCTAATTCTCCTTAACTTGGCTTAGCACAAGCTCTCCAAAGCTTAGCCCTAAGCCAGCACATCTCCCTCTTTACATATGGATGCACATAAGAAATCCTAACCAACACCTATAATTGAATTTTATCCACTTACATGAGTTAACCTGTTAACCCAACACTATGCCGGGTTTTACACACACATGCATGTTTCTCAAAGCGCACACAATCATTAACCCACTAGTGAATCAACTTTTGATCCACTTAATATTTTCAGCACATCCTTGACCTAAACCACCTCTCTTACACCTCCTCACACCATTGTTTGATCAAGTTTAAACTTTCTGGTTTAGAGCAAAAAGACCGTTTTGCTCTCAAACCACTTCCTACGAACATTCACGATTCCTTCGCCTTGAAGTAACTCCATGCTTCATCTTTAACTCTATGTGACCCCTAACGACTTGCCACGAAGCCTCTACATGTCCAGATCCCGCCGAATTGTCTTTGCCTATAAACGAACTCAAGTCACTTGGCACACCACATTGCCTCTCCATACACCATAACGACCTCCGACTTCTCTGACTGTTCTAGACCTCAGCTCCTTTCTGAGCTTAGTCCCAATTCACCTTACCATTGTCCATTATGTCCACCATTGATAGCTCCAGCTTCGGTTCCTTATCTTCCCGACTTACTAGTCTCAGTCATCTTCTGGCGGCACCTTGATCGTTCTGGACCTCAACTCCGCTAGCTTACTCCTGCTCCCTTGACTGCTCTAGATATAAACTCTTCTAGCTTAGTCTTGGTCTTGTCCACCTCACCATAAGCTAGTTCCAGAATACTACAACCAACAACAATAAGCAAACCGTCATGTAGCACCACATAATACACAAAATCATCAATTGACACAATTGATTAGCCAAGAACCCTTACCTTCACATCAAAGCATCTCCGCATACTTTGACACATAGCATGTAGTACTCAATGATTAGACGTCATGTCTTCACGCATTTGGACTCCTCCGAACTATCTCTACATGCACCGGCTTTGTCACTCAACGCACCACATGCACCAATCTTGCCTCTTCACTTGGAGAGTCTTTGGATGAGTTCTTTGCTCACTTTAACAAGATCCTTAGGGACTTACATGCTGTCGGTGTGGTCTATCCCAACTTTAAAAATGCACATCAAGTCCTTGGAGCCTTGGATATGGTTGTTTGGGAGATGAAAGTCATGTACATCAATGAAAACACCGTCATGAGCGAGCTCACCTTGGATAAGCTTTATTCGGGATTGAAGACTCATGACATCAACTTGTTCTCTCACAAGAAAAACTCACAGTCGATGGCGCTTATGACTGATCCCACCAAGGGTTCTTCCCTTTCTACTTCTTTGGAGCCTACTTGTTTTGTATTCTCCTCATCTGCTTTGCTCTCTCTCAGTGATGATCAGCTTGAGCAGTTCTCTGAGAATGACATAAACCTCCTATCCACCAAACTCACGAGAGGCCTAAATAGAAAGAGATGAGGAGGAGGAGGAGGTCTGATCTGCTGCTTCGAGTGTGGTGAGCTCAACCACATTCGGGCCTAGTGCCCTAAGCTTAAAGACAAGGAGGAAGAGTACCGCAAGCCTCCATTACCTCGAGATGCCAAGTTGTAGAAGTGCAACTATCACAAGATACCGCTCTTGAGCAACTTGACTTTAGTGACATGGACTTGGGGATTGAGGAGGAGGACGAGCCACAAGGGAGAAGGCGGATGACTTCACCAGCATATGCTTCATGATGAGTGCTGATGACATCACCGGTGTGGATGATCTCTATAATGACCAAGATGAGGTAAATCCCTCATACGATGAGATGTCTTGTGTGATAGTTCACCTAGATCATGATCTTAGAAAAATACAAAAAGATAATGAAGAATCATGACCTCTTGGTTGAGGACTTGAATTTTGAAATTGCTAGGCTTAGATTCTTGATTCCTAATTATGATAATTGTGGATCTTGCTTAGTTCTTCACTCTGAGTTAGACAAGATAAGGACCATTCATTCTGATATTGCTAATCAACATAGAGTAGCACTTGGTAAATTTGTGAAGATAGAAGCTTATTTTTCGCTTGGCACTATGGTGCATGCTTATGTTGTTGTTGAGTTGCTTGTCACTAGGGATAATCTTGCTAAAATAAAAGCTATTTTCCTTGCTCGATCCTTAGTGTACTCATCTCATGCTAAACAACTAAAACATGCAAATAAAGAATTTGCTCAACATAAGTCTAACAAACCTCTTGTGTGCTTAGGAGGTAGGGACATGAATACCATTGCTTTATTCTACTCTAAGTGCGCTTTGCTAGAATTGAAACTTAAGAGTGTCATGAGTAAAAATATTGAACTAACTGAAATGACAGTTCACTATAGGACTCTCTTATGAAAAATGTTCTAAGTTAACTGCTGAAATTGATGCATTAACTAGAACTCTAAATGACTTCACTGCTAAAGAAATACTTGCTCCACCTTATGCATCAAAGAAATCTGATCATGTTGCATCCATTGCCTATGTATTTAGAGTCAAGTTTGATCGACAGCTTAAGAGAGTTAGAGAAGCCTCTCATGTATTTTGTGGGTCTCTCAAGCTTGAGATAACTATGCATAAGAAAAGATATGCTAAGACGATGAAAAAGAGTGAGTGCAATTCGTGTGTCACCCTAATCAAAGGAAATGATTACCTCAAAAAGACATTAGAATGATTCTTCAATGGTAAAAAGAACCTTAACATAATTCTAGACCAGTCTAAGACAAGTGTCAACAACAGAGGTCTAGGTTTCAATGCCTTAGTATTCTAAGAAAAATCCACCTAAGATAGTGAGTGTTCTAAAGATTGGCTTGTTCGAGTCAGAGACTAAACCAAGCAAGTGTTTTCAAGTCTATTGGCTTTGCACAATCTCCCACTTGTGAACTGGGTGCTTCTTCTTCAGCAAGTTAAACTCTTTATCGAGTCAAATACTATTACACCTACTGTGAGAGGGATGGCCACCTTGTTTAGCTCTAATTCAGGAGAGCCAGATAGGAGAAGCGGGATAGAGAGAGAGCCCTTAGAGCTAGATGTGTTCCTGTTGCTCAGAGTGTCCATAGGCCTAGTGTTAGAGCCAGTTTTGTTAAGGAGCTCTTTGGTGGCTTCAGGTTTGTCTCTCATTTAGGCATAGGTTACCATGAGAGCAGAATAGGTTCACGAGTACTTACTAGATTGGGTGAGTGTTGGGCTTTTGTTAGACCTAAGTGAGAGTTCAAGGTGGTCTGGGTAGAACTCCTGTGGGAGTGTGTTCTCATGGTGTTCATGCTTTGCCTCATTCTACGTCATCTTCAGCTTATGCTTCTACTGGTTCTGCTACTACTCTTTATGTGTCTCAGTACTGGATTCCCAAGTCCTTTTCACTAACCTAGTACTGAGACATCGACATATTTTACTTTTGTGATGTAGGTCTGGATGGGGAGCAAGGAGAACATATGGCTAGTAGATTCTGGATATTCTCGACACAAAACTAGAAATTCAAGATGATTCTTCTCTCTCACCTAAGCATCTGGCAATAAGTTGATCACATTCGGGGATGCTTCTGCTGAGACTATGCTGGGCATGGGCATAGTCTATGTCAACAACAACTTCATGCTCAAGGATATAGCTCTGGTAAACAAGCTTAAGTTGACTAAATGATCTTAGTTGTTCTCATTATTGCACTTGACATGAACTTAGGGGGAGTTTTGTATGATCAAGACCATTTTTTTATAGTGGCTTGAGATCTTTAAAACTTGACTAAATGAACTACAAATTTAATAGATTAAAACTTAGAGGACAATTGTAGATGGCTCCTAATCTAGAACTTGTTCTACTAAGATAGGTCATGAATATTAAGATCCAGTCAAATGCAATGTTCAAATAGGTTGTAAGCTTAAGTGAGTCTCTTTGGAGTTGTTAGTACACCCATTGCTTGATCTAAATTTTATTCTCCACTTTGACACTTTTCCCTGTCATGACTTAATTTGTGATACCTCTAGCTAATATTATTATTTTGATACGGCCTGACATGATCTAATTCTTGTAATAATAACTTAGTTAGTCTTGGTTTGCTTTTCTCTACATGTCTTTACATGATCTAGTGAGTTTCTTTCATTGCACAGCTTGGTGTAATACTTGTTTACTACATATGGATAATTTTCAAAGCTCTCAATGTCACTAAAATCTTTATGTCCTTCACTTCATTTCTAGCTCACTTGGTCATTTTCAATCCGCTCTCCATCTCTTGAACCAAGTTGAGCTCTCTTTTGCAAAATTCTCTTCTAATTTCTAAAACCAACTTAAATTTGCATTTTTACAGTAATTGTCAATGTGTTCATCAAAAGGAAGATTGAAGAACCATGTGAGAAGGTCCATGGATAATTAGTGATGAACAATTGGCACATTGTGGAGTTGGATTTTGCAAAAGTTGGCAAAATTCAGTATTGTTGTCAGTGCAATCGGTCTAGCTGGTATGTGGAACTGGTCAAACCACTGGGCGTATGCAATTCAACCACCATGATTTTGAGTTGGGCATTTTTGGTGCTCTTGGGAGGCAGCGGTCAAACCAGCTTGGGAGTCGCAGTCTGACCGAACATTTGGTTGGCTGTCAGATAGAGTTGAGTTAGGCGGTGTGACTGGCATTGATGATACAATCACACCAGTGTCCTGTTATCGGGTAAGGTTTTAAGTTGGTTTGGGCTGGTCAGACTGACCATTGGTTGGCGGTCTAATCGGTGGACAGTCCGACCGCCATGGGCAGAGCAGTCAGACTGATAGCTGAGGCCAGAGAACAGTGAGAGGAGATTTTGGCTAAATCTTGATTAGTTTCTTCTCTCTCTAAGATTATGTAAGAAAACTTGAGTAAATAAGTGTGGTGTTTTAGGAGCACCTTACCCTGATGAATCATCTACTCTACTAGTAATAGATCAACTATTTGATTCTTTCTTGGTGTTTCTCTTATTCTTCTCTTGGATCAACTATTTGATTCTTTCTTGGTGTTTCACTTATTCTTCTCTTGGTTTTCTTGTTCTTGAGTAAGAAATTCGAAATCATGGTCTAGGTGGTTTGAGTCTGAATCCTTGATCAAATTATCTTGCTAGGATATATAAGAGTTGATTAGAGAGACTTTATATCTTAGATCCACGACAAAAAAAAAGGAACCAGTCAACTACTACCATGATTCATCCAATAAAGTACTACGAAGCTTTCATCTCCTCCTATACACTAGCTAGAAATAACACAAAGCTAGGCACAAGCTTATTCAATATGTAAAGTTGATCTAGTCTTTAGTCTTTATAATTACAGACTTTGTATTTCTGAATTTCCGATCTGTTGAAGGTGACGTTGCATCATGTGAGGTGACGTTGAAGAAACCATGTGAGGTGAAGAAACCATGTGAGGTGATCTGAATAACACCAAGCTAGTCATTGCATCATGTGAGGTGACGTTGAAGAAACCATCATCCTCAACCAAGGATGATGGGGCATCAATATGCTATTACTATCAAATTTACACATTGAGATAAACGGGTCGTCACATCAAAAACCATCCTCGATCTGCTTGTCGTTTGCATGTGCCTAGCTTAGCCACTGGTGAACACTAGCACTGTGACTTTCTGTAGTGCACATCTGAGTGAGCCCTGCTCGTTTGAGCTTCTCTTTCTGGTTTCTACCTTTTTAAATTTTGTCTTTTTTTGATTGTTTGGTTTTAAGATTTTATCTTTTTTTCTTTATTCCTTTGCATACACCGTGATAATATAACTTTTTATTTTTAAATTTAATTATGCTGAAAAAACTACCAGTAGGTACAGTACACTTTCAGCCGCTACAGTGTAAAAAAGCCATAAGTCCGAGTTTTTAAACCCAAATGAGCACCACCGACACTGCTCATTTGGGGTTTTAAGCCTAACCTTATAGTTTATTTTACACTGTAGTGACTTTTTGCACTATAATTGTCGGTAGCTTTTTCGGTGTAATTAAATTTTAAAAATAAAAAAGTTATATCATCACAGCCAATGCAAAGGAATAAAGGGAAAAAAAATACAAAAAGCCTAAGAAAAGTTAGAAGAAGATGAAATTAAGAAACTAGAAGCTGAAGCTCTAATGAGCGGCATTAGTATGGTCCGTAGGAGTCAAGGTCAGTCAAATCTGCCGATCAATCCACGCATAGCTTATTTTTCACAACTAAACAAAATGAAGCAAACAATGTATACATCACCTAGCTACTATGGCAAGAACTGATGAATGCTCTCAAATGTGGTAGAGTCAGCTGACACTAACAAAGATTTGGCATTGCAACTTCTCCCCCAATAGTTTCAGACACAATTCAAGGTTAAACGGTAGCCCCAGGAAAAGAAAAAAGACACCTGATGTTGCTGTCGTCGCCTCAATGAAATGAACCCCTTGCAGCAATGCAATGGAAGAGAATTGCATTCCAGCTACCTGTACTTTTCGGTTTTGTTGGACCAAAAATTTGTACTTTGTACCGCCAAGCCTAGATATTACACAAAACTAGTTAGAGACTAGTGTGTTGCAATATAGTCATAAAAATAATGAGACAGAATTTACTACCTGGCCAATTTCATACATCAAACATTGGAGAGCAAGCGACAGAGAGAGAAGAGTGACCAGAATAAGAGAGAGAAGAGTGGCCAGAATACGCGAGGAGATGGGGAAGTGGAGGGGGTGGGCGATTGTATCCTAAGAGACAGGAGGAGAGAAACGAATGGTTCAGATCAAATTGGATAGCTGAGAAGAAAGGAGAGAAAATAGATCAATCATTAACTCATATTTTTATAATAGTAAACATTAGGATATGATAGAATAAAAACAAGTAAAAAGAAGAGATGCCTTCCTTCGATGGCAACGGTTGGGGCACTTGACACACACACTCAGGTCAATAGCAAAAGGGGAGATTCAATTTTTTGCCACTCTTAAGATTGACATCGAGACTATGTCACTTACATGTGGGGTCATCTGAGTCATTAACAATGGGCCCGGGTGGCAAATCTGTTGCCACCCGAGTCGTAAGGGTGACAAATAAATAAATTTTCCGCCTAACAAATACCAAAAAGTAATCACCTTGCAGCAGTGTATAGTGAAGTGGGAAAGTGCACCCAAAGGTTAAAAAAGATGGAGCTTGCAGGAAACTGAATGCAAGTATATCCCAAACCTACCAAACAAGAGGAAGAGGGTACCCATCTCAATTCCCAGGCAAAGGGGAGAATATCACAAAGAGCCTGCAGCCACAAACGTGTCATCTTTCTGAATCTACACATGGATTCTTATCCGCAAATTGGCACTATAAAGGCCAAAAATGCACAGGTATGGGACTTCGATTTTAAACACTAAAGGCATGTTTGGTTCATGACCAGAAGTTACCTAGCCATAAGTTAGACGTGCTATAGTTTTTAGGTAGCTATTTAGTTCACTGACGTAACTGTGGCATGCCACACTTTCTTAGCACCCGGCCCCACACGTCATAGACTCAGTTTCTTGCCAAACTTTGCCACAAGTGTGGCTTCAATTTTGTTAGCCACACTTTCTGTGGCAACCACACATTGCCTAAGCTTAGACATGGTAAGCTTAGGCATCAACCAAATATGCCCTAAGTGTGAAGATACAGAGTTAACAAAAAGGGGGGCAGTATCAGGTAATGTATCCAGGAACAAAGACAAAAGAAGATGGCTTCCCCGGTGCGCAACCCATCAGTGCGCTGAGAGCGAGAGGAGCAAAGGAAAACAATGTATGATGGGTGTGACAAGAACAGATCAATGTATGATGGGTCATGGAACGTACTGCAGTACCGGTACCAGCTGGAAACCGTGAAATCTTCTACTCTGGGCGCTTGCAACTAATTCAACCGGCAGACTGGCTCACACCAATAATGGGTACAGTTCGTACTATGTAGTAGCCTGCATGGTTTTGTCAAACATACACTAGTATCTCAAGTAGAGGAATGAACTGTACATGGAAAAATGGAGCAGAGAAGACCAGAATCCTAACTCACCAGAATGAGTGAGTACGAGTGCCAAGTGAAGGAACAAGACTTGAGCCGTAAGTGGGGGTGAAAAGTGGATACGAACTGTTCGTATTATTCAGTTATTGTATTTGATAGAATGTGAATATGGTATAGATTTTTCCATCCGATTACCAATTTCTATCCTATTCATATTCGAATTCACATAAAAAATATGGATACAAATATGATATGAACTTTTACCATCTAAAATGTTATTTTATCTGAACTATCCGTATCCGTATTCATATTCGACGAAGCAATATGCATATTTTATTACAATACGACTAATTAATTGGACAAGTTTTTTAATTGAATATGAATTCGTGATTGTACGAAGATAAAATGTCATTAACATCTTCACACTACATAAATTATGAGGATATCCAGAACCGACCGAATTGAGTAGATATTCGATTCGAATTCGTATTACAAATACGAATATGAATGTGGTTTAGATACTATCTGTAAGACCAGAAAGGCAACCGAGGGGGCTTGAATGGTGCTGATTAAAATTTTCTCCCAAGTATTCTAGATTCTATTCTCAAATGACTACAGAGTTACTAAGAATCAAATCTACTGCCAAAAATCCAAAGTGAATCACTCAAGAACACAAAATCTCGAGAAACTTAGCTCTTGGAGGTCTGACCACCAATCAGGGGGCGATCTGACCTATCCTTGGAGGTCTAACCACCAACCAAGGGGTGGTCTAACCTCTATTTGGGTGTTCTAACCGCTATGAACAGTGTTTTCAGGTTTATGAACAGTAAAATCAGCACAGGAGCAAGATTTCAAATCCACGTGACTTTTTATTGAATGATCCAAAAGCCATGAAACTTTGCAGGGATCTTCTCTAGGTAATCAAGAACATATTCCAATAAACGATCATAAAAACCATGACCAAAATTGAGACCTTTTTTAGTTTAAAGAAAGGTTGAACCGAAACCAACTCAAAACCAAAATCGATGAATACAACTTGCTCATGGGAGGGTGATGACTAAAATGGATCTAGATTATTCCCACATATCACAGCAAGTTAGAATACTGAAGAAATCAAGCTAAAAACCGTTGGATCAAGATATCACTTGGAAGATCAAAAATATGCAAAAACCGAGTTTCTTGATGAACTTGCTATCAAAGTGCTTAGATGGGTATAGGATGATTCCCAGAGGTTCTCCTCATCTCTTATACATCCTTAGCACAGCAAGGTCAAGAGAAGGGGGAAGATGAGAGATCAAAACCAACCGGAACAAGAGCAAATCAATAAAGACATGATAGATCCATGTAGGTGCATAAAGATTGATGTATTGCTTATTTGAAAAGGTACGTTTTATAGCCACTCCACCTTAGAGGACAGAGAGCACCACTACAACAAATGAGGCTATACTGGACGGCTACATCACAGATAATTCATAGGGAATCGTCTGTACTGTATTACCATTGACGGTTTTATAAAGCGCGACAGTGTACCATCTGTGATAGGCAACTATCATAGACGGTTCATACGAATAATCATCTGTGATATTATCACATACAGCTATTTATACGAACCATTTGTGGTAGTATTATCACAGACATTTCCATAATAGAACCGTCTGTGATAGTTTCTCTATAAATATGCCCTGCTAGGTTTTGTGCTCACTCCACACTCATGCACTCCATCTCCGCCACCCCTCTATGTTTTGCTCACTCACGATGTTGCCTCTCCCCCGACGCCGGCCGCCTCTCCCTCCCGATGCCACCTCTCCCTCCTGACGCCGGGTGCCTCTCCCTCCTGACGCCTCCTCTCCTCCCAACGCTGCCTCTCCTCCCTAAGGTATGAATACCAAATCCACTGTGGGTTTGGATATTAGCTCGATGATGATACTAGTCTAATATTGAAATTGGATACTCAAGCTTGAGCTCTAAATTGTTACTATTAATGTCATTTGTCAATCTTGTGGTATATCACTTTCAAAATAATTGGTTAATTTGTTTTGTGATCTTTTGTACTTCATGATATATATTTCACGTGTTAGCTAATTCGGTTTGCTATCAAACTTGTTGAATCTATGATTGTATTGTTGGAAGTATATTAAGTTGACGTTTTATCCTGCGATCACTACCTTTGCCTTCCTGCTAGCCGAAAGTTTAATTGATGAATTTAAGCTTGGTAGATAAGTAGTTTGTTATTTAAGATCTCAAGATTTGAATTTCATTTGGTATATCCAATTAGTGAAGAGTATAGACCACAATAGTGGGACGACCAAGATTAATTCTTGTGTAACCCTACATCTGAGAGCACTACATTAAAATTTG
This sequence comes from Dendrocalamus sinicus, assembly GCA_036346575.1. Taxonomy (NCBI): domain Eukaryota; kingdom Viridiplantae; phylum Streptophyta; class Magnoliopsida; order Poales; family Poaceae; genus Dendrocalamus; species Dendrocalamus sinicus. The sequence goes on from CM070670.1 coordinate 1,515,572, forward strand.
AGCTTTATGGTAATTTTAGTTTATTCCCTTATTCTTGATAATGCTCTTTATGCTCATTTCAGCAGTCATCATGCTTCCTTCTTTATATTTATGCTTTTAATGACATGGTAGAATTATATGTTTATATGCAGCATTCTAGACTACCGATGCGATAATTGGAAGACAACGGGTCTTCATCACCGTAGCAAGATGGAACAATTTGACAAAGGTTCAGAAAAATTAGTTGTGTGAGGAAATAACAAAGTCGTTCAAGATCGCAATAGAAGTCTAGGGACTTGTGCAACGGTAGGCGCTCCTCGCGATGGGAAAAGCATGGAAGAACTTCAAGAGCACGCTTGTCATGCAGTACATGGCCAAGGATGGCACGCCCTTCACGAGGTATCCCTTCGTGTCACTAGAAACATGGGAGGTCTTTATGCAGATGAAGATGGCGACCGAATTTGAACAACAAAGTGTGGTGCACAAGGCTCTTCAGGCACAAAACACTCACCCTCACAGACTCGGCACCACTAGGTACGTGGGTAAAATCCTGCAATGAAGGATGTAGGAGGTCACAATTTGATCAAAGGCCTCCCTGCCATTTGCTGGGATCGCAAATGAGCATGCTCGAAACTGGTTAAGAGCAAGGTCATCAACCACATCTTTGAGTGTCTCCTCTTTCAAAAACCCCGTAGACGAGGAAGTGTCTCAACGCCTGGTAAGATATGTTAAACTACATACTTGTTAATAGTTCTTGGACTTCATGAGGTCTCAAATAACATGATTGGCTCTTGCAACAAGCATTGACTACTAAATCTTTCCAAGGCTCCTTTGAATAAGACAGGGAGAAGGATATACTATCACAGGCCTTGAAAAACAAGGAGCACCTAGGTCGCACGCGCGGCCTAGGGGTTTACGTACCTTGGAGGCACAGATTCCCAAATGACTCTAAGGTGTATAGGTGTAGGAAGAGATCCAAGGTGTATCGCAATGACCAAATAAAACATGTTTACAACCACTCAAAGTCGTTCATGACCATGTCCAACTTCGACCATGATCGACTTCAACCGTGTTTGAATGACCATGGCATTTTAACTACAACTAGCTTCGACCATGGCAACTCGACTACACCATTTTGACCATGGCGGTACGAGCACCATAGCACGACTACGAAAGAACGACTGACTTCAACCACGTCTGGCTTCAACCACGTTCAACTTCGACCACGTCCGGCTTCAACCACGTTCGATTTCGACCACGACAGAATGACCACTAAAGGTAATCATAGCTATAGTATATTTTCATAGTCGTAGATTTTACTGGTTGATAGTCGAAGGTTTTGCAGTCGATTGTCATAGACTTTACGAACTGCTGTTATAGTCGTAGACTTCACAGTCTTATTTTCATAGTTGTAGATTTTGCAGTTTACTGCCATTGTCTTCGGTAGTCGAAGGCTTTGCGATCAGTTGTCGTAGGCTTCGCGGTCGGTACTCGTAGACTTCATTATCGATACGAGTGCTTCACTTCTTATGATCTTCGAGTACTGTTTGACTGAAATGGCGACAGAGGGGGGTGAATGTTGACTTTTAAAAAAACTTGCCCTTCCCAAAAAGGATCCGCTAGAAGACTATTCCCTCCGACAGCTACGGGGAGCTATGAAGAAAATGATCATGCTCACTGAAAAACTCATAAATTATGGGACTCTGGAGAACTTCAACACAAAGAAAAAGGGAGAAACAAGAACAAATGCCAAAGGAGACAAAGAAGGAACAGACTGGACCAAAATGCCTCTGGGGCGGTCTGACCGCAATAGTCTGGGCGGTCAGACCGCTCTCACAACGCCGGTCAGACCGGTGAAGCAAGGCCGGTCAGACTGCTCGGGAGGAGCCGGTCAGACCGCACGGCCAAAGGCGGTCTGACCGCAGGTTTAATGCCGGTCAGACCGCTCCCCTGATCCCAACAGCCCGAGAGCAAACTGAAACTCCTGAGACTCGGGCAAAAATTCAGATCTTTGAAAAACCAAGAGAATGATGGAATCCTTCCATTCTTTTTGGTCCAAGGCAGCACAAAGACCAACTAAATACCAAGAGGGCCTTGAGAAACAAGGAAATCAAACTTAAAATCAAGAATTTCAGATTTTGACAAAAATCTGAAACTTTGCAAGAACAGGACCAAAACTCAAATTACTACCCAACCTTTGATCCTTTGGCCATGAAACTTTGAGGATAGCTAATGGATAGCCTCTGGACTCTAGGTACCAAGTTTCATGCCATCGCAGGACGGGAAACAAGAATTGCACCAAAACCCTAGAGATGAAATGAACAACAGAGAAGCCCAAAAACCCAAATATGAGCTTAAATGCTATTTGCTCTTGGGGAAAACGATCAAATGATCTTGATGCATCATCCCAACATAGAGCAACCCATTTTGGGTCTTCTTAACGAGAAACAACAAGAAAAATACAAAAACTCAAAAATCACCAAAAGAAGGGAACGAAGAACATACAGGAGCACGAGAGAAAACTCAGAGATTTCATTCCAACCAATCAAGGATTACAGATGAGTCCCCATACGCATGGACATTAGAACAGGGATGATTACATAGAGTCTCAATCCATCCTCTCCCTCTCCCAAACACAAGAACACACCTACTCCCTACATGCTTGGGGATGAACACACACAGAGAGCTACGAAGGAGACAACCCTCTGCCTTCTCCACCAACTCTCAACTACTAAAGCCTCAAAGCAAAACCAACTCTCCAAAGCTTCTTTTGACTCAAGCAAAACCTAACTCTCTCCCAAAGCCATGGGAATACATGCAGCCACTCACTCCTATTTATAGCCCTTGGCTAACGGGTCTCCAACCCGTTACGCCCGCTAAATCCAACGGAACCCGCTCCCGCTTATGCAGCCTCGCGAAATGACCAATTCACCCCTCCTGCACCTTCCGGGAAGCTTCCGCGTCTCTTGTCGTCCAAACCTCGCAACCACCTCGAGTCTCCGCCGTCTTCGACACATCCCGACCGTTCTGACCTCAGCGCCACCTGCGCCTAGTCCGGTCACCTCGTGTCTCGCCACGACTCCGCCTCGACGTCCTGCAGCCATCACAAACAAGAAACACCTCAAATAGCACTGTTCGATACATGAAAGCATAAATAACATCAATGAAGCATAAACTCGCCTAAACGACCAATCGGTAAGACGAATATGCAATAAGACCGTCCAACCATACCCGACTGCGCTAAATGCCGACCTGGCACAAATCACTCAAACCAAACTCAATCTTTGCACAAACTTGTCAATTACTCATCATAAACATGTGGTCACCTCCACATGGTTCATCAATCTCCCCCTTGATGAGTATATTGACAAACCCAGAAAAAGCATAAAGTTGAGTTTGAAAAGAGACAAGAGTCAAACATGGTCCAAGAGAAATAAAAAAAGCTATGACCATGTCGACGAAGGAACACTAGAGCTACAAAAGAAAGAGCAAATTTTTCTCCAAAGCTCAAGAAGGTTCCTGTTGTGGTTACAGACCAAACAGAGAGAGAGTGCGGTAGTGGAGAGTTAGGTAAGTGAATGGCTTAGGGGTTCTTCCCATGGCTTGTGTTACATATATACATCCACATGAGGGGCGCTTTTACAATTATACCCTTACACGTGAGTATTCCCCTCAGGGGTACACATGTCATTATACATGTCCCATTTTGGGTCTTACATCCTTCTAATAGGCCTACTGGGCTTAGGTGGGGGCCACCCCTACAACAGGAGCCTCTCATGGTGAAGGGCTTCACGGGCCGAAGCCATGCCGCTGAGCCCTTTGGCCCCCTCCGTCCCATCGGCCTGTGACCCTCAATAACCAAGATACACTTTCGTTCGTGCTCATGGTGCGAGAGCTATCTTCCGCTCCCGGACCCGCGTGGCCTCGAGGTCGAAGACACCGGGCAGGTCGAAGGCCTCGACGGGGCCGAGGTCCGGGCATGCCCAGCTTCGCGCTCCGGATACTTGTGGGCGCGAAGTAAACTTGTTCGGCCGCCTCGGGCAGCCGAGTCTCGGGAAGTGCGCCGCATGATGTAGTGCCAGCGCGGAGAGGTGGCTGCGTGGCTTGGGAGTGCGCATTAATAACGTCTGGAATTGCGCCGGCCTTTGTCAGGGGCAGGTTGTCGCGCCGCTCATCGCTCGCCCCGGATGGGGTACGCGCAGCCGTGGTTGGAGCGTCGTGGGATGTCAGCGGTCATACGACCACGGCCGTTCACCTCTTCCCCAGGGAAAGTGGCCACGCGGCAGGAATGTATCGGCACGTTATGCGCTAATCGCCCACCCACCACCGCCCGTCGCGGTTGCCAGCGGTTGCGCTGCCCGATCGTGGGTAGCCGAACTGCTGTAATTCTGTCGCTTGATCTTACGCTGCGGGAGATGGGGCTTTATAAGTCGCCATCAGGCATGCAAACGCTCCCCTTGGCTGCTTGCTTGCTTGTGCGTTCCTTCCCGTTTTTCTTGCGCATCCTGCTGCTACTCTCACATCCATTCCTGCTCGTCGCCGCAGTGGGGAGAAAGAAATGGCTGCGCGCGATGATCTCCCAGCTAATAGGGGTGCCACCCTTGACGATCCTGCGCGCCGTCTTAGCGAGAGCGTCTCGTCAAGCCAGCCTTGCCTGACTCCACCACCGGCGGAGTACCGCCTGGTTCCGCGCGACAAAAAGCAAACCAACCATCACTGGGATGCCATGAAGAAGTCAAAGGGCCGCTGCTCCCGTGTGCTTGGGCGGAGTCGCGTCACGGAGGAGACTCTCCAAACCCTTCTTCGGGAGAAGAAGCTGGAGGACCGTGCCGGGGTTCGTTTGCCCAGGCCTGACGAAACGGAGCCGAACCCGGGTGAGTCGGAGGTGATCGTCTTCGTGGCGTTCTTCGATGCTGGGCTCCGAATCCCGACGACATTCTTTGTTCGCGAAGTGCTGCGAACCTATGGGTTGGAGCTGGCGCAGCTGACTCCGACTGCGATCGTTCGGTTGGCCATCTTTACTTGGGTGATGCGGACGGAAGGTACCCGTCCCAGCGTCGAGTTGTTCGCCATCCTGCATGACGCACGGTGCCAACCGAAGAAAATGGAAGGGGGGGCGTACTCGAACTTTGGCAGCGTGGACTTCGTGCTGAGGACGGATTGCTCACACTTGTTCCCCGCGTTGGCTTCGCGAGAAAAGTGGGAGTCTGGTTGGACACGGTGGTGGTTCTATTACCTTGTGACGAGCACAAGCGGCCTCCTAAGCCGGGGAGAGCCGATATCATTCAACCGCTGTCCGGACATGACGCCTCGGCCCGGCGACGAACAACAGGCGCGGAGACTTGCTAGCATCGCCCTCCGGTTCAGCATGTGTGACCTCGCCGAGGAGTTCACCATGTACGGGATATCTCTGCTTTCTTGTAACTGGAAGTACGAGCGGCGGGGGCCCAACCAGAAGGACGGCATCCACCCGGCGGTGTCTTCGCTCCATAGGCCCTCCGCGCCCTGTAAGTATCCCCGTCATGGGCCATGTACCACCTGGGTTGTTGCAAACCCTTAGGTATGATATTCCGCTTTTCTGCGTGCAGTGCGCCGGTTAGAAGATGCAGAACGTGCAGTGGTTGCGGTTCTTGGGCCGTACACGGCGAAGGAGCACATGGCCTGTGAAGCCGCAACTTCCTTGGCAAAGCAAGGGAGGATTAACCGGGTATGCAAGGTTCTGCGCATTCCCGTTCCGGAACGCTCGGTGCCCGTGGAATCGCCGAGCGGCGCGACGGCGGTGGCGCCATCCTCTCGATGCGAGGTCCAGTCGAAGACCATTGCCTTCAGCTCGCCGGACGTGCCGCCGGTCGAGAACATGGCGATGAGGGGTGAGACGGGCGCTGAGCTCGGGGCGACCGATTCGGGGAGGCACGCAACTCCCGACGAGGCCTTACACGATGGCGAGGCGACGGGCCCAAGCCTCATTGTTCTTGAAGATGACACCTCATCGCCTCCAGCGGCAACCGCAGCGTTGCCGCTGACGACAGCTTCCACGGCTACCAAGGTAACCACGGAGGCTTCGCCTGCAACTCCAAAGGCGAAACGCCCTCGGGTGCAATCGCCGCCAACTTCGAGGGGCCGGTTCAGCGTGGCCAGCCCGGTGACCGAGGCCCTGACGCCTAGCGGGGATGCTCCTGAAGCTGAGAGGGTTGTCGCTTAGGCCAGTGAGGTGATCATGACCCCGGCGGAGGCCCAGCGAAGTACCGCGGTAGAGGGTACTGGAGGTAGTTGTGGTTCGTTTTCCTCCCATGACTTCACGAAACTCTCTCCAATTTGCTCCCTTATTCCGTCGACATCAGGCGAGACAAGGTCTCCCAGACGAGGACAAGAATCAAGCAACGGGGATGCCCGCGATGCCGCTGGCCTTATTGAGCAGGGGATTGTGTGTGCCCCGACTGTTGCCGAAGGTGCTGGGGCGGGGGCTCTAGGGCTTGGCATCTCCGAATTCGTCCCTCGGTGGGAGACACTTCGCGCTTTGAACGAGGTGGCGGAGTATGCCAGCAGCCACCTAGATCGGCAGGCGCTGCAGTCCTACGGGGGCGACCTTTTGGCGCTTGCGCTGGGTGCCTCGGAGATGAGGGTAACGGTCTCTGCTCTCGCTGCATGTCCTTTGGTTATCTAATGGATAACCTTTGTTCCTGCGCCCGTGTAGACGCTTGCGATCAGCAAAGCACTCAAAGAGACTCGCGCGCACGAACGGAGGGCGCTGGAGGACTAGCTGCGTGTTGCTGACTATGCCAACGCCACCAAGGATGAGCACATTCGGGTGCTGATGGCGAAACGGGACGAGGCTGTCGCCGACGCGCAGTTGGTAGGCGGGAACGCGAAGAGCGCAGCACTAGCCGCACAACGCACGATGGAGGAGGCTCAGCGCGTTGCAACGGAGGAGCGGACCGCCCTTCTTCCGCGCTAGAGGCGGAGAAGAAGCAGCTTACTGCCTCCCTCACAGAGAAGGCCTTGTCCTGGGACAACGCGTGTGCCTCCGCGTAGGGGGCGATGGAGTCTTTGGAGCAGGCCCTCCGGGGGCTTTCCGTGCATGTGGAGGACGCCACTCATAGCCGTCAAGACTTGATGGAGACGCTTGGGCGAATCGAGGAGGGCTCGAACGTCGCCCTTCGCGGCGCCAAGGCCTTCGGCGCCCACTGCGGCTACATGAGTGCTAGCCTTGCGCTTGCCTTGCTGCACGCTGGTGGGTGTGAGCATGTCAATGAGCTGACAAACCCCCAGCTTGACTTGCCTATCCAGCCCGGGATGATATCTAATACGGTTCGCACCGCCCAGCACGCCACCCGAAACTTCCACAATCAGATTTGGAATTACATCGGGGAGGACGCCGCCACGGTTGCTTTGTGGCGGACGCTGCACGACGAGGGGGATGTGCTCCGCTGGTTCAAAGAGGTTCCCCAGCGTGGCGAAGGCGGCGCGGGCACTCGTCGCGGCGAAGATGGCGCGAACTCGTAGGGATAATTCCAGGTTTTGGTGCGCAGCACGCCGTGTATGTCTGCTACTGTAATGCAACTTATGTCTTACACGGGCTAAGCGCCAACTCTCCGGTGCTCTTTTTTGTTATGTAATATGCTGTGAGCTGGGGTATCATGTAAGGTACGGGTCCTCAGGCTCGACGCCGCCCCTCGTTCTGATAGTAGCGAGCAGACTTGCGAACACTTTGCGCCGCATACCCCAGGCTCCGAAGTGGTGGCAGCGGAGCCGGCGCCTAGTCGAGGTAGGCACGCGAGCGCTCCGTCCCCCACCCTTCGAAGTGGTGGCAGCGGAGCTGGCGCCTAGTCACGGTAGACGCGCGAGCGCTCCGTCCCCCACCCTTCGAAGTGGTGGCAGCGGAGCTGGCGCCTAGTCGAGGTAGACGCGCGAGCACTCCGTCCCCTACCCTTCGAAGTGGTGGCAGCGGAGCTGGCGCCTAGTCGAGGTAGACGCGCGAGCGCTCCGCCCCTACCGCCGAAGTGGTGGCGCGAGTGGCGCCTAGTGGTTACATGCGTGGGAACTTCGACCACGTCTTATTTATACTCCGGGGAGTACGCACAAGGACAGTGCCTGCACGTGCGTGGGAGTATCCATGTCTTGTTTATACTCGGTAGAGTGCGCAGGGACAACATCCACATCTTATTTATACTCCGTAGAGTGCGTGCGGAGGCGAACCTCGACGCTACGTCTTATTTAGAGTCCGTAGACTGCGCGCGGAGGCGAGCCTCCGCGCGTTGCGGGCGGTGAAGTTGCGTGCAGAGGCGAACCTCGACGCTACGTCTTATTTATACTCCGTAGAGTGCGTGCGGAGGCGAACCTCGACGCTACGTCTTATTTAGAGTCCATAGACTGCGCGCGGAGGCGAGCCTCCACGCTTTGCGGGCGGTGAAGTTGCGTGCGGAGGTGAACCTCGATGCTACGTCTTATTTATACTCCGTAGAGTGCGTGCAGAGGCGAACCTCGACGCTACGTCTTATTTAGAGTCCGTAGACTGCGCGCGGAGGCGAGCCTCTGCGCGTTGCGGGCGGTGAAGTTGCGTGCGGAGGCGAACCTCAACGCTACATCTTATTTATACTCTGTAGAGAGCGTGCGGAGGCGAACCTCGACGCTATGTCTTATTTAGAGTCCGTAGACTACGCGCGGAGGCGTCCCCCCACGCGTCTTTATTTATGCTTATGCATAGTGCACACAAAGGTAACTCTTTGCGCGCTCTTTGGTACTAAACGAGAAAATTTGCATGAACGGTGCGCTTTATTAGATTCCCGTTTGCGCGGGTGGGCGGTTACAAGAGGTAAGGCACTAACCGCTGGCTGCTCGCGGCCGCCGTAGCCGTGGAAGGTCCTTGCCCCCACATGCTCGACTAAGGCGTAATAACGCCGCAGTCTGTCTGCATTCCACGTGTGGCGGAGCGTCTGCCCCTCCAAGGTGGCTAAGCGGTATGCTCCCTTCTGTAGGGATTCCGCGACGATGTACGGGCCTTCCCACTTGGATTCGAGCTTGCCTACCGTCTCCGCGTGGAGTGCCATCTTAAGGACAAGGTCTCCTGGTCTGAATTCGCGTGGGTACTGCGAGCGATCGCAACCGCGCACCATCTGGCGTGCGTACTTTATAACGTGCTGTGTTGCGCTTGCCCTGTCCCCGTCAAGGAGGTCCATGGATAATTGGCGCTCCTTGTCTGGTGCTTGGACGAGGACCCTTCGCGAGCCAGCCTTTATTTTTTCAGGTGTGACCGCCTCGTCCCCAAAAAGGAGCTTGAATGGCGTGAACCCTGTTGGGCGTGTGACTGTTGTACGAAGGGACCAGAGGACCCTGTGAAGCTCGCCCGGCCACTTCCCCTTTGGTAGTCCGACAAGGCGCTTCTTGATTGCGGCAGAGATAGCGCCATTCGCCCACTCCACCGCCCCGTTGGATTGTGGGTGTCCAACCGAGGCGAACTGGAGGGTGATGCCGACGCTGTCGCAAAATTCTTTGAATGAGGCTGCATCGAATTGTAGACCGTTGTCGACGGTGATCTCCCTGGGCACGCCGAATCGGCATATGATGTTCTGCCAGAGGAAGCGTTGCATAGCTGCCGAGGTAATTTTGGCCAAGGCTACTGCCTCTGGCCACCTGGAGAAGTATTCCAGAGCGACCACCACAAACCGCAGGTCACCCGGGGCCCTGGGAAGCGGTCCCACGACGTTGATGCCCCACCGCACCAGCGGCCATACCGGGGGTATGGGATGGAGGCTTGTCGGGGGCCTACGGATGGCCCTTCCCATCCACTGGCAACCTTGACAACGGCGCACGAGATCCTGGGCGTCCGCGACAGCCGTTGGCCAATAAAAACCTTGCCTGAATGCCTTGCCCACCAAAGACCTTGGTTGGAGGTGCGAGCCGCAGAGCCCCGCATGAATCTTTGCAAGGAGGCGCTTTCCTTCTTCGCGCGGGAGGCATCGCAGGAGCGGGGCGCAGACCCCCTTTTTGTAGAGCACCCCGTCGAGCACCTGGAAGCTCTGAGGGGTCATCCGGTTCCGCAATGCCCTGCAGAAAAGCGAAAAGGGGTTCCCGCCAGTCACCCTGCTGGGTGATCTGGTGGACGAGGGTCGCATCACGGTTATCCTGCGCGATGGCCGCCGCTGGCAGGATTTCGTAAAATGCCCCTTCAGGAGTTGGGAGCTGCTGGCTGGCGGCCATGGCGAGGACATCGGCTTGCTCGTTGTCTGCTCGAGGGATGGCCTTCACCGTGACACCCAAAAAGTGTCGTTCCTTCGCTCATACGGCTGCTAGGTACTTTGCTAGCTCCGGGTCCTTGGCTTGGTATGACTTATCCACATGGCCCGCCACTAACCGTGAATCAGTGCGGACGAGGACTCGCCTCGCTCCCATCGCTTTAGGCTTCCCGAGGCCGAAGAGTAATGCTTCGTACTCGGCTGTGTTGTTCGTAGCTGGAAACGCTAGGCGCACCGAGTACAATAGGCGCTGCCCCTCAGGTGTGGTGATAACGGCGCTCACTCCTGCGCCCGCAACACCGTAAGCTCCGTCGGTGTTAAGCGTCCATACCGGGTCTTCGACTTGGAGGGCGGGCTGACCTGGAGGGGTCCACTCCGCGAGGAAATCCGCCAAAACTTGAGACTTGATCGCCGTTCGGGAGGCGTATGTTAGGGAGAATGGGGCAAGCTCGGCCGCCCATTTGCCAATTTGCCCCGTGGACTCCTTGTTGTGCAGCATCTCCGCCAGAGGGAACGAGGATGGCACCGTTATTGGGTGCGCCAGGAAGTAATGCCGGAATGTTCTTGAGGCCATGACCAGCGCGTAAGCAAGCTTCTCGAGCTCGGTATATCGCGTCTTGGGCCTTGGAGGGCTTCGGAGACAAAGTACACGGGCCGCTGGAGCGCGCCCTCTTCGAGGATGAGGACGGCGCTGACCGCCATTGCCGAGGCTGTGAGGTAGAGTAGAAGGGGAGCCTCTGGTGCTGGGGCCACCAGAGTGGGAAGGGTTGCGAGGTGCTTCTTGAGGTCGTCGAAGGCCGTTGCGCAGTCGTCATCCCAATGAAACCCATCGCAACTGCGGAGAGTCTTAAAAATGGTAAGCCCCGCTCCGCCGCCCTAGAGAGGAAATGACTCAGGGCCACCATGCGGCATGCCAGCCTCTGGACCTCCCGTGTCGTCTTGGGAGGTTCTATGCCCAGGATAGCGTCAACCTTGTCGGGGTTCGCTTGAATGCCTCGCCCGGATACAAGGAAGCCCAAGAGCTTGCCCGCCTGCACGCCGAAAACACATTTGTCCGGATTGAGCTTAATACCTGCCTTCCTGAGGTTGTCGAAGGTCTCCTGAAGATCCCGACCATGAGAGGCGAGCTGCCTGGTTTTTACTACCACGTCATCCACGTAGGCCTCCACGTTCCTTCCTAGCTGAATGGCTAGGGCGACGAGGCGGGTGAAAGTTGCGCCCGCGTTCTTCAAGCCGAAGGGCATCCTGACAGCATCCTGACAAAGCAAAAGGTCCCCACCAGTGTAATGAAGCTGGTTTTGTCCTCGTCGTCTTTGGCCATGTAGACCTGATGGTAGCCGGAGTAGGCGTCCAAGAAGCTCATGAGCTCGCATCCGGCGGTGGCGTCGACCAGTTGATCTATACGCGGCAGAGGGTAATCGTCCTTCGGGCATGCCTTGTTGAGGGCGGTAAAGTCGATGCACATGCGCCAGGCGCCGCTAGCCTTCTTAACCAACACCGGATTGGTGAGTCAGTCCGGATGTTGGACCTCGCGATATAACCCGCCGAGGAGAGCCGCCACCTCCACCTTGGCCGCTTGCTGCCGGTCCATGGACATACGGCGAAGTTTCTGCTTGTCTGGCTTGGCGTTAGGGCGGATCGCGAGGTTATGCTCGATGAGGGCGCGGTCCACACCTTTGATATCCTCTGGGGACCATGCGAAGACATCGATGTTGGCTTGGAGGACTCGGAGCAGGTCTTTTTCTACGTCCGGAGGGAGGCCCTCGCCTATGGATACGAGCTGCCCCCCCCCCCCGCTTGGAGCGGCACCCTCTTCACTCCGCCCTCCGGGTGGGGCTTAGGTGTCCATCCTGGAGCGGATGGCGTGTCCGCCTAGCATTCATCGGCGAGGACGTGCACCTTACGGTGCAAGCTTCTAGCTCCGGTTTCGATGCTCCTGGCCATATCCTGATCGCCGAAAATGGTGATGACGCCCCGCCGGCCTGGGAGCTTCATGCATAGGAATGCGTAGTGTGGGACCGCTTCGAAGGAGTTGATGGCAGGCCGGCCCAGTATGACATTGTACGGATACGAGACATCCACGACGTCGAAGACGACATCTTCAGTCCTGGCGTTGTCGGCCTGGCACAAGGAGACTTGGAGGCGTACCTGACCCAAAGCCTTCAGGGGTTTCCCTCCGAGGCCCTGAAGGGGGGCTTCCGAAGCTCTTAGTAGGCTCCGAGGTATTCCCATACGATCAAGGGCCTCCGCGAACAAGATGTTTGCGGAGCTCCCTCCGTCAATGAGGATACGCCTGACGTCGCAACCTGCGATGTCGGCCTGGATGACCAAGGGATCTTGGTGGGGGAATTCCACGCCCTGGGCGTCGGCTTACGTGAAGGCGATGCTGCAATGGGGCGCCCGCAGAGGCAGCTGTGCTGGGGATGTGCTCGATGAAGAGCCTCCAGTGATGACGTTAATACCACGGCATTGGGTCTCTCCGGGGGACCCAGCACGCGAGGGACTGCCTTGTGTACGCTGTACGTGGGCTATTGCGGGGGTCAGTGTCTCCGAGGCCCGTACGTGGGCCATCGCTTGGCGTAATGCCGCAATTTTGGTGCATGTCCACGTGAAATGGCCCCCGTAGCCATGCACTTTGCACCACCTGCCGTATTCTAAGATTTCCTGCTCCGCACGCGGCTTCTCATCATGGCCTCCTTCGCGCCCCTCTCCGGCGCGCGAGGTTAACGCGGCCTCCCAGGGAACGCCTTGCGCAGCGAGGACGTGGCGGGCCTTTTGGGGTCTTCGCCGGTTAAGCCAGGGCTTACGCCTGTCGCCTGGCGAGTTTTGGTGCACCCCGTCGTCGACGAGCTCACGAGCGTCGCCTACGGACACTTGCTTGTGTTTCGTCCTCAAGTTGTCTCTTGTGCTTCCCCTTTGCGACAACTCCTCCGTTTGCCCGGCATCAGAGCTGTCGCCGCTGCGCTTCCGCGCGTCCTCCTCGGCTCGGGCGTACGCTTCCATTTTGTCGAAGAGCTCTGCCTCCGACTTGAGTGGCTTCCCCGCGTTATACTCAGCGAATGGTCCCGGGCGGAGACCTTGTATCACTGCATTGATAATGGTTGCCTCGCTAACGTCCCTGACTTGGCAGTGTACCTTGGCGAAGCGTTTGAAGTAGGTCCGGAGCCCCTCCTCGGGTTTTTGTTTGACTGCGAAGAGTTGGTCCGCATCGACACGCTCGACGTAGCTTCCCTGGAAGTTGTTGTAGAGCCGATCGCGGATCTGTTCCCCCGCGTAGATCGATTGTGGTTCGATGGTGAAGAACCAGGACAGCGCCACCCCTTGTAATGCGAGGGGGAGTCCCTTTGCCTTCGTGGTGTCGTCTCCGCCAACAGCTTCGATAGCGGTCTCATATACGCGCACGAACTCTCGCGGGTCGGAGTCACCCTTGTATGCCTCGATGACGCTTGGGAACTTGAAGTCCTCGGGCCACGCTACTTGCTGCAGGTCCACGGAGAGCGGGGACTCCGGGTTTATGCGCCGTAGTGGGGCGCGACTGGATGTAAGAGCGTCACGGCTGTTCTATTCGCCCTCTCCGAGGTGGGCTGAGACGCAGCCACCGGTGTGGCGCGTTGGCTTCGAGCCTCTTGTACGTCTCGCACGGCCCCGCGGAGATCTGATAGCTCCCGGCGCACGCGCCGAGGGCCGCCGCAGGCGGTCTCCATGTGGCGCGATTGGGCCGCCCGCGACGCCGGCGGTGCGACCGGGACGGCGGCGACCACGGCCTGTGCGCCCAATCCATCCGCAGCGCTGGCGTGGAGGACCCTGGAACTGGTGACGAGGCCCGCGTCGTCACCGGGGTTGGTGGTCGGGTTGGTGGTGGCGGGGTCGGGCATCGCGCCGCGAACGCCGGTGCTCACGGTCGTCATATCCGCACCGCCACCCGCACCTGCAGCTGTTACAGCCGAAGCCTTGGTGTTGACGCGAGATTTCGCCGCCCCGCCTTCTTCTTCGCCACCGATGTTGAAGCTTTCCTTGGTGCCATCCTCCTTCAGATCTGGAGGCTTGTTCTTGTCCTCTCCACAGACGGCACCAACTGTTGTGGTTACAGACCAAACAGAGAGAGAGTGTGGTAGTGGAGAGTTAGGTAAGTGAATGGCTTAGGGGTTCTTCCCATGGCTTGTGTTACATATATACATCCACATGAGGGGCGCTTTTACAATTATACCCTTACTCGTGAGTATTCCCCTCAGGGGTACACATGTCATTATACATGTCCCATTTTAGATCTTACATCCTTCTAACAGGCCTACTGGGCTTAGGTGGGGCCACCCCTACAACAGTTCCCAAATGGCTTTTTCTCCGCTATTCTCCCCCTTTTGGCAATAAACACATCAAGGATGCAAAAGAGAAAATAAGGTCACAAGAATGGATGAGATGGCTAAAGTTAATTTATTTTAAGCATTTAGAGCCATGAAGATTATCCAAAATGACCATATGAGAATTACATCAAGCCACAATACATAAACATGCTATCTAGATCATGACAAGATATATATAAGCCAGCTAAACCAAAGAAGTCACAATCTGAAATTTTAGTGCAAATTCTTAGCATATCAAGTCATTCATGATCATAGTCTAGCTAGAGGTATCCAAGGATGATGCAAACCATGTCAATAAGCTAAGCGGAACCAAGAAGCTAGTATTGAGTCGAATTAGAGTGCTACAAGTTCTAGGATGAGACATTTGTTTAAGTACTTGTAACCTTTGTAATTTTAGCAAATTGAGCACATTTGACAAGTTTTTCTTTAGAAATCTCATGATTGTTGCCAACCATATTTTTGTTTTTATCATGTGCTAGATATCAAGCCTTATGCGACCACTCCAACAAGAAGCTTAAGAAGATGATCTTGGTCATCCAAAACTCCCCTTGAGTTCATGCCGAGTGCAATGGCAAGCCGTCTCATGAGAAAGAATTGGTGAGATCAGTTTTTTTCGCACAAAAGAGATCTTTTTGCATTCATAAATGGTTATACTAACACATGTGTCATCAAGAAACTAGAATAGCTCAATTTAAAGCTCAACAAAGATTCAAGACTCAACTCAGCCTATTTGATATGGCATGAATCATAAGTGGATAACTAAAGGCAGACTAGTCTCAAAAATTTAACATGACATGAATTAATTCAAGTTGTGCATTTTAATCAACATATCATGGCAAAGAGTTGACTACACATATAAAGTCATGATCATTCTAGCAAATAAGCACAAGTTATGGCAAGGTGTAATGCATTGTAATCATGTCATGAAAAGATAATAATCAAGGCTCCATGTAGTTATTTACAATGCAGAATGACATGCAAGAAATCCAGGTCCCCCTCAACATGTGATGCAACTTTTAGTTCAAGTAGAGTTATGTCAATATTAAGCTTCAGAAGCTCCCAAATGAACTCCCCCTGAACCAAAGCAATAAAATCGAGAAGTTGGCAAAGAAAAACTGAAAGGGCAGTCCTTAAAGCATAGATAAGATATATAGAGGAAACTATGGCTCAGACTGACTTTCATCTACCCCATATGACTTTAGGACTATCAACTGATCATCTACCTCACTAAGGAGCAAACACGTACCCCGTCTACCCGAGGGTGGCCCAACCCTCGCTAGAACCTATAAGAAGTGAGTGAGCTCAATCTAGTGAGAAGAGAAACAGCTAATAAGCAGCATCCTAGAATCATAAGATGAGAGCAAGAAGTCTAAACAACTAGACGATAGAAGCACTCTAACCTATGCTAGAAGAACTAAACCCAATGCACCCATATGCAGTGCAGCAGAAAAGAGTAAGAGCATAATCAATAGGATAAAGCAGTAAAGTACAAAGCTCCCCCTCACAACAGTCCATAAGGACAAACCACCCCAAGCTCTCCCCGCAAGGCAGAAAACCTAGAGCTAACCAAAGGCTTGGTAAAGATGTCAGCCAACCGGTGGTCACTCTCCACAAACTGGAGCACAATGTCACCCTTCTCCACATGGTCTCGAAGGAAGTGATAGCGAAGATCGATATGCTTGGTCCGAGAATGCTACACTGGGTTCTTAGCAATGTTAATCGCAGAAGTGTTATCACAAAAGAGTGAAACACTGTCGATAACTAACCCAAAGTCCCGCAGGGTCGAGACCATCCAAAACACTGCTACAAAGAATCGGCAAGAACAACGTGCTCGGCCTCAAGTAGACGTGCAACACCGCACGACTTCCTCAAAGACCAGAAACGAGAGAAGTGCCAATGAATTGGCGGGTGCGGAAGTGCTCTTCCTATCTATCCTACAGCCAGCAAAGTCTGCATCCGAGTAGGCTCTCAAGGAAAGACAGGACGAGGAAGAGTACTAGATACCATAGTCAACGGTAGCTCAAAGGTACCGAAGGATGCGCTTCACCGCCTGGCGGTGAGACACGCGAGGAGAAGCCTGAAACCGAGCACAGAGACACACAGCAAAGTGTATGTCCAGTCTCGAGGTAGTGAGGTACAAGAGGGAGCCAATCATGTTGCGATACTCCTTCTGATCAACTAGCTCGCCGTCCTCATCTGGGTCAAGTGTGGCGGAAGATGCCATGGGAGTTGACACGGGCTTACCATCACTCATGTCAAAGCGTCTCAGGAGGTCACGAGTGTACTTGCCCTGATGCAAGAAAGTACCCTCCCGGGTCTGCTTGATCTGGAAGCCAAGGAAGAAGGTCAACTCACCCATCATGCTCATCTCAAACTCGGTGCTCATGACATCCGAGAACTGTGAAACAAGAGCATGAGAAGAGCCGCCAAAGATGATGTCGTCCACATAAATCTGGACGAGCAGAAGGTCAGTACCATGCCGGTGAATGAACAAGGTCTTATCCACCTTACCCATCTCAAAACCATGACTCAACAAGTAGAACTTAAACCTCTCATACCAAGCTCTAGGGGCCTGCTTAAGTCCATACATAGCTTTGGAAAGCTTGAAGACATGGTTTGGGTATTTGGGGTTCTCGAAACCTGGAGGCTGTCTCACATAGACTTCTTCCTCAATAAAGCCATTGAGGAAGGCACTCTTAACATCCATCTAGTAGAGCTTGAAACCCTTAGAAGCTGCAAAGGCAAACAGGATTCTAATGGCCCTAAGTCTAGCTACAGGGGCAAAGGTCTCCTTGAAATCTAGACCCTCAACCTGGGAGAAGCCCTGAGCTACCAGTCTAGCCTTGTTCCGAATGACAACCCCATCCTCACTCTGCTTGTTCTTGAATACCCACTTAGTCCCAATGATATTGTGACCTCAAGGGGGCTCGACAAGCGACCAAACCTTGTTTCTCTCAAAATTCTCTAGCTCCTCATGCATGGCATTGACCCAAGACTCGTCAGAGAGAGCATGAGAAACATCCTTGGGCTCAAAGGAGGCAACAAAGGCAGAATGGAGATAGAAATGAGACATGCCGGATCTTGAGCGGGTGACTCGCTCAAAAAGGTCTCCAATAATCTACTCAGAAGGATGGTCTTTTTGGATGTGTCTAGGAGGTCCTGGATGAGAAGACGAAGTGGCCTCTACCTCATGAGCTGACGAGGTAGGAACAGAGCCACTAGCTCCAGAGGAGGCAGAAGGCATGGGCTGACCGCCTCGAGGTGCGTTGGAAGACGGTACCTCGGGTGGTGGATGAGGAACTGGATCGGGTAAACAACCCTCATCTCCATCATCCTCATCATCCACAAAGATGGGTTCGGACTGTTCTGAAGAACCTGAGATATCGGGCCTAGTCCCCGGACTGGCCTCGTCGAAGGTCACCTCACAGGTCTCTACCATTTTGCTAGACTCGCAGTTCCAAACCCTATACGCCCGCAAAGAAGTCAAGTAACCTAGAAAGATACCGTCACAAGAACGTGACTCGAACTTGTCTAGGTTCCTGGACTTCAGAATGAAACACTTGCAACCAAACATGCGAAAATGCGAGACATTGGGCTTTAGCCCATATCTCAACTCATAAGAACTGCGATGCAAGTGTGCCCGAAGAAAAACTCTGTTCGAAACATGGCACGCGGTCGCAATAGCCTCAGCCCAAAACTTTCTAGGTGTAGAATACTCATTAAGCATCATCCTAGCCATCTCGACCCAGGTACGGTTCTTCCTCTCCACGATGCCATTCTGCTGTGGGACGTACGGAGAAGAGAACTGGTGCTCTACACCTGTCTCATCGCAAAACCTCTCAAAGTAGGAATTCTCAAACTCCGTGCCATTGTCACTGCGGATCGCTCGTGAGGCACCCGGGAGCTCAACAGAAAGCCTACTGAAAAGATCTCAGAAATGTGTAAACGTCTCATCCTTCGAGGCTAAAAAAACACCCAAGAGAACCTCGAGAAGTCATCGACCACGACAAGAACATATCACTTCCCTCCTGCTGACTGCACTCGAGTTGGTCCAACTGTATCCATATGGAGCAGCTGTCCTGGTGCATCGGTCATATTAACTGTGACCGGAGGATGAGAAGCGGCAACCATCTTGCCGTGCCGGCAAGGAGCACAAACTAGATCTTTGACCATCTTGAGTTTCGACAGACCACGAATGAGATCATGGCTGCTAACTCGGGTCAAATGGTCAAATCCAATATGACCAAGTCTCCTATGCCAGAAAGAAAGATCACAGGACTCCGAAGCAACTAAACACCAGAGAGGATCACCAGAAGACTCAGAAAAATCAGCACGAAAGGTCCTCCCAAAATGAGAAATCCCGCAAACCAGACTACCCGAAGAATCAAGAATTTTGCAATTGTTTTTCGTAAAGCTCACCTCGAAACCGTCATCGGTAAGCTGAGAGACTGAAAGCAAATTATACTGCAGCTTACTAACTGTCAGACCCGGATTTTTCAATCCAGAATCTCCTGTGAAACCTGCACTATTCCCTGGATCAGTAGATAGTGCACACAAGTACATTACTGCATCATTTCATACATCGCATGGACATTCACAACTCATTCAATATTACATAACAGAGGTTTGAATTATGCCACGTCGGGCAATGAGTTTACATAAGGGCCGACCAGGCCAAATGTTTACATTACAAAAGTATGCCAGCGGAAGCAAAAGTCAAGTAGAGCCAATAATCCACAAGCAGTGACTGGGGTAAAATATGTGCCGTATGATTATTACCTAAGCTAAGGCAATAATTATAGGCACACTATACCTTGGTCTTACTACCTAGGACTCAAGAAAGCGCAAGAGACACCCTAATTCTCCTCGTTGTTCCCTTCCTCGACAGCGGGGGCGTCTTCATAAGCGTAGTGATCCGGGACTCCAGAATCTGGTTTGGTAATGCGAGTGTGAGCACTCCAACCCCGTGCTCCGCGAGCCAACACAAAGAATGCAATTACCTAGTATGCAGGGCTTATCAAGAGAAGGATGAGGTTATTTTGTTTTGCGTAGAGTGCTTTTGAATACAATTACTTAAAAATCTCTAAGACCTAGCATTTTTTTTTGGAACCAAAGTATAAGTGTGTATCAGAATGCTTTAATACTAGTGATCTAGAGACCATCCACCTTTACATGGCCTCCATACCGTATGCTATATCTTCAGCGTTATAGCCGCTTACATTACCACTGGGACGACGCCCAGGACAACAACACCTTTTAGGGCTTCCCACTGCCCTCCATTCCTCATCCCACCCGCCAATGTTTTTGAAATAGAACTATATCTAGTTAAGTTCCCATGTCCGCCCTTAACCGTGGGTACGGCTATTCGAATAGTTTTGACTCTGCAGAGTTTGCACACTTTACCCACAAGAGATAGTTTACTTGTTGCCCCGCACAATTCCTTAGTTGTGCAGTTGAGCGAACCATCACAATAACCGTTCAAAGTACCTCGCCCCTTCCATCATCTCACCCCTATGAGCTTGGCCCGCTTGCGGCAGGTCTCATAGGTTGTGCAGGATGTTCTCCTTCTGAACGCCTAGCAGCTGGCTACCCACACTGCTAGCATGCCACAGCAGAACTTCACCCTCCGCGGATGCCCCATTCAAGCCGTCTCACAGACCGCCACTTGCACTACCTCACCTCCTCCACCTATGACGATGACTTTCAGGGTCCAGTAATTCTACTGAGCCAAGTTGTACTTTACAGACTTGTGGTTGTACTTGTTATACAGGGGAGGTTATGACAAGATTCGGTCCTTAGGGTTATCTGGGCGGTTCTACCACAACCCACACTCTCGTGCACACCTGCACCATACCCCCGATCCATCCGCCCAGATAAATAAGCAGTTTGAGATTTTTTGGAGTATAAAATAACCATATCCAACATACACCAGTCATTACCACTATGACTGTCCCACCACATTTTCTCATGATTAAAATGATGCTTGGACATTCTTACGCCCATGAATATCTAAGCAATACTAAGCATGGCATATAATTATGGACTTACTTTCGAAAGGTTACCATTATAATTTATTTTTGCTAGGGCGACAAGGTTCTCAACTTTAAATGTTCCAAAGGAGGCGTAATATTAATCAAGTTAGATAATAGGCATTTAACTAGAATTCTAAATTAAACATGTATTTTCATATAAATTACGGCATGCAATTTGATAATCTAAACAAAAGTAATTTACAGAAAATGTAAGTTCAACATGATCAAAGTATTGACTCGCCTTGGTCACAGGGGGTGTTTTCTGGGTTGTCTGAAGCTTCTAGCGCTGCTGCTTCTGCCTCCTCCTCTTGTGCCTCGTAAGCTATTTTTAACACGCGCGATAATTTGGATAAAAAGGAAAAAGGCAATCAGCAAACCAGTAAACATTTACCAAAAGACCCAAATAACTCCAACACCAAATTTCTAGTTTCATTTGTTTTGGTGCTATAGTAATCCCATTTTGAGTAACTAAAGTTTAATTATACTCATTTTAATATACTGCATTCTATAATTATATTTGGATGTCATGACCTAGGTTATTGATAATATCTCATACCCTATCTTGCTAATGGTTGATTTCTATACCCTTCAATTGATGGGTCATTATTTCATGTGTCATTCTCCCCTAGTCACACTAGTACTAAATCCTCTCTTTTGACAAGAAGCTAGAATAACTACTCATGTTACATCTATATCCAAGTGTTACCTTCTAACATATATATGTATCCATACTCAAGAGTCCCTAAATACCCTTAGTTGTAATCTGTAGAGATTAATACACAAGGTTAATATACAAGATGCTGGCTATTACATGTGCCATTTTAAATTACATTCAATCATTCATTCTATTTATTTGCTAAAGATTTAAACAAAGTTATTTATTATATATGCTCATATGTGCACCCATGGACATGTGTATATCTATAATTATACATGACATTTTATGGCACATGCTTTCTATCTATCCTTGCCACAGAGCTAGCATACACCCTCACGGTCGGCTGGGGTCACTGATGCATAGTAAAAAGGGCAAAAATTAATTACCCAAAAACCCACCCGGCGTGGTGGAGCGGGGATCGAACGCGCGCTGCCTGGTGCGTTTTTAACACCAACGCTGCTAGCCAGGAGGACTTCTCAAATGTTGCTTACTTATACAGAGGGCTATTACCTCTTCAGGTATGCAGTAGCAGAGGCCGGGGCAGAGGAGTTCGGGACCGAGGATGGGTGGCGGTGCAGTCGGCGGTGGGCTGCCGGAGGGTTGAGGGTGACGGGCAAAATGGAATGTCCAGACGCCGGGGAACCCGATGGTGGAGTCGGCAGCGGGCGGGGTTCACCGGAGTAGGGCCGGCGGCGTGCAGTGGCGGCGGCCCAGGGAGGAAGTCGACGTCAGCGAGCTACAGGTCCGGAGAGGCTCGGTCGACCTCTCGGTTGACTTCACGACGTCACGGAGAGGGTGTAGATGTCAGGAATCGAGAAATGGTGGTGCGGTTAGGGAGATGGCTCGGCGGCCGGACTTGGGGAAGAGAGGGGATTCCGGCGAGGAGAAGGGAAGGGAGGCCGATTGCTCTGGGGAGGAGTGAAAGGGGAGTGCGGGAAAGGGGTCGGCGAACTCGGCGGCCTTTGTAGTTGCACGGTTAGGGCTAGCACCGGGAGACTCGCCTGCACAGTCCCATCGGCAAGCGGCGGAGCAGCGGAGGTGCAGAGCAGGGGCATGATGCCGTTGTGCCGCTCGAGGGATGGCAGGGAACTCGAGCCATGCGCATGGAGGCACGGCTCGGCAGCGCGGGGAGGAAAAAGAGGGTGGTGCCAGCGCGGGGGAGAAAAACAGAGCGGAGTAGGGTCATGGCGCGGCGAACCAATGGGCGGAGGCGACGTTGTCCAGCGTTTCGAGGTGGGGCGACCGTCGATCCGGACGCGCAAGGGGACGGGCTGGCTGCGACGGCTTTAGGCAGGGGTGTGGGGTTGGTCTGGTCTGACCCCCCCTCTGTATATATTTTTTTTATTATCAACACCTGTACATGGATGTATACACATATACTTAGGGGTATATTTGTTGGTAAATATATTTTCCTTTATTCCCTATTTACTGGTTTATTTGTTGGGTACACTTATTAGTATATATATACATGTATATATATATATATATATTCAAAAGCTTTATGACCCCAAACTCAAATGAGATACATTGCAAGATTAATTCAAAAGCTTTACATATTTCTGATTTAAATTTCAGGATGTTACACTAACCAAGGCAACATCTTTCAAAATGAAAGAATCATTAACATGCATTGTACCTTTGGCGATGACGCGCCCAGATGAAGCATCTCCGAAGGTGATCGTCTCATCACCTGGAGCATGGGCAAGGGAAGAAAACCAACGGGAGTCTCCAGTCATGTGTCGTGAACACCCGGAGTCTACAAGCCAAAACATTTCCCTTCCCTGCCCGGCGAACCTGAGTCAACAAGAGAGTAAAGTCTCAGTACTGGGATAAATCAAGAGTGATTTTGGCACTCAATACTGAGTAACACGTCGAGCAGATGAAGTAGTCAAATACGACTAACCTCTATCTACCCTACGCTCTCTGTCACTCAAAGAAGCAGATGGTCTATGTGTAGACCTGAAGCTGTTGTTGGGCTTGACTGCTACAGAGGAGTGAGTTAAGACACCAGCAACATGCTGATCACGCCGCGGGTAGCTATCTCGACGGGGGAAATGAGATCTACCCTCAGGACGGCGGGAGTCACGACCAGGAGCATATCGAGGAAGAAAACCAGAAAACTCGGAAAAACCGAGTCCTCCATGCTGCCCAAACCCATCCAGCTGAACAGTCCTAGACCTCGTGTGGGTCTTAGGGGCACTCACGGTCTGGGGCTAACCCTGAATACGCCTAAGAGCCTCAGCACGGTCTCTCCGCGCGATCTTGGCGCGCCTGAAGCATCGCTCGATCGAGTGTCCATCCTTCTGACAGAAGGTGCAATGGTATTTCACCTTCTGAGAGGTAGAAGTATCACAGTGAAGCTTCGCCTTCTGAGAGGCCGAAGCAGTAGGTGGACTCACCTTGCTGTCAGAAATCCCTTGGACAAAGCCCGCTGACTTAAATTAGACTTTCTCGGTCCTAGGCTCAATCTCAATCACACCGCGGCTATGGGTCTAAGCACGGCAGGTGGATGCTTCCTCATATCCTCATAGAAATCGTATCCTAGACCCTGATTAAATTTGCAAATCTTGGACTGGTCTAGAATAAGATTCATCTTCTTGCCTCCTACAAATCTCTCGAGAGTGTTCATAAGATACTGACACTCCCGAAAGAGAGAGGTGCAAGTAGAGCAGGGGAAGAAGGAGTAGCAGAAGGTAAGGGAGTAGAGGAAGAAGAACCAACAGCAGATGAACGAATGGCTTGTGCATGCACAGCTGACTCAGAGTGGACAGTCCTACTGCTAGCCAATTGGTTCACGTCGCTAGACGTCTCTACCTTACCCTTGGGCTTCTCCCCCTCAGCAGCACACACATTACAAGCAGAAGGTTGCTTCTCTAGTAGGTCCTTAGTCAGCTTCACACATTTCTCATCCAATGCAATCAAATCAAATTTTAGTTTGTTACAATTAATGCATGGTGAGCTAACAGGGTCCTTAGAAGCAAATTGAGCCAATTTGTTGTTGTCATCAACTAATTCTTGAAACTATTTGGAGACAGCTTCAAGCTCAGCAGTAAGCTTGGGACAATTCACACATGAAGCAATAGGCTCAAATAGAAAAGCTTGTAATTCAGCAATTTTATGATCTGCCCGTTTTAGGTTCATCTTCAGGTTATTGCAATTTTCACAAGTCTCGGGTAGATCAAGCAACATGGTGCAAAGACCTCTAAATGCATTGTCCTTATCCTCACATGAGGTGCAAGAAATAGCCTCAACAGTAGTAGATGGGGGAGGCGCTACCCTACTCATCTCTATCTCAGCAAAAAGACTAACATTCTCCACCTTAATCATGTCTAGCTCAAAGGACACACTATCATGCAAGGTCCTTAGTTTCTCCATGTCACCAAGCAGAGCAGTACATACATCACACTCGTCACGGGAGGGAGCAGATTTAAGTGAAGTAAGCTCCCGTGACAAGCTCTCTACTTCCTTCTCCAACTTGCTACACTTAGCTCTAGATCTAGCATGGAATCTACCTAGCTTAAGAAAAGCATCATTAAGCTGGTCGTAGGTGGGGGATACCTCGTCGGAGTCGGAGTACAGCTCGATGTCGCTCACTTCGCCCTCAAGGGCCATGAAGCACATGCCAGAGAAGTCGTCGCCGCCTTGGGGTCTTGCTCGTCCGTTCCATCATCGTCGCTCCACCCTTCCACCTTGCTAAGGTCGAGGTCGTCGAAGGTGGTGAGGACGCGGTGGAAGAGTTTCTTGGCTTTGCCAAGGTCGCAGAACTTCTTCTTGCCTTGGGTGTGAGCAGGAGACTTCTTGTTGCGGTTCTTGTCGATGTAGTCGTTCTTGCTCACACCGCCATAATCGCCTTTGCCCTTCCCCAGCTTGGGGCAGTTTGCTCGAATGTGGTTGGGGCCACCACACTTGAAGCAAATCACGGGTCCTCCTCTCCTTCCATCCCTCCTCCTCTTATAAGCATGAGAAAATCTCCGAGCTAGGAGGGCTAACTGCTCATTCGCAAGCTGCTCTAACTGATCATCAGTTATGTCACAGAGAGCAGCAAGGGAGAATCCGCAAGTCGACTCGGAAGAAGGTCCAGAAGTGGGATCGGTGACTAAAGTCATCGATTGCGACTTCGACGTACGAGAGACAATGTCAATCTCGTGAGTCTTGAGGCGTGAGTACAATGCATCAAGAGTCAAAGTCGAGAGGTCGGTGGTGTCCTTGATGGTAGTCACCTTCATCTCCCAAACGCGCAAGTCGAGAGCAGCGAGCATCTGCCGAGCGTTATCCAAGTCCGGGTATGTGAGACCGACCACTCGGAGGTTGCTTAGAATATTGTGAAAACGCGCAAAGCACTCATCGAGGGACTCGCCAGCGAGCATTTCAAACTTGTTGTAATCTTGCTTGAACTGGTCCTGTCGCACCGTCTTTATATGGGTGGTGTTCTCATGGTAAGCATCGAGGGTCTCCCAAATATCGAAAGCGGACGAAAGATGAGATATGCGGTCAAACTCGCTACGACTCAGGCCCTGGATTATGATGTTCCTTGCCTTAGCGTTTGCCTCAACATCATGCATATTTCCAGCATTGATGTTCTCATCGGCAGGAACAACAAACCGAACCTTGACCTTCCTCCAGATGGCATATCCTTGGACCTGGATGTAGGTCTCCATCCGACTTTTCCAGAACGGATAATTGATGCCATCAAAGATCCGAGGCTTGGTTGAGTACTTGTCTGTCGCCATGGCTCTAGAGACCGGTTAAAATCTATGCAAAAGAGCTAACCGGCTCTAATACCAATTGTTGGACCGAAATGGCGACAGAGGGGGGTGAATGTCGACTTTTAAAAAAAACTTGCCCTTCCCAAAAAGGATCCGCTAGAAGACTATTCCCTCCGACAGCTACGAGGAGCTATGAAGAGAATGATCATGCTCACTAAAAAACTCATAAATTCTGGGACTCTGGAGAACTTCAACACAAAGAAAAAGGGAGAAACAAGAACAAATGCCAAAGGAGACAAAGAAGGAACAAACTGGACCAAAATGCCTCTGGGGCGGTCTGACCGCAATAGTCTGGGCGGTCAGACCGCTCTCACAACGCCGGTCAGACCGGTGAAGCAAGGCCGGTCAGACTGCTCGGGAGGAGCCGGTCAGACCGCACGGCCAAAGGCGGTCTGACCGCTGGTCAAGACCCGGTCTGACCGCAGGTTTAATGCCGGTCAGACCGCTCCCCTGATCCCAACAGCCCGAGAGCAAACTGAAACTCCTGAGACTCGGGCAAAAATTCAGATCTTTGAAAAACCAAGAGAATGATGGAATCCTTCCATTCTTTTTGGTCCAAGGCAGCACAAAGACCAACTAAATACCAAGAGGGCCTTGAGAAACAAGGAAATCAAACTTAAAATCAAGAATTTCAGATTTTGACAAAAATCTGAAACTTTGCAAGAACAGGACCAAAACTCAAATTACTACCCAACCTTTGATCCTTTGGCCATGAAACTTTGAGGATAGCTAATGGATAGCCTCTGGACTCTAGGTACCAAGTTTCATGCCATCGCAGACGGAAACAAGAATTGCACCAAAACCCTAGAGATGAAATGAACAACAGAGAAGCCCAAAACCCAAATATGAGCTTAAATGCTATTTGCTCTTGGGAAAACGATCAAATGATCTTGATGCATCATCCCAACATAGAGCAACCCATTTTGGGTCTTCTTAACGAAACAACAAGAAAAATACAAAAACTCAAAAATCACCAAAAGAAGGGAACGAAGAACATACAGAGCACGAGAGAAAACTCGAGATTTCATTCCAACCAATCAAGGATTACGGATGAGTCCCCATACGCATGGACATTAGAACAGGGATGATTACATAGAGTCTCAATCCATCCTCTCCCTCTCCCAAACACAAGAACACACCTACTCCCTACATGCTTGGGGATGAACACACACAGAGAGCTACGAAGGAGACAACCCTCTGCCTTCTCCACCAACTCTCAACTACTAAAGCCTCAAAGCAAAACCAACTCTCCAAAGCTTCTTTTGACTCAAGCAAAACCTAACTCTCTCCCAAAGCCATGGGAATACATGCAGCCACTCACTCCTATTTATAGCCCTTGGCTAACGGGTCTCCAACCCGTTACGCCCGCTAAATCCAACGGAACCCGCTCCCGCTTATGCAGCCTCGCGAAATGACCAATTCACCCCTCCTGCACCTTCCGGGAAGCTTCCGCGTCTCTTGTCGTCCAAACCTCGCAACCACCTCGAGTCTCCGCCGTCTTCGACACATCCCGACCGTTCTGACCTCAGCGCCACCTGCGCCTAGTCCGGTCACCTCGTTTCTCGCCACGACTCCGCCTCGACGTCCTGCAGCCATCACAAACAAGAAACACCTCAAATAGCACTGTTCGATACATGAAAGCATAAATAGCATCAATGAAGCATAAACTCGCCTAAACGACCAATCGGGAAGATGAATATGCAATAAGACCGTCCAACCATACCCGACTGCGCCAAATGCCGACCTGGCACAAATCACTCAAACCAAACTCAATCTTTGCACAAACTTGTCAATTACTCATCATAAATATGTGGTCACCTCCACATGGTCCATCAAGTACTTTAAGTACTTGTGTTAGACCAGTGGGATGACTGGCTGGTGCTTGGTGATCCGGTGGTCATGGTACTCAGTAGTTAGAAGGACTCAATACTTGATGGTCGGTGATTGGTTGTCGTAGGTGTTGCAAACGGTTGTCAAAGACTTGTGGTATGTGATCGGTACTCGGTAGTCGGTATTCAACGACTCTGGTCAGTAGCGATGCTTGTTATTCCTAAGTGTTTTTGGCGGAGCAATAGTATTTCCCGAGTACTTGTGATTTTTCGAGTATTCGTTGAGCTAGTGCTCATAAGAAGTTGTCTAAGCTGATTTGCGGTAAGCGATGAAATGTGTGGTCATAGACAACCTGGTTGATAGTCGTGGATGGTTTTGATCTTGTCTATGGATGAACAAGGATAGTATGAGTGTGTGTGCTGATGACGGTCAAGTTGTGGAGAACTTGTGCCGGGAGAATTCTTTGGTCTTTGCATGTGCAAGTGAGCATGGAGACGATCATGGTCGGTGATGAGGAGGACCGGGACTAGGAGGGGGTAATCTGAGGTCTAGGCGGTCGAGATGTCATGGGAGGTGGTCGGGCTCATGCTGGAGCACGTGGAGATCGAAGGTGGATGATACGTGGAGGCGCGGAGACTGTTATGGTCGATGACGAGGAGGATCGGGATTAGGAGGGGGTAATCTAAAGTTTAGGTGGTCGAGATGTCACATGAGGTGATCGGGCTCATGCTAGAGCACGTGGTGATGCGTGGATAAGCTATCGGAGGTGCGGTCCTAGAGGCTTCGACACGGGAGTTAGTGATGCGTGATAGAGATACATGAGGTGCATCCTGGAGGTTTCGTCACGTGATGAGATTGGAGACGTTATGGAAGGAGTCTATAACAGGAAGGTAAAACCCATGTTAGGAAGAGTTTTGGGTCCCTTGATTTAAGGAAGAGATAGAATTGTGCATTTGTATTTGATGCGGACATGGTTGGACGTTACCCTATAAAAGTAGGGAGAGGCTAAAGGCTAAGCTGTGGTTTTTAGAGAGATTTCGGGGAGAAAGCTTGTGTGGTTTTTCGTAGGGTTTTCGGGGAGAAAGCTTGTGTGGGTGTTTAGAGAGCTTTCATTGAGAGAGCTTTTAGGGGTGCTGTGAGGGCACTTTGTAACCATATCCATGATACAAAAATAATAGATCAGATCTTTTCCAAGAAAAGTTTGCTGGCATCGGTGACATGTTTTCTGAGCATCGTTTTTCTTCTGTCTCCGGTGTGTACTCATTCGAGCAATCGAAGCATCCGAGCGACTGAATTCTTCGAGCGGAGGGAGATTACGACTGCGTTGGCGGTCTAGTGAGCGGTCGTAGCGAGCGATTGAAGGGAGCAGTCGGACGATCGAAGCGTTCATCGAGCACGTGTGAGCGAACCAGCATCTTGCGATCGTAATCTACATCCGGTAATTTAGATTATTTTTCTTCTGCTTATAGTTTTGGTTTCAGGTGTCAAAAAACGGAGGCAATCATTCACCCCCCCTTCTGATTGTGCTATACGATCCTACACAATATTTTCCGCCTTTCTCGTGCCATGCTTGAGCTCACCGTCTCACCCAGCATCCTTGATTGTTCTGGGCCTTAACTTCTCTATGAGCATGGCCCCAATTCTCGCTATTGACCACAATTGACTTCAAGCGATCATCCACATCTAAAGACAAAAAAATCGTTTCCAGGCACATATTCTTCGCAATGTGACCCACGTTAGTTGTAACATAGTTCATGCAATATAAAACCACTAAAAATGACTAAAACCTATTCCACGACTCAAAATCACAAGAACAAAAATCTGGCCGAAATCCATGTTTTGTCTGGTCTGACGGATGCCAATTCTGGTCAGACCGCTGCCATTATCCGGTCCAACCAGAAGAGCCGAGCGGTTCAACCGCCACAACAAAAGCAATCGCACTGCTGCGTGCATGCAGTCTCTGCTGACCAAAGATCATCACGTGCAGCAAGTTAACTGACAGACAATGTTAATTAAACAAATGACTCATTAACGCATGCATACGTTACCCAACAGAAGACAAGCTTTTTGCTGTAGATACCAGTACTACACAGTAGCTTCTGAGACCATGTAGATGCCATGGTTAATTTATAGTTTATGAAAGCTTTTTGCTGTAGTACCAGTAGTACACAGTACCATCAGCATTAAGAAACAGAGAATTCAGAAGAGAGCACCAGCGCACGCATGCAAACACCGACCGGATCGCGCCAAAAAGGAGGCGCGTGCGAGTATAATACGACTAACGAACCTGGATCAGGATGGGGGTTAATGGCGGCAGCGGCGGCGGAGTGGCATCATGTCTTGTGCCTATAAATTTACTAAATTAGCTAGGCTGAACGATACCTTTTCAGTTTGGTCTGCGTATCGCATGTCAAAGGCTGTAGGACCACGGCAACTAGAGAGGGTGTGATTGTTTCATTTTTTTTTACTGGTATTTAAAATCTTCGCTTAAGTCACTATAAAAGTTGTCAAATTTAGATTGCACCAACTATATTTTGCGAAACAAGATTAAAGATCTAAACTAATACAATAAGCAACCTTCAACTTAAGTCCGATAAGAGCATCATGGATAGGCCGATTTGACCGTAAGCACAAGGCCGGTCTGACTGGTGAGGACAGTTTGACCAGTCCCCTGTTTCGACATAAAAACCTCTCGGGACAAAACTCTAATCTCAAGAATCTAACCTATTCTCATCCAAACACTTTGAAATTTTGCATTAAAATCCTTAAACATGTCCTTCATTTTAGCTAAGTTGACTTCAGTGACAAGTAACGTATCAACAACATAAGTGTAAATAGTAGTGCCAAGTGTAAAACAAGCTTCCATCTTTTCAATTTTATCAAGTGCTACTCTAAGCTGACAATAACATCAGAATAAATGGCTTCTCTAACGCAAAGTGAAAAACTAGACAAGATTTACAATTATCATAATAAAAAATTAAGGATCTAAGCCTAGCAATTTCAGACTCAGGCTCTCAATCAAGAAATCATGATTTTTTTTATTTTCATTTTGTATTTCTAAGATCATGATCAAGGTGAACTAAAGTACAAGACAACTTATCGTACATGGGTTTTACCACATCAGGGTTGTTGTAGATCAACCTCATCAAATATATCATTAGTGCTCGCCATGAAGTATAAGCTAGTGAAGCCATCCACATTCTTCTTGCCTCGCAGCTCATCCTCCTCCTCGTTGGTCCCCGCGTCCAAGTTGCTTAAGTCAAGTTGTTCGAGAGCGGACAGGACTCAGTGGACTACCTTGCAGTAGATGCGTTTCTTCGACTTGGCATTCCGAGGTGGTAGACGCTTGCAGTACTCCTCCTCCTTGCCCTTAAGCTTAGGGTAGTAGACTCTAATATGGTTAGGATCACCACACTAAAAGCACCGGATCGGACCTCCTCCTTCTCTCTTTCTCATTTTTATAGTGTTTTAAGGCTCTAGTTAACTTGGTGGATAAGAGGATTAGATCATCTTCAGAAATTTGCTCAATCTAATCACCACTTATAGCATGCAAGGAAAACAAAGAGAATCCATAATAAATAGATTCAATTGACCAAAAAGGACTCTTAGCAGAATCAATCACAAGAGCCATTAACTACGATTTGTTCTTACGAGAGAGCAAGTCGATCTCACAAGTCTTCAACCTTGAATAAAAATTATCCAAGGTAAGCTCACTCATAACAACAGTGTCATTGATGGAAGCAACTTTCATCTCCCAAACCGACATGTTCAAGGCTCCAAGAACTTGACGTGCATTTTCAGAGTCGGGATAAACCACACCGACAACACATAGGTTACTGAGAATCTTATGAAAGCAAGAATTCATCCAAAAACTCCATAGGTCTTATCTCAAACTTCTGACATTCTTTCTTGAATTGGTTTTGATATACTTCCTTGATAGTTGTAGAACCCTAATAGTAATCAGTGCGAGTCTACCAGATATCGTGCACTGAAGCGAGATAAGACACACAGTCAAACTCATTTATACCGAGTACCTGAATCAGGAGATTCCTAGCTTTGCTATTTGCCTCCATATCCAGAAGATTTGCAGGAGTGATCTGACCATCGGTAGGGGTAACATAGAAACTCTTGACCTCTTCCTAGATTATGTAGCCTTGAGCTTGAATATATGTAACCGTCTTCGCCTTTCAATATGGGAAGTCAACCCCATCGAAGACAGATGACTTGGTGGAATACTTGTCTAATGGCATGACAATTAAGACCAGTTAAGATCTATGAGGAAGAACTTAACCAAGTTCCGATACCACTTGTAGGACTAATGCTGGCAATCAAAGGCTAGGGGAGGGTGAATGATTGTTACAACTTTCCCTCAATGGTATTCAAAATATTCACTCAAATGACTATGAGAGTCACCAAGTTCGGATTGCACCAACTATGCTTTACGAAACAAGGATAGAGACCTAAGCTAGCAACCTTCAGCCTAAAGTTGGTTAGACCACCATAGATAGACCGGTCTGATGCCATGGCTGGTATGATTACAGGCACAAGGCCGGTCTGATCGCAAGTCCAAGACCAATCTGACCAGTCCCCTATTTGCATATCTAAAAGCCTATCGGGACAAAACTCAAATATCAAGAACTTCCAATTCTCATCAAAAATATTTCCAAATTTTGCATGAGACTTATTCAACGCATTAAGAGCATAAATCAATCAAGAATCACAAATTTCTTAGGCTCGGATTCACTAAAATGAAGAGAATCGAATCCAGAACACCAAAAGCCCTAAAACTCAAATCACTTATGGCTCGTGAGAATCCAAGGCATAAGGTCTTCTAGATCTATTCTCATATATCCTAGCAAAGTAATTTAAGCAAATGTTCGTGTTGTGGGGATGGCCCCCTATCGGAGCCCAGATTTTACAATCCGGATTCCTCTGTGATTCCACTGCACTATTCCCTGGATCAGTAGATAGTGCTCACAGATTACAGTTCTGAATATCAAAGTACATATCATGCGGAAACGTAAATATAATAGTAGACTTACTCATGGGCCGATTAGGCCGAAATCAATAAATTGCAGTAGCGGAATGAAGCACACAAGTGGGACCTTCAGGACATGCCCACAGGCAGCCAACTGGAGATTCGCGACCTAGCCCTTGACCTCTTCATCTTCTCTGCCAGCTTGTCCAATCTTGTTGCTGAGGCGAGATGATTTGATTCCTGATGCTGAATTTTGTCGCAAAAGCGAGTGTGAGCATTCCAACCCCGTGCTCCGCGAGCCAATACACAAAATGCAAATAAATAGTATGCATGGCTTAACAAAGGAGAGGCTCGGGTTGTTTTATTTGCCATAAAATGGGTTTAGTAGCATTTCTATTATTATATCATATTGTTGTTTTTGTGACCTAAAGACTCCTCACCGCAAATGACATCATTGACTTAATCCACCAAAGACTCACGCTCTTTATTAACTGCTGTCTAAGACTCCTAACAGCGATTGCCATAATTGACTTAATCCACCGAAATTACACTTCCTTTATTGAGTGCTCTCTAAACTCCAAACAACATGTGTCATACTCTATTCAATCCACCGATCATATTCTTTCTGTATTGGTTGCTATCTAATCTCCAAACAGCGGGTGACATCATCTAATTAATCCACCGAACATTCCCATCAAGATTTTCTAACAATCCAATCCTTTTTATTATTGATTCAACTCCACCAAGGATATCATTGATCAAGCCTACGATTAAATATTATATATCCACCAAGAATGTCATCGATCAACTCTACGATTCACCATTATATATCCACCAAGAATATCACTAATCAAGAATTATAATCCAATACTTGTATTATTCCTCCAAATTCCCGAAAATTCAATTAGATCATTTATCTAGCCTATCTATTCAATTGGACCCCACTAATTTATTTCTCCCAGAACCCACACTATCATTTCCTATTCATGATCGACCTGAATCCACCAATACCTTTATGTGCATACTACAAACATCCATCTCCTTTACTCACGACCCTGTTTATTCCACCCATATTTTATTTTGTAAGAATAGAAATGCCACTATTTGAAATACAATACATAAAATTTCCTGAGACCTAGCAGCTTTGGAACAAAACATAATGTTCAAGGAATATTAACATGATTTTCCATACATATGGCATCACACCATATGCCTAATATCACCATAATTTTTTCATACATATGGCATCACACCGTATAACATCTTTCAGCGTTATAGCCGCTTAACTTACCACTAGGACGACACCCAGGACAACTCAAATCAGGGCTTTCCGCTGCCCTCCACTTTTCTATTCCCACCCACAAAGTTTTTGAAATAGAACTATATCTAGTTAAGTTCCCATGTCCGCCCTTGACCGTGGGCACGGCTATTCAAATAGTTTTGACTCTGCAGAGTTTGCACACTTTACCCACAAGAGACGGTTTACTCGTTGCCCCGCACAATTCCTTAGTTGTGCAGTTGAGCGAACCATCGCAGTAACCGTTCAAAGTACCTCGCCCCTTCCATCATCTCACCCCTATGAGCTTGTCCCGCTTGCGGCAGGTCTCATAGGTTGTGCGGGAGTTCCCCTCCTATGCGCCTAGCAGCTGGCTACCCACACTGCTAGCACGCCGCAGAAGAACTTCACCCTCTGCGAGTGTCCCGTTCAAGCCGTCACCCAGACCGCCACTTGCACTACCTCACCTCCTCCACCTATGATGATGACTTTCAGGGTCCGGTAAATCTACTAGGTCAAGTTGTACTTTACAGACTTGTGGTTGCACTTGTTTTACACAGGGGGTCATGACAAGATTCAGTCCTTAGGGTTATCTGGGCGATTCTACCACAAACCACACTCTCGTGCACCCCTGCACCATACCCTCGAACCATCCGTCCAGATAAATAAGCAAGTAGAGGTTTTTTTTGGGAGTATAAAATAACCATATCCAACATACACCAGTCATTACCACCATGACTGCGCAACCAATTTTTCTCAGTATTAAAAGTGATGCTTGGGTGCTCTCGCGTCCCTGAGTTTCTAAGCAATACTAAGCATGGCATATAATTACGGACTTATTTTCGAAAGGTTACTATTATAATTTTTGCTAGGGAGACAAGGTTCATAAATTCAAATATTCCAAAGGAGGGGTAATATTAATCAAGGCACACAATGGGATATAACTAGAATCTTAAATTAAACATGTATTTGCATATAAAATAACAGCATGCAATTTGATAATTTAAACAAAAATAATTTGCAGAAAATGTGGGTTCAATATGATCAAAGTATTGACTCGCCTGGCGCGGTTTACCACGGTCTTGAACTCACACAATGCTTCCTCTTAAGCTTCTGGTCTCTATCTTCACTTCGAGCTTAATCTCGTTGGATCCGCTGACTCTTCACGACTTCCAATTTCTAATTGCGCGACAAACGACTGAATCCAAATGAAAGCAAATAACTCAAAAGATCCAAATAAATCTGAATAAACTCAACTTTTATTATTATGAGTTAATGGGTGATTTGAGGCAAGGCCGGTGGTAGAAAACGGTGACTCGATCTTTTATTAACAGTTTCTTTTATTATTTTTATATTTATCAAGGAAGTTCCATGAGCTCATCTAGACCTATGGGCAGGTATATGAATTTGGTTGAGTATTAAGTATCGTATTGGTCAATTGTTGTCATTTATGAATTTAAGGCGGGGTTCCAGAGATGGTGTATACAACTTTTATCTTGTTGAATTAATTTATGTTGCCAGTAATTTGATAGGTAGCATTTTATGCAACCTTAATTACTCGTGTTATTGATTAAATGTTTACTTTAGAATATTTATATACTAGTTAGGTCATTTTAATGCCCGATGACCTAGGGCTATTATATTTTGGTACCTGTTTATTAATATAACTTTTTAATCTGAAGGCACTATGGAAGTTATTGACATTTTACCCCTTTTACTTAGCTTTTGACACAATTTTAATCTTAATTTATTTATGACTGCTTGAACCTGCTACACATGATTATATTTTGTTATCGTTACTAATTTAAAGCTACCATTTAAGATTTTGCAATCTGCAATAGGGTAATGGTTGTGTCTACATTTTTAGTTGGGTCTATGATGGACACAAGAATTGTACTAACATATTTACTAGTGGGTTACATTCCTATCATCCGTGCTTTTCTAAATATTCCCCCATATACCTATTCACTTATAAATTTTGTTTATATTGCTAGTGATTTGAGAAGCATTATTTTGTCGATCGCTAATATTCAGGGCATATGCTATATGCGTTGTCTACACTTTTTAGTTTGCTAAATTAAGTTTAGAATCCGGGTTTATAGCACTTTATAGTACAGCATGTTATGTATCCTTAGTTAGCATTTGGCTTAGTTTAATTTTGTACTAGAATCTATGTATACTAGTCAATATTATTATTCCTTTAAACCTAACGTTAGGATTTAATTAATCATACTATTATTATCTTGTATACACCTTTGTTATTATTAAACTTAGCTTTATTTCTATCTCAAATTTTATTTATCTAACAAGGCTTGTCATATAGATTCTTAGATCAATATCGCTATTTATTTAAATCTACCACGGGGATTTATTTAATGATAGCAGGATGAATATTAGGGCATCTATTGTAATTAAGGGTATTCCTTAGTATGTTTGAATATTTAACCAAAGTCATATTTATTTGTTATTGCATTGGATCTAATAATTTGCCTTTTAAATAATTGCTCAAACCATATTAATGAACTAATCAAAATTCAAATCTTAAATAATCCCATTTATATCCTAGTTAAATTTTTATTAGCTTCTCTACACTATTCCCTTATTTTCCATGATTTTTATTAATTAAACTGAGCTACAAAAAGCCGAATAAAAATGTGGGGAAAAAGTGCTGCAGACTGGATTCGAACTCTGGATGTCAGGGCTTGGAAACTCTTATGTGTGCTCGGGTAGCCAATTGGGCAGGATGCCTGGGCTGGTAGTGTAATGGCACTAAAACAAAAAGATGTTGCGTTCCTCCTAGGGCCAAAACAGGGGAGAGCCGGTGGCGCACGGTGCCGGAGTTGCTGGCGGCGTACGGTAGCCGAGGAGGGGGTAGCGACCCGCAAAATGGAATGCACAGGAGATGGGGAAGCTAGGGGTGGTGTCTATTTGACCGGAGCGACGGCGAAGCGGGAGGGCGACGGTGCGGGCGGCCGGCGGTGAGGTAGGAAAGGGGCGGCGACGCCGGCGTGGGGGAAAGAGCGGGATAGCGCACGCATGAGCGGAAGGGAGGTGGACGGAGGCTTACCGCGCCGGTGGTTGAGTCGGGGAGGGGCCGTGGTGAGCCGACGGCGAGGACCCGGGGCGGCATGGGGATGTCCACGACGCCGGCGAGCTGGGGTGGGAGATGGCCCCAGACGGCGGTGGGGTTGAGCTCAGGGCACCGTGAGGAGACTCCCCGAGCATGGAATTGAGACGCCACCCACCGTGGAGGGAGAAACGACGGCGGCGGCGCGGAGGGCAATGGCGGCGGGCTTTGAAGAAGAAGGCTGAATTGGGGGATCTCTGGTGAATGGATTTCCAATTGGGTAGAAGGGGAGTAAGAGGAGGAATGGGGGCGCGAGTTGGCGCGGTCCAAATGGCCGGAGCTCGCTGGAGGAGCCGGGGCGGCGAGGAGGCGGCGTCGTCGGGCGCGCTCGGGCGAAACCGGCCTGAGAGTGGAGAAGGGGGGAGGCCAGGGAAATGCAAGGGCGGCCGGGCTCTTATAGCCGTGGAGAGGGGCTGCGGTAGCGGGCTATTGCCGGAGACGCGGGAGTAGTGCACGGGACGGGACAGGGCAGCGACATGGGCGTGAGGCGACGGGAGACATGGCAGGACAGGGGCGCCAGCAACGTGTGGTGACGCGGGACCGGTCACTGGCGCGGATGTGAGGGCGATGGGGGCAGTTGCACGGCGACACGGCAGGGCGTGGGCGAGCGCAGGTGACGCGAGCAGAGGACAACCAGGAAAGAAATAGAGCTGGTGGCAGTGACGACCAAACAGGAAGAGAAATTGGGGAAAAAGAAAGAAAGAGGGGAAGAGAAGAGAAAGGCCAGCCGGGGGGCCCAGTGGCAGGGAAAAGGGAAAGGGGAGAGAAAAAGAAGGGTAGGGCCCGCGCGTAGGAGAGAGAGAGAAGAAGGAATTGTAAGCACAACTCTAGGATTTAAATTTTTAACTTAAATCTCTATTTCCTGTTTAACATAATTGATTTCAATTTTAATTTGAATATTGTTTCAAATACAAAATCTAATATTTCTCTACCTTCTATTTCATGCAATTTGCCCTCGGACTTTGGTTTACTAATTGAATTAAGAGAAGAGGTTTTTGGTTTGGGTATTTATGGATATATTCTAATACTCTCTTTAGATTTATTTTATTGACCTGAACTTGAATTCCAGATTTTTGGTATTTTGATTCTTAGAGTTTTAAACTCACATTTAAAGTATTTCTTATACTGTATTTAGGATTTATTTCTAGTTATCATTTTGCTCAGCACAAAACTCAGGAAAACTCAAATAAATTGTGGAACCAAAATTCGAATGTCAGTAAGTTGCAAAATAAAAATTTTGAATTGCTCAAAATTTCAAACATCCAAAATTCAGGATGTTACACCCCCTATCGTATCTGTTCGGCCTGTTGAGCTGAAAGGTTTAGTAGGGGGCATAAAAGGACGTGAATATCCTTGTAATAGTACCCTAGGATGGGGGTGTGATTGTAATAAAGCCTTATGGTTATGTATAAATATCCCCCTAGGGGGAACAGGGAAAAGGATATAGATTCATTCTCATGCTCTCCTAGTCCCCTCATATACTGTTTGGTTTGTAACTACAATATTCATACTCTCATAGTCCCCTCATATATTGTTTAGTCTGTAACCACAATAGTTCGGGCTAGAACTCTCACGAACACGAAATCACAAATCTAGCACAAGAACGAGCAAAACTAAGCAAGAATGCAATATGATTGATACAAAGTTTTAATCTATTTCGAATAGAGGATGAAGTTTACATATTTATGGATGATTATAAGGTGCAATCAAAGCATCACTCTTTCCTCTCTTAAGTTTTCTCTCTCACAACCATGGGAAGAGATAAGGTGGTAGAACAAAAATCTAAAACCTAGAATTGTTAGATCTAACACCTCCTCTTCTTCCCTTAATAACTAGCAACAAGACCTAATGGGTCCGACCCATTAGGCCTACTGAAGAAACTTGTTAACCCTACTAACACGGTTTTACACACTCGCCCAAGATTCTCAAAGCATTTACAAGACTCAACCTGCTAATATCTTAGCGATTGATCTACTTAGGAACTCCAGCTCTTTTTGATCTAAATAATTTCTACTTCGTGCCTCCCCCACGTTGTGGTTTTGATCAAGGCACTAACCTGGTATTTGGCCAACTACCAAAATACGTCCGATGAAGCTTCTATGTACCTCCTGTTGACTCCTTTTTCACCTTCACCTCAAAGCATCTTCACATGCTTTGATACGTAGCCAGTAGTGCCCAATAACTAGCTGTCATGTCTTCATACTTTCGGTTTCCCCAAACCATCTCTACGTGCATCAGCATCATCACTTGGTGCACCACATGCATCAACTTGCCTCTTCACAATCCTTGTCTTCTCTATGTTTTCCGCTTGAATCACGTAGTCTTACCTAGACTTACATGACCACTTAGACCTTAGCTCCCCCGTCTAGTCCTGGTCCATTGTTGTCGACTACTAACGTTCTCCTAGTCATATTCACACCCAATGACCAAGCAACTATATCGAGCACAAGTTCTTGCACTTGACTCACATTAGTCAAAACCCTGCATGATGCAACTCAACATAGCCAACCAACGGCACCCATATCATGCACACACTCATCTAACTCAAAAGCCATTTTCACTATTCTCTAATCGAACCCATCGGTCTAACTGAACTCCCCATATATAGCGGTCAGACCGCATTGGTCAGGCCACTAGCCACCGGTCGGTTTGACCACTTAATACCACCAGGAAATACCTTCTCTGGAAATTCGGTTAAACACTATCTAGCTTCAACTCTATTTCCCAGTTCTAGTGGCACCAAATGCAAACTCATATCATGCATTACTAAATTGAACATTGGCGTAATGCATATGGGTGCTAATTGATGAAGAGCTGACAAGTGTCATTGCCTCACTGAATATTAGCGATCCCAGAGAATGTCTATTTTTCATGAAGGAAATTTTGAATGATGCAGATTTTATCAAGTTGCTGGTGACATGCTGGGCTATTTGGCATGCGAGAAGGAAGGCACTCCTTGATGAAGTATTCCAAAGCCCATTGAGTATCTATGGGTTCATTCAGGGCTTTCTGTTAGATTTGGGAACAGTGGACGCTCAAGTCTCAAATGGGAGAGTGCATTGGCTGAATCTGAAGAAAAAGGCCCAGAAATGGATTCCTCCACCTGTTGAGTGTGTTAAATTCAATGTTGACGCACTATTTCTCACTCAAGGAAGAAGGGTGCTGTTGGAGCCAAATGTAGAGATGAAATAGGGGAATTCATTGCTACCAGTGCAAGGGTGTGGGAAGACCCGGCTTCTCTGAAGGCGTTGGGTTGTTGTGAAGCCTTGCCACTTGCCCAAGATTGCAATGTGGAAAGAATTTGCATTGCGAGCAACTGATTGTTTGGAGGTGGTCGTCAACAACTTCAAGAGGAGGGCTAAATGTCACTACATGGATGTGCTTACTGAAATTGAAATTCATAGTTGTAGCTTTAGGATCCAGCATCCATGAAGGCAGGGAGTCAAATAATGATGCCCATCGGTTAGCTAAGTTAGCAAGCTCTTTTAAGGAGGGACGACATGTATGGTTGCTCAATCCTCCTGAATGTATTGATATGCATGGAACTGTTAACAATGATCAATAAACCTATCTCTTTCTTAATAAAACTAAATTAGTTAGGTTCACAAGTGAGTTGTAGTATGGACCAGCATCCAAACAACCAATTAGCTACTATCACACTACCAGAGATCATATGTCTCCTGATGGCCCTTTTCCTGAATGTAACCGACCGTCGAGGAAGATCAGGGATTTGGTAGTGTCACCTCATATACCCAAATTCTTAGTACATATTCCATTATAACTGTATAAGTACATTTATATGGCCACATTTCAAACAGCGATGGCTTCTAGTTTTTGACTTCTAAAAGTCAAAAGCCGTTTGTAACACGTTGGCTTCACAAGACTTTTTTTTCCCTTTTTTTGGGTTTTTCTTTGAATTATCCATGAAGATATAATGGCATTTTTATTTTTTTTATTTTCCTTTAATTGAATACATTAGAAAAACTAACAGCCGCTATAGTGTTATGTCAGCGCAAAGTCAAAAGGCGCAACACTTTTGAACAGGACCATAATCTTACCCTTTGTTACTAGGAGAGAAAGAGAGACCGCTTAGCTTAGGTTTTTTTTAGAAAAATTACTTAATTAGTACTCTCTTTGTTTAAAAGTATGGTCATGTTCTTTTAGGTTACGGCTGATGATTTTTTGTTGTGTTTTTTAGATGACAGAGGACGACAGAGATCACCGTCACGAACCGTGCCATTTAGATAATCTGTTTGATAAAGTTACCCATTCGTTTCAACTCTGAGAAAAACCAAAAACTAAAAGCTAAAGTTTAAAAAAAATAACACCTATAAGAAGTGTTTTCTGAAAGTAGGAAGAATTCACCATACGCATACGCATGCAATTTAGTACCTAATAGCGAGTGCATGCATGACCTCGTAATTAAGTAACTAGCTAGTACTACTCGGTCAGGTCGAGAATTGGGGTACGTACCGTACTACTCGGCTCGTTGTGCCGTTCCACGACATAAATATTTATTTATAGTATATAAATCGATCGAGAATAAATGAAGGAAGAAGATACATAATTCCATTAGTTAATGTACACATATTACATCATACAGATACATGGGAGCTAGCTTAGCTGAGAAGAATGAAAAGCAGCTGCAGCTAATTCACAGCATGGTGTTCCTATCCGATTTATAAAACCGACTTTTGGCTTTTGGTACAGTATCTAACTTTTAAATAGAATACTTTTTAAAATAAAATCTATAAATTAATTATAGTATATATAGAAAAGCCATTATCTATACTAGCTAAAATTATATATAAGTATCTCTTTTCATAATCTCTCTATTACGAATAGACAAAATTGAAAAATTTCAATACAAAATTATAAACCGTGGGCACAAACAATAGGTCCGTCGGGTTGTGTACGTTGGCAGGATCGCTTCAACGCAAGAGTAATCAACACTGCCCGCCTTAGCTCCCTCCGCTCCTTGACCGCGCCGTCGGTCAGTCGATCGTTTCGTCACCTTCTCTCTCTCTCTCTCTCTCTCTCTCTCTCTCTCACTCTGTGTTTGTGTTGTGTTGTTGTCAAAACATTTATTACCCTCTCACCATCACCTCTGACTAGCTCTCTGGAGCAGCTTCCTTCACTATACATGTTACACGTATCTACCGTCCAGATTCAGACCAAAGGATCGGACTCCAATTGGATGCTCTGAATTGGTCCAAATCCCTTGTTAGCCAGGACTCCAATTGGAATTTGCAAGACCAGGGCATGCAACTGATCCTATCGGTCGATCGCTACTTGTAGTTAATTCATAACAGTAGCTAGGTTGACACTATCAAAACATGCCAAAGTTTGAATTCAGTCTAACTTAACGCACCGCGCACAGATATACGTAGTCAAGACAAGACTTGCTCAGATCAGAATCAGCTATTAGCTAGCTAGCTACCCGGTATCCATTCTATTCCAGAAGATCGATCGAATGGCTGCTACCAACTCACAACATACTCTCTTCTTCATTTCATTTCGTTTTCAGTTCAGCGGTGCTTCCAAATCAAATTAATATGCATGATATCAAGCAGACTACTACATTATATAGGATGTAAGACTATGTGTTCGTTTTGACTTGATTTCGTGCTGTGATCTAGTTTGCTATGGTATGTAAGAACCCATCCAAGATCATCATTACTACAAAATGGTTCATTAGAGATAGTTCAGAACCGTCATCACAGATGGTTTCTGAACCGTCTGGATTTATATGTCTATGATAAGAGGTGGTTATCATAGACGACTCTCAAACTGTCTGTGATAATTATAACACAGACGATTTTTCAAAAAACCGTCTGTGTTATATCAAGTATTACAGACGATTCTTTAATATAGTCATCTGTGATATATCAAATATCGCAGATGGCTAATACCCAAAAACATCTGTGATATGTCATATATCACGGACATTTCTCGGACATAGCTGTTTGTGATATCTTAGATATCACAAGCGACTAATACTAAAAATAGTATGCGATAGCAATTTAAATATCTATTTAAATAGCTATTTAAACATAGACTGCAGAGTGAAATTCTCTCATTTGTCCGCATCCTATACCTGTACCCCTTCATTCTGTAGTGTCACAAGATCTTCTATCAATGGTACTAGGTACACATCAATATCATTTCCAGATTGCTTCAGCTCTTAGATAAGTAGTGACATCAAAATATACTTCCGCTTCATACACAGCCAAGGAGGAAGGTTGCATATGCATACATTCACGGGCTAGGTGCTATATCAGTTGCTCATGTTACCGAAAGGATTCATTCCATCCGTACTTAACCCAAACCTTATATTCCTTGGTTCTGCACCGAAGTCTACAACATCCTATCGATATTATTTCACCGAGTACTGACCCATTCTTAAATTAGAGCAAACTACCACCTCCCTAAACCTAGCTATCATCTCTCTCTATTACAAGGCATGTAAGTTATTAGAAGCAAATATTAACATCTAATCACCAAGAACAAATCGATCTACATGCTAGATCTACAAACAGTATGTTTTCACCAAACTCCTCAAAGTCGGTTGCCTCCTTCAATGCGGCGCAATGAAGACAGATCTGTCGAGACCAGGCTGGCTATTTAATAATGCGGCGCAATAAAGACACAAATTTTCCCAAAATTAAATATGCTGATTCATTAATCGCATGTATTCATCATTAAGCTAACTGATGGATAATTAATTAACAATTAAGGTACCGTTGTTACGCCGACGTGACTAAAAGAAAAATGCTGGAAGATGATATGCCTGATCAATGAGCATATGAGGTGAATACATTAAGGAAGCTTCTTGGAGAGAGAGAGAGAGAGAGAGAGAGTTATCAGCAGCAATTAATACAGCGACATATCTGACTTGGTTCACTCTCCTCAAATGGACAAGAAAATGGACGAGAAAGAGAGAAAGGAAGGAAAAATGCAGGACGCGTACCAATCGAAGAAATGCACTCACACAGAGAGAAAAAAAAAAGGGCGCCATCCCATGCAACGCAACAGAGATACGCCGCCTGCTTGGACGGGTTCAAAGCTAGCCATGCGCTTTTCTTCGCTGGCTTTATATTATTTTGCAATCGAGTGCTTTCTTGACTTATTACACGGCCACAATGTTGCCCTAATTTAATAAATCCAAAGATATCTATCTGCTGCTCTTTACCTATTCCACACACACACACACACACCCCCCGAGCTAGCTAAGCTAGCTATATATGTATGAATGCATTGCATGCTCACCTAAGAGGAGACACTGATTTCTCCTGCCCTAGCTAGCTTCTTCAAATCAGCCCAACAGCCTCAGCGGTTAGCTCGTGCTCGACGACATCACATGGAGCACTCCGCCTCCGCCTCCGCCTCGTCGTCGCAGCGTGGCGGCGCCCGGGAGCTGCAGGGGCCACGCCCCGCACC
This sequence comes from Dendrocalamus sinicus, assembly GCA_036346575.1. Classification (NCBI taxonomy): domain Eukaryota; kingdom Viridiplantae; phylum Streptophyta; class Magnoliopsida; order Poales; family Poaceae; genus Dendrocalamus; species Dendrocalamus sinicus. The sequence continues at coordinate 1,560,251 of CM070670.1, forward strand.
GCTCAAGGTCCGCAAGGACTCGCGCAAGATCAGGAAGCCGCCGCCGCCGCCGCAGCAGCAGTCGGCCCCGGCGCCGGTGCAGGTGCGCCAGCCGGTCATCATCTACACGGTGTCGCCCAAGGTCGTGCACGCCAACCCCAGCGAATTCAGGTCCGTCGTGCAGCGCCTCACCGGCGCGCGCACCGCGGCGTCCGCCGCCCTCCCGGCCGCGCCTCCACCGGTAGCGCAGCCGACGCCGACGCCGACGCCGCCGTTCCCGTTCTTCGCGCAGCCTTCGACGTCCTCCACGCTCCCGCCGGCGCCGCAGTTGCCGTTCCCGTTCCAGCTCCAGGCAGCTGGGCCGCACGAGGGCGCGCTCCAGCGCTCACCCACCGCGCGCCTCGCCGCCATCGAGCAAGCACGGAGCCACGGTGGCGACACTTCTGGAGGGCTGCCGCCGTTGCCGAGCATCCTGTCGCCGGTGCCGGGGTCGCTCCCGGCCATCCCGGCGAGCTTCTTCTCCCCGCCGGCTGGTGGAATCAACCTGTTCGGTGAGCAGATCAGTCCGGCATTCCTTGGGCACCACAACGCATTACTCGGTAGTACCACCATCACCAGTGCAACTCCAATGTTACATTTTCCAGCTGCGCCATCGCCGTCTCCATCTGGTGCTGGTGCTAGTGCCGGTGCCTACTACTGGGATCTCTTCAACAATAACCAGCAGTACCACCCAAACCCATGAATGCATGCATGGATGCAGCTACTACCACATGAATTCCACCCATGATGCATGCATCACCGAGATCGAGTCAGATGTCTTTGGTTTACATATCTCTTTGGCATTGATGAGATGTGATAGATAGATAGATAGATAGATAGATGATAGATATATAGATAGATAGATGGATGATAGATAGACAGATAGATAGATAGACAGATAGATGGATGATAGATTAAAAAGTTACCTTCTCACTAGCTAGTAGCAGCTGCTGCAAGGAAGCTTCATCAAAGCTTCTACTGTCTCTCTTTTTGCAGCAGTTCTTGATTTTCACCCATGTTAGTTTTTTTCCTCCCTTGCTGACTTGTTGGAGGCACCCCACCACTTTGGAGGTGATCGATCCAATTGAGGCATCATGCAGGATATGTAGTATATATGATCACGATCCGTATTTTTGCAATGCGTTTCTTCAATTTTGAATGAGACTGTGCTCCACGAAATTATTAAAATGGCAATATATAGATGAAATCTGAAATGTCCGAGGCATAATGGGCTTGATCGAATGTGAAAACTATTTAATCAAAACCACATGTATGGATTAAAATCCTGCGAAAAATAACTAAGTATGGTCTTCCACCAGTGGCGGAGCTAGAAAATTTATGTTGGATGTACACCATTGATGTTTAAAGGTGAGGTAAAACAATGGCTATTAAGTGATTATCGACTAGACATAATCGGACAACATAGATGTAGCCTATTTATATCATATATACCTTCAAAATTTGTAAGTAAAATGTTTCATATAAGATATTTAATATTAGTTTTGAATCATTGTACTCATTATAATGATCGTAACGTCATAAGCAGATAGAGAATCAGACACTTGGTTTTCAACTTACAAACTAAAGAAGTTTCTAAGAGCTAAATAGAATGAAGTACTTTTGTACATTCCCAAAGAAAAAAGGGATGCTAGATTCTACAACATCTAAACGAAGGGTATGGAATACAATTTACATTTAATTTACTAAAGTATTATCAAATTACATAGAAATCTAAATTCAAATAAAACGTATAGCTACTATAAGTATAACTAAGAGTATACGCATAATTTTCAAAAAAAAATTGAGAGTGGCAGGACATACATCTCAACTTATGGATTATTGTTCGGATCCCACGGAGGCTAGCCAAGGGCGGATTCAGGAAGAATTATCGTTGGTGTCACTGTGAACTGCTTCTAGTCACAAATTCTTATTATGGCTATAAAAAGGGTGCGGCAATTAATCATAGAATTGCTACATAAAAAAGATATGATTAGATGTGTCATAAAAACTACTTCCATAATCTTTAGCATTTAGTTTTTTTTACCAAAGAATCACGACAAAAAATAGTGGGCAGAGTTACATCTTGGAAATCGTACTTTTACTAAGGTGGTAGTAACAGTGAAGTTTAAAGATGTACTGTAACAATCGGGTATGATTTGTTATAGAAGTTTAAACAAATATTCCTTTTATGATCTACCGAAGGTTAAATTGCGTGTGAGTATATGGTGTGCACATGACGGTGTACGCATGCGTACATCTATCTTGTAATCTATTATATTATTAAAATAACATAGATAAAATCATCATATTCACTCTAAAAGAATTAGAAATCACCACGTTAATGATAAAAAAGGAGAAAGACTTACACCGTCGATTTTGGTGGATCTAGATTAAGGCACACACATACATATATATACATGCATATACACATACATATATATACATATACATATATACATATATATACATATACATATACATACATATATGTATGTATGTATGTATGTATGTATGTATGTATGTATGTATGTATGTATGTATGCATGCATGCATGCAGTATGTATGTATGTATGTATGTATGTATGTATGTATGTATGTATGTATGTATGTATGTATGTATGTGTTAGAATTCTTGCAGTTGTATAATAAATTGTTGGGGGACAGTCCCTGCACTACCTCGGACCCACAACCACTTGGGAGCGATGGCGTCCGTTAGAAGGTTTACCCCAAGCCAAGCGCATAGGTCAACCTCAGCGAAGTCTGCAAGACCAACCATAGCGAGATCTGCATGGCCAACCTTTGCAAAGGTACGCAAGACCAACTTAGGGGAGGGGGGTCCAGAGCCAACCTCGGGCGAGGTCCAGGGTCGACCCCGAAAAAGGTCTGGGGCCAACCCTAGCTGGAGTCCGAAGTCAGCTACAAACCAACCCTAGGGTTCCGGATGTGATAGGACATGTGCGGGGCAAATAACACAGATACCCTTAGAAGTAAGGTAGACCCCGATGGCAAACTTATAACTTCACTCACCCTCTCTCTCTCTCTATCTGTAAATATAATCTCTTGTCATGGAAGAGGAGATGCCATTTTGTAATCCTAGATATTTATATTGAATATATTTGGATCAGTTGTGTGCTTCTCTTTTAGTCCTTTCACATCATCGACGGTCTTCGCATCCAACCGAGGGTGCTTATAAGTTTAATGTTTGGTGTCGTGTCGACGACATAAATATAGCTCTATTTGTAAATATAAATATTTATATTATAGCATCTATGGTGGTGATCATTTGGGCTTTTTTTAGTGGCTTATGACTGAAAAGCACTGTAGCTGGTTGAAAAAACACTGTAGCTGATAGAGACTTATTTAGCATAATTAAATTTAAAAAAATTAAAAAATATAAAAAATATGTTAGCCTATTACGTATAATACAAACAAATACGGGAAAAAAAACTGGTAAAAAAGCTCAACAAAAAGCCAAAAGTTCAGAAAAAGACGAAATTTATGAATAGTGAAAAATAAACCAGAAGCTAAAAGCTGAAGCTAAAACGATCACAGCCTAGTTGCGCGGGGGAATTCGGATGCTTGAATAACGATCGGTAGATTTATGCCCTCGCCAACGGGTGCTGTAGGGCATTTTGGATGTGCAGCTTCGATAATTTGTCAAGCGAAGCATGCAGGAACCTGTTAATGCCATTTTCATGACTTGACGCTAAAATTCAGGATAACATTTGCAGTTCTTTGATAGTTCATGTGGTGCGTGTTTAGGCTCGCCAAGGGGAGAATATTCATGGGGATTGGATCATATACCCTCTCTTTAGTTGGAAAATTCAGGATTTACCCTTCTCATCTCAATGACACGTGAGGTCATCATAAGTCACTGACACGTGGGCCATGAGAGTAAATCCTGAATTTCCATCTAAATAGAGGGTATATGATCAATAAATCTATATTCATATGGTCTCTCTCGGGTTATCACTTATTAGGAAGGCAGCAACGTGGGAGAGTTGCAGTTTTATGAGAATTTTCGTATCTAATTATACAGTTATCTGAGATTAGAACTAAAATGTGTATTTTTATTTTGATGATAGTTTTGGCATATAATTTGTAGAAATTCATCCCTTATTTTCTCAGTGAGAAAAAAAAAAAGAGGGAGTTGGGCCAGCCAGCTTGGGCCTGCTTGGCTATCACGGTAGATTCCGTCCCGTCCGCCTCCCTCTGCCTGCCGCCGTCGTCAGTCGGATCCCCAAGCCACCAGCCACCGTCCTCCTCCTCCTCCCGGATTGCCCGCTGCGACGTAGATCTGGTACCGGCGTCCATCCAGACCTGATTGGTTTCTTCTTCTCTGATTGGTAAGGAGCCCTGGCTTTCTTGGATGGATTCAAATCCCCAAGTCTTCTTTTTCTTTCCCTTCCATTCAGTCCAGCTAGTTGCGGATTTGTTTGCTGCCATCCATCCATGGTTCGATTGGTTGGCTTCTTCCTCAGCGCGCAACATCGATCGATCGCGGTTGACCCCATAACGTGTGCTCTATTTTGGTACAAAATAACCTACTTGATACCAAGGGCTGCAATCCATCTTGCTACTTAGTAATTCTTGTATTATACCATTGGATCTACCTTATTTTCGATGATTCATCGATCCATGTGATGGAAAATGTTCTTACTAGGTGGACCTTGCGCAAATCAATTTAAGCTCACTTATGTAGCAACAGTTCCAGGCTCAAGCCCCTTCTTGTACCGCTGCTGTAACTGCTAACAATTGTGTTTTCCAGTTGCCAAATGTCGGACGCGGACGAGTACCGTTGCTTCGTTGGTAGCCTTTCGTGGTCCACAACTGAAGTGGGACTGAAGGATGCGTTTGGGAAATTTGGTCGTCTGACTGAGGCGAAGGTAACATATTGTATTTCTTTTGATATGGGCCAAGAATGCTAAGATTTGTGCACGGCGATTTGTGCAAGATCCTTTTAGACGAAGGAACGCGGATTGTGTGTTGGGTTATACTGCTCCAAGAATTACAATTTTGCGTCCCCTTAACAGTTTGCAATGCTAACACCTAAGACGAGTGAGCAACTAGGATGTTCTTGATGACTTATCCATGCTGTCCAACTAAACAGTTCATGCAACAATTTTACAACATGGCATGAACCTTCAGTAGACTTTATATGATCTGTTGTACTTGGTAAAGTGCATAGTAGCAGATCATATGATGGTGTTCTACGACAGGATCCAGTGTTATCTTCTCACTTGAGCTTCCAATCTAGTCGATATGTGAAGGTGGAACTCATGAAGAGTGCTGAAAAAAAATACAGAATGATGGTGTCTTAATTATATGACGGCATTTCACACTATTAGGCGAACGGGCCTCTAGCCTAACGGTTAGAGCGCTCTAGTAGCACCCCTCAGGTCCTGGATTCGACTCCCTGTGGGAGCGAATTTCAGGCTGAGGGTAAAAAAAACCCCTCGCCTGCCCCACAAGCCAAAGCACAGGTTAAGGTCCGGCCCTGGTCGTGGTCGTTCTCACAAGGGCTACGGTGCCCCTGTGTCAGGGTGTGGGCAGGGGTTCGGAGGTTTTCTGGATCTACGTGAGAAGATCTTCTTCTTTCAGAGATAATGCCCGGGGTGGCTCTTTCCCCCGTAGGTCCAGTTTTTATTTCACACTATTAGTTTGCACTTTGCACCTTACGTTAATAGGTCATTGGCCTTGCTATCTGTACGTTTTGCAAGTCTTTGCTACCTTTAGTTTGATGTACCACTTCCTTTATGCATTTTCTACTCTATGGTAACACTTAATATCAGAATCCATATACTATATCTGTTGTTGATTTGCAGGTGGTTCTTGACAAGTTTTCTGGGCGATCACGTGGCTTTGGCTTTGTGACTTTTGATGACGAGAAGGCCATGGAAGAAGCCATTGAGGCTATGAATGGAATGGATCTGGATGGAAGGAATATTACTGTTGAAAGAGCTCAGCCTCAAAGTTCGGGCAGGGACCGTGATGGAGATCGAGACTATAGTCGTGGTGGTGGTGATCGTGACCGCTACCGTGGTGATCATGACCGCTACCGTGGTGACTATGGCCGCGGCCGTGATTTTGGTGGTGGTCGTGGTGGCGGTGGTGATTGCTTCAAATGTGGCAAGCCTGGCCATTTCGCAAGGGAATGCCCTTCTGGTGATGGTGGCAGGGATGACAGATATGGTAGCAGGGATGACAGGTATGGTGGTAGCAATGGCAGTGGCCGCTATGGGCCTGATCGTGGTGGCGATCGCTATTCTGGGAGCCGTGATGGAGGAAGCCGCAATGGTGGTGGAAGTGATCGATACAACCGTGATAGGTCTGGACCGTATGAACGTCCCAGCCGAGGTGGATACAGATCTTGATGGCGGGGATGCTGCATCTCAGGTATGGAAGCTATTCTTAATGCTTTTAAGCGAGTGGTATGTTTGCTTATTTACATAATGCAGCAAATGGCTTGCTGTTGTGTACTCTCATGAGAACTTCGATGCTGTTGTTCCCCATGCTGACTATTGCTTGTTTTTACCCAATGTTCTTATCTGGATTTGGCTTGTAAACGGTTCCTCAGGAGCTTCAGTGGATTGCCTTATTTCTGTCTGATTGATATCTGGGATCCATGTTTCTGTTTTGATCTGATGGTAAAAATCGTGTCATGGTACTGCCCTTTGGTTCTGTTCTTTGATTGCATCACTTGCGGTTATAATTGGAATCACGGACTTGATGTCAAGGATGTTGGAGAACAATGATGGCTTGTTATTTAGTCTGGTTGCGAGCTTGAGGAAGTAACTTTCTGTGCTGGGGGTAGCCATCTCCTTAAAATATTCCTTCAGAAATTAGAAAAAAGGAGAAAAGGGTAAAATCTTGAGTTTTCTTCACAAAAAATATTTTGTCTGATTATTCTTTCTTAATAAGCAATGAGTCTCACAGTAATTTTTCGCAGGCATTTGGCCTTTGTGTTCCTATTGGTCTGCATGGCTTAGTGATAATATTTTGGTGTTTGACTGTGGTTATGAGTGCTTACTAGTACTGTTCCACAGCAGTGAGGTGTTTCTGCGCTGTTTTAGACGACTATAAGATCCCAGAGCCTCTTGATTCATTTGTTAAAGTGGACCTATCCTGCTTTGAAGTGTCCTTTGTTGAGTTCTGGCCTTTGTTGTTCCTGTGAGAATTGTCACTTCAGAGGATCAATGCACCGTATCATCTTTATTTTTTGGGTTGATGGCATGGATCACCTAGTCAGCTTTGTTCAACATCTGTGCCTTGGAGCTCCTAGTATATCCATCTGCTACCTTCAGAGCCTGGAAAAGGTGCTGCTTCTGTGGGGTGGGCTAACTTTTCTTCATATCTGCTGCAATCCAAGTGTGCGGAGCTTTAAAAAAATTCTAGTCTCGCAGATGCATCACTTTCTATTGTAGAAGGGAATCCTTTGTAGCTGAGGTTCTTGAAGAGGGAACTATTTCTTTGCCAGCAAAAGTCGCCTGCATGTGCTTGTGTGTGATAAAAAGTCCACAGTGAGGGTTAAGCTTTGTACAAACCTGTTACCAAGCACAGCCCTATTCAGCAGATTGATGTCTTCATGTTCGACTCCTTTTTTGGCAATGGAAAATGGGTAGATACCATCTCGTCAATAGTCATCGAAAGGGTTCCTGCACAAATTTACTTACTTTCTTTCTTTTTTGTCTACATGGTCATTGTTTTGATTTTGTTTCACTTAAATTCCATTCCTTAAAGAAATGTCCTGAATCCTGATTCACTTTAACAATTATTTATTGTCAGACCTGTACGCAAAATTTTCGATGTTATATACTGTGTTTGGTTTGTAATTTTGTACAATGGTTATTCACCAGCTGTTGTCAAATGGATGTGATCTCATTTCAAGCTTAAGTGTTATAGTATGGAAGCAGCTGGCCACTGGTAAAGTCCTGGTGAGAGTTATGTAAATGACTACATCTACAGTTCAGTAGCTTTCAAATGACATACGTTGAAAGCTTTCTCGCTGGAGTCTCTAATCATCATTACTAGAAAACGTTATCAAGTAGGACGATCTCATTTGCCTTTTGCTGTCGGGGTTGATGGAATTTCATTTGGCTCAGCTCCAGTCACCAGCCATGCTCCCCCAGCCCAGGGCCAGGCCAGCCCAGCTGATGCGGGGTATTAGATTTTTACGACGTAAGATCGATAACGATAACTTAGATTCATGCAACCTGAGAAACCGATGACGTCAATCACTATCAGAATAGCAATATGTGATAAAAGAATTCGTCGGCTTCTAGCCGAGTGGTTAGAGCGCCTCGAGCACCCCTGTGTCTGGGTTCGACTCGATGGGAGCGAATTTCAGGCTTGGGGAAAAAATCCTACTTTGCTACCACACCAAAGCACAGGTCTAAGGACCCGCCAGGGCGTTGATCCAAAGGATCCGTCGGTCGTCTCACAAAGGTCGGGCGTGGTGCCGTTGTGTAAGGGTGGAGCAGGAGTTCGGGGGTTTTCTCGGTCTGCGTGAGAAGATCTTCTTCTTAAGCATGATGCCCGGGGGGTTTCCTCCCCCCGCAGGTCGAGTTTTTTTTAATCACACGCTCGTGATCATGTCTACTCGATCACAAAGCAGACGCATAGTAGCTTCTGAGAAACACAAGGAATCACAAGAATAACAATGTAGAGAAACGTCCAATTCCCCTCTAGGTTGCAGTGAGATGGCAAACTCTAGAAAGAACAAGCGTATAGTTCTCTTTTGAAAATAATAGATTCAATCGTGGTTTACCAAAAAATTACGTATTACAAGACTTATATAACCATTCAATTGAATCATATTCATGACACAAATTCTTCCCTCATGATCCCCTTTAATTATTACCAAGTTCGCACATAGTGTCTTTCGGGATGTTGCTTCCACCAATTGTACGCATAATCTTCGAATTCCATGGTAGCTCAAATCAATTCTTTGGCTTGAGATAGTTTCTGGGATTTAAGTTTCAACTCCATGTGTTATACCCATTCAAGGTACACCTCCGGATCATTACCTCTATAGAAAGGGAGTTCCGCATACTCGTGACCTACCATGGTTAGTTGAAAGCAAATATAATGAAATAGATATTATTTATGGGAAATTCACTCTCCCACTCCTTGCTTACCGAAGTTCTTATGAATGCTTGATGGATTGGTGAAGTGATCATACTCTGGTAGCGGTAGATGGGGTGTAGTTAATGAGTTGAGTAATTCAAGGCCCAAGTATTATAATTTGACAATGGCTATATGTGGAGCTTGGAGGGTTAGGATAGTCCTATGCAATTGAAATTCTTAATATTGTAATGGTAAGTAATAATCTAAACTAGAAATCCAATGCCTAGTTGCCGACCGTAAGATATAAGTGAAGATTATAGTAACTCACGTACAATAATAATAGAACTTGATACAACCAAGAAATGAGCTGTAGCACCAGGTATAAGTGAAGAACAAAACAGCTCGTGTTGCATAAGTTATGGGAAGTCGCTAGCTTGATTGCAATTGATGTAAACAGGCTACAGATTTGCACACGAGAATAACAAATTATACCGAACTTTAGAATGGAATTTTATGCTTGATAAAATACTGACCACATCACTTCTTTCTTTTCTTTCTTACTTCTCTTTTTTTTGTTTTCTTTCTTTCTTCTTTTGTTTGTACTATTTTCTCTTTGCTTTTCTTTTGCACCAAGGTTAGCAAATATATCAAGATCTCACAAGATATCCAATAATTTAATTTCAAAATTCAAGACTGATACAAGTGTGCAAAGCCCTAGCAATACTCAAAAGCTAGTTTTTAAATAGGACCAAAGCATTCACAAAGGATAGATGGGGTTCTTAAAGGAATACAAGCGAACCTCTGATGACCAAGTTGCACAATTTTAGATTTGTGTGATGTTCTATGTGCAACTCAACAACAATTTTCTACTTTACTAAAAATGATTTTTTTATATCGAATAGATTGGCTCAAAGGAAAACAACGCAAACAAAGATTTTGGATCAGTAAATAAGCAAAGTTCTAATGGATCAAAACCTAGCAAAACTCACCAAAATTTTCAATTGAAACTACAGTAAAAAACAATATTTTTGGGTGGCTTTTTTTGGATAGGACAGAAAACAACAAATATAGTAGTTAAGGGTAAAATCCTACCATGTCAACCTTGAGCTCTGATACCAGCTGATGCGGAGAGGGGGTAGCCCGATCTCCACAACGTAGTATTATGGATAACCAGCCCGTGCAACCTAGCAATTGATGCGGCCAATCACCGTCTCTATACGACAATCTGCAGCACTCAAATTACTCAACCACACGCTACGGCCTTCGTCTACTCGCTATCGTGGAGCAGACACGTTCAAGCGATCCCAAGGAATCACAAGAATAACGAAGTGGCAACTCAGAAATAACACTTAATCCCAATTGGTGGTGAAAATGGCTCACACACAAAGAGGAACAAGTGTTCTACAAATATTTCCAAGCATCACTTATGTCTCCATGGAGGGGGTACCCTCCTACTTATAGGGTTACATGGTTTGGGGCCAAGAAAGAAATAATATAAGCGCTTACATCATGGTTGCATGATCTTATATGGCTATGATGACATATGCGCTTACATCACATTCATGATGATTTTCTGTGGCTTCACGATCTTCTGTGGTTATGATGACATATGCGGTTACATCATACTCATGATGATCTTTTATGGCTTCACGAACTTCTGTATTTGGCATATGCCAGCTCTTTCAAAAGTGAAATGCATTTTGGTCTCCATGGTCGTGCTCTTAGATTCTTTCTATTGGATCAAGCTCTCCTTGGCCTCAAATGCTTCTTCCTTTTCAAATCTAATAATACATAAAGCATATGCATTAGATAGCCGCCAATTCTCATGTAAAGTAATGCTTAACTCAGTTAGGAGAGGATTCACCTGTTGATTCGATATTTTAGCTCTATTTCTTGTGATTGATCCAATAGAAGTTTGCATATTTGGAAAAATTGTTGCTTGCGTGCTTCACGTTATACTTGATGAAGGAGAAAATAGTTTAATGCTAAGGTTATCTGCATCAGCTCCAATTCCAAAAGCTTCACATCGTTCAAACCTGAGAACGCATAACACATTGAATGAGGTAGTATCCAATTCTCACATAAATTATAACCAAATTTAATTAGGAGCGAATTCACCTGTTGATTAATTTGTTTAGCTCGTGCTCGTGTGATCGATCCAATTGGTGTCTTTGGGATATCCTCATCATCCTCCCCTCTTTGAAAGGAGTCGTCTTCGACTCTAATTCTTTTGGACCCAAAAATGGTGATAAATCAGCAACATTGAATATAGAACTCATAGTATAATCATCACCTGGATGCTCGATCTTATATGCATTGTCATTGATCTTCTCAAGCACTTTGAATGGACCATTTCCCTGAGGCATTAGCTTGAATTTGTGCTTGTCTAGGAAACGTTCTTTGCGTAGATGCACCCAAACTAAATCATCTTGTTCAAATAACATATTCTTTCTGAACTTGTTTGCCTTCTCAGCAAAGTATCATGACTTCTTTTCAATTTTTTCTTTAGTCTTGACATAAATCTTCTTCATATATTTTGCTCGTTTTGATGCTTCTATGTTGACATGTTCATGCAACGGCAGTGGTAGCAAATTAAGTGGCGTGATCGGCTTGAAAACATACACCATCTTAAATGGACACATTTGAGTAGTAGAATGCACCGTCCTGTTATATGTAGATTCAACATACAGTAGACAATCTTCCCACTCTTTTAAATTCTTTTTTATCATTGTCCGTAGTAGCATTGAGAGTGTATGATTCACCATCTCTGTTTGCCCATCCGTTTGTGGGTGGCAAGTTGTCAAAAAGAGCAACTTTGTCCCAAGTTTGGTCTATAAAGTCTTTCAAAAGTATCTCATAAATTTGATATCTCGATCTGAAACAATTGTCATTGGCATGCCATGCAACTTTATAATTTCCCTGAAAAACAAGTCAACTACATGCGACACATCGTCGTTTTTGTGACAAGAAATGAAATATGCCATTTTAGAGAATCTATTCACCACTACAAAAAATTGAATCACTTTCCCTCTTAGTCCTAGGCAATTCTAAAACAAAGTTTATACTAATATCTTCCCAAGGAGGACTAGGAACTGGAAGTAGAGTGTATAAACCATGTGGATTAAGCTTAGATTTTGCTTTGTGGCATGCCACACATTGTTATACAAACCTCTACGTCTCGCTTCATTTTAGGCCAATAAAAGTGATTGCTTAATAATATAAAGGTATTTTCTCTCCTAAAGTGTTTCATCAATCTTTCTGCATGAGATTGCTATAATAAAAACAAGCGCACGGATGAATCTGGAATACATGTTAGCACGAAATAAAAACACATCGTGAACATGAAACTTGTTCCATCCTTTTCTATCTTCGCATTTAGAATATGATTATGAGAATTCATGGTCAAAAGCACATAAATCTTTCAAGCTCTTTACACTAGGAATTTTTACTTCTAATTGAGTTAAGAGCACATTCTTTCTAGATAAAGCATCAGCTACCACATTCTCTCTTTCTTTCCAAATAATTTGCATTGCAAACACTCACTGCCCCGCTACCTAACAAGGCTGTTTTAAGAAGATAGAAGCACTGCTCATGCAGAAATACTCCCATGTCCAAACTCAAAGGTACAAACGCTACCATTTGCCTTTACAGAAGGAATGATTTACAACTCTGTTTAACTCCGCGTCTACGCATCTCAGTGACAAAAAGGAACGGTTTACAGCTCAGGCATGCACATGATGATGTGCTCAAGGCCATCAAGGTTACAAAACCAATGAAACTGGTGCAAGAAGAGTGGGAAATGTTGCAGCCTCGGGAATCAATGGTACAAGCCTGTAACAGCAGCACAAGGACACCACTAACTCAAGTGCAGTGCTCTTCTACGAGAGTAAGAGCAGAACCAGAGATGTCAGTCCGAAGAATAAGCACCGTTGGTAGGGTAGAAACCGAGCAATCGCTGCACTGGAATCGCCGCCTGCGCTTGCACCCTTGGCGGTGGGCGCCATGGGTGGTGACGGCGGCGGAGGTGGAGGTATGACACAGGTTCCGAATGTCGACTTGGCCTGCAGCTCAGAGGTCAGAACATCATCATGCAGTTACAAGAATGTTTTCTATGGTTCCTAATTCCCTATCACCAGTGGTTTCTACAAGAATGTCCACTCATTGATAAGCTGCAAGTTCACATATCTTGTCGTCTATAGTGTAAAATGTACAAGCTAAGCTACACCATGATATTCTTGCTCTCCATGGTTTCCATATTACAACGATTCTAATTTCTGATCGATGCGGTGTGTCCTTACCTTGCAGTACGCAATGTTATCACACCCACATACTAGATGGCCATTCGCCACATCTGTAGCTAAGGGAGCGCCTCCACCATCGCTCCTCTGCACGATTTTTAAGGTGAGAGATCATTAGGAACCGACATGATTGACTAGGTAAATTTCGTTTAGATTGACCAGTGAAACAGTGGCATACCATGTAGAAATTAACAGCGATGTAGTTGGGCCACCGATTGCCTGAAAGATCGTGGCAGGTTTTCAGCATGCTGACAAGTGGCGCTGAATTGTTCGTGCAACCCCCGGTTTGACTCGGGTCTGACGTGAAGAAGTTCATCAGAACAAGTGACTGGCTTTTGGAATCCATGGCAGGGGACTCTGCACGATTTGGGCATTTACCCTCCACCATACCTCCATTGCCATCTGCACGGATAAAGCAGAGCTGTATTTAACAAAACAGTCATAAAAGAATCAACACTTCACATTCTGATGTTACCAGTTATGTGTCGGAATCCTACATTGGTTTTCCACGACGTAATTCCACTCATACGCAATCCCCTCGCTTGCTTCTTTTGATTTCTTTGATGTGAATACTAGCAGGCGCTCGTTCTGGCCGATCATGTCCTTAAGCGAAGGCCAGTTGCCACCGCTCTTGGGCATTTTTGCCACCGGAAACCAGTACTTCATGAGGCCAGAAGCATTGAATACTTTTGGCAGGGACCCTGAAGCAGTGTAGTCTTCCAGGAAAATTGTGATTACTTCTGAAGGGTTTGCTTCGAGGAACGTCTGGATTTCTTTGAAGACATTGATGGCAGGTTGCTGACGACAAAACCAACTCAAGATAAGAGTTACATGATCAAGGTGCTCAGCGTGACACAGAAAAATATCCAACTGAATCTTACAAAGGCCGTGATATTGTAGCATTGCCCGCCAAATGAGTGGCACAGCCAGACATCATTATTGAAGTCGTAGGTGTCGAGCATCAAGCCCCTAACACCATTCTGCACATATTCAAGTAGGGTTTCTCATGGTTAACATTTTCATGTATAAATTAATGAGCCAAAATTCAGAGTGTGGATGCACCGCACAAGATACAGGTTAGTGGTGGACAACAAATATTATTTGGTAACTGCAAAATAGACCGTGTATATGTGTAGCTAGCCATTCCACCACTAGAATCTAGTTTAAACAAATGGTGTCTTGCAATAGAAAATTAAGCAATATCTGCACAACAATAGGAAATAGAATAACAGCCTGCTAAATTGTGTTGGGTTAGCTGCTTCTTTCTTCTTCTTTTTTCAGTTACGACAGAACATAGGAAGTTTCTGCCAGATGTAGCTGGGGCAAGCAGAATATTGCACGGGACGTTTTTTTACAGGGAATTGCACGGGATTTTGGCTTAGCTTCTTTGATTACTTCAACTGATTGTTAGCCTACTTCTGATTTCTGAAGCGTGGCTAGAAATAACTACTAATAACAAGAGCCACTGCAAGTCTCCAAAACCAACTGTACAATAAAAACTTTGTTATATGAAATTTCTACATTAATAACACCGGTTGAAAAGAAAAGGATAGGATGGCGTGATAAACTGATTGTGGTCCCTCTGTTTGCTGAAGGCCAAAGCAATTGACACCTTCACAGCATAATACCTGAACTTGAGAATCCTTTTGCTTTTACAATACATTGAGAGCCACCCTGGTTTAATGAGTTAGGTGGTTTGAAGAGGTAAAAGGCAATCCATGAATGCGACACTGTACCTAAATTGCATCAGGTCATTCCCATGGTGATACGGTGAAACACCATTATCTTCAGCGGTTTTGGCATCTCTATTCTACTTGGTTGTGCAGCATGCGAGGAAGAATAAAGTCGAAGAATAATTAGATTACTCTATACTCTTTTCTATCTTTTGGTTTGATCTCTGTAGATATCATGCTTTACGAAAAGTACTTTTGTCGGAAACGGGAATTGTGCCGAAGGTAGTACTGATGCTTAGGTTTTGAGCATCACTGTAATAAGCCTAGGCAGCCACCATGAATCTTTGGAATTTGAGTCCTAATTGAGGCCAGTGCCCATACTTGGAAGAATCTCTGTGAGCTGGCAAGTACACCAACAAAAGGCAAGTAAGGCTCTTCTTCAGATTTCAAGAGGTGCCATTAGCTGTTGAGACCTAAATGCTAGGGCCTGCATTGTTGACATATGGATATTTTTTATTTTTAGAAAAGACGACATGGATATGTTATTCATACATAGAGTAATCCATATTGTTATGATTATGGAGCAGCGCTACATATGCAAAGAATAAAACTATTCAGTAACAGAAAAAGGTTGCAGAAGCTATATATACCTAGCATTTATACCATCTGCTTGGAAAAAGTAATTGTAAAAAGTTGCATGCATGTACGCTTGAAATTGTTATTGTTCGCTATATTTGTCTTAGATATTCACATTTGGCCAAGATCTAGTTTGGTAGCACAAACATGCCCGTGTGGAAAGGGCAGGCATCTGACAGGAAATGTAAAAAAAGGCTTCAATTTCGATTGTTTGAGCAGCCATCAGAATTCAAACAAAAGAGTGTCATGGAGGATAGTTCTATATACTATAGTGGCATGGGTGGAGTGCGTGAAGGACCATGTAACAACTTTTAGGGTTTTGTTATAATGAATCATTGTTATGAAGTAAAAATTTGGAATTCGCAAATTTGCAAATTTTTCTAGACAACTTGCAGAAATTGATGATTTTAGGAAATTTAAGTCATGGAATGATTTGGTTTAACCTAGATCAGTACATTGCATGATGCATGTTACAACTAACGTCGGTGAAATTGTGAAGAAATTATGCTCAGAAATAATTTTTTGGTTTTTGGATGTGCAAAGTTGCTTGAAGTCAACCATGATCAACAACGAGGATTGGGGCTACACTCACGAAGAAGCCGAGGTTCAGAACGATCAAGCATGCCAAGTGAGATAAATGACCTCAAGCATGGCACAAACAAGGTGGGAAATGTTGAAGAGAAGTTCGAGCAACGGATTGCACCATGTAACTTGGTCAGTCCAAGTGAGACGTGGTCCGGTGGGACCAGAACGGGAGAGACTTGCCGACGCGTGGCAAGCCAGTGGTGCACCTACACGTGGCAAGCATGGAGATTGCTTGCAATGAAAGATGAAGACCGGATCAAGAAATGGTATTTTGACCAAAATATTGGAAACTATCTTATATCAAAACTGTGGTGTTTGTGAAGACGGTTTAGGTCAAGAAAGCTGAGAAGATCAAGTTGGATTAAGGCTAAGGACTTAGCGGATTCGGGTTTATACGTTTCAAAAAGCGTGCATAAGTGTAGTGTGAATTAAACCCGTATGTGGGGGGGGGGGGTTATTGGGATTCCCCAATATGTGCTAAATGAATAGTATCCACTAAGCATTTGATGGGGCTGGCTAACCTATCTATTTAATGGGTCAAGATGGAGACTTGTAGTTAACCATCTAACCATTCTCTCATTTACGACCAAATGTTGTAGGGTTAGAGTTTGAGAGAAGTTGAGTATTGTAGTGTGCTTTCTTGTCCTTCAGGTGGAGTGGCTATAAAATCTTCATTCTTAAGTAGCAATATATCAATCCTTATTCATTTCCCCACGGATACACCTTGTGTTGATTGATTTGCTCTTGATTTGGCTGATTTTTGCTCTTCTCTCTCCCCTTCTTGATCTTGCTGTGCCAAGGACGTATAAGAGATGGAGATAATCTCTGAAAATCAATCTCCACCCACCTAGGCAATTGATTGGCAAGTTCATGATAAAACCTGGTTTCTGCTCTTTTTGGCCTCAGAGAGTGATTTCTTAATCCGATTGTTTCTATATTGATTTCTTTGGTGTTCTTACTTGCTGGGATATGTGGAAACACATTTAGAGCTATTTTAACAATCATCTACCCATGAGCAAGTCATATTCACTGTTTTTGGTTTTTACCCACTTTTGGTGCAACCTTCCTTCAAACGGAAAAGATCAAAACTTTGGCAACAATTTTCCTGATCATTGATTGGAATAAGTTCCTGACATCCTAGAGAAGATACATACCAAATTTCAAGTGATTTGAAGATTTATTTTAAGAGTTATCTCAATTTTAGGTTTTGATCCGGTTTTGTTGCAACAGAGCTTTACGAACCAAAAGATTCAAGTTCTCTCAAGTTCTTTCAAGATTTTTGGTTGGGAAGGTTCTTAAGGTTATGATCTAATCTTGATTCAAGTTTCAAGTCTTTTCGATCTACAGATCAAAAGCTTCATGGATTTTTGGATTTGAAATAGTGTTGTTTTGCATTGTTCAAGGGCTGGAATTACTGTAGCACCGAGATTTTTTTTCAGAATTATGGGTTCTTGATCTTCATAGCTTTTCATAGCTATTAGAGTGAAGAATTGACGAATACTTAGGGAAAATTTGACGGCGACATTCACCCCCTCTATTGCCATACTGGTCCTACATTGTGAAAAGCCATTCTTTTGTGTGCTAAGTAAGAAGCCTTCCTTTGGTGATAATATTATTCTTCCGAGAGAGAAAAGGTGGGGGCAGGTAGGACAGTGAACTTCACTCCTACCTTTTGGATTGGATTGAAGAGGCCCTAGTTAACCGAACGCCTGTTTTGTTCGATAAAAATCAACAAAGTGGGATGAAAATTAACCAGTAATTAAGGTCTATTAACCATTGGTACTAGTAGTACGTAGTATTTAGGGCATGTACAATAGTATGTCTCTAAGATTTTCACCTTACCTAAAGACAGCATTAGAGACAACCTCTCTAGCAGTAAATCTTTTCTCTAATTATTTTATACTATTTTCACTATAACTTCCTGCCTCATACTCTCTCACTATTTGCGTTGGTTTACGAGCTCAAATCGTCTCTTGCATAAGAGACAACACATTATCTCCATCACCTTCTCTCTTCTTCACATAAGATTTTATTTATTTAATATAGCCAAGAGACAACTTAGATGACACTATTGGAGATATCCTCAGTCAGTGAATCATGGTAACAAAGGGAAGATGCCCCCTGCAGTGTGGCAATGTTGTTAACATTAGTAATAGGAAACCGTAAAAAAAACGGCATCTTGATTATCTACACTGACTCGAGTAGTTGGTAGCCGTAGTAGTATTTTTGTAGGAGCAGAAGAGCTGATAAGATAATGGGAGTGAGATTAGGCCGGGTAGAAGCATGGAAATTGCCAAAATGGTGCGCTGTGTGTGTGTGGATTGGAAACGGATGGACCCCGACCTGACCCACAGAGCACCACGCCATGCCACGTGCTACCGGACGGTCCTCGAAAACACTGACTAACATGGAGGCCCACGCACGCACTAACGCCCGCATCGCGAATTTTGGCCGAATGTGGCCTCTTTGCGAATTTCGGGCGAATTTTTGGCCGGCGGCGGCGGCGTCCTCCTCTCCTGCTGGCTCTTAGGGTGGTTGGGTTCCGCTCCAGCCAGCCCCACACGGACGGACGGACGGAGAATGAGTCAAAGAAATGGATGGAATTTGTCGTTCGTACCTTGAGCTGGGCGGTGACGGTGTCCTCCTGGTTGGTGGGTGCGATGATGGCGGCGCCGGTGAGGGCGAAGGAGTTGTGCGTCGTCAGCCACGAGTAGTTGTTGAAAGGGAGCCCAGTGCCCTGCGTGCGCATCATCATATTCAATTCTTGATTTGGTTAATGAGCTACTTCACTATACCAGTGCTGCTGCTACGGCGCTTACGTGTGTTCGGGGGTCGACGGGCGTGGTGCGCGTGCATATTTTGGCCCCGCCGGAGCCGCAGCCGCTGCAGTGCAGCCCCGCGGCGCAGTCGCCCTCGGAGGAGCACGTGTCGCCCACCCGCGCCGCGCCTGTGATTGTGGCTGTGCCGAGGAGGAGGGCTGCGACGGCGAGCAGGCGGAGGCGGCTGGCCATGGCGCGTGCGATGCGACGGAGCGGTGGTAGCTGACCTCTAGTTTTGGGATCTATATAGCTACGTTCCCTCCGGCCAATTTTTTAGTTTCTGAACACCAGTTTTTCGATTTTTTTCTGTAGCTAATTCTTAGATAACGTGTTTTTAAATAAAATTTATAAATTATTTATATTATTTACTGTAGTGACTCCATTTATATCGGTTAAAATTACGTATGAATTTTTGTTACTTCGTATTCTTCCTCGTAACAATCTAAAAATCATAAAGTATAGATAAAAACCATTAAAAACAGACCAAGCGGAGGTCGGTAAATCGGAGATGGATCCAAGCGGCTGCAGGAGGGCGGCCGGGTGATGGCTAGCCGCCTACAGTAATCTACTGTATATCAAAGTTGGGGGATTCCCGTTCGCTCGACTGTGCCACGTGTGCGTGCTGCGCTCGTTGCTTGACGCGTGGGCGTGCGTTGTGCGTGCGGGCTGCTTGCGCTCGCTGCGCACCGGTAGCGACGCGCGACTTCGCTTTGCGTTCATGCGTTGCGCTTTTCTTCCGCGCCAGAGAAACAGTGTCGCTGAAAGCTTCCATGCGAAGGGCGAGCTGGCTTCGTTTTTTACGCGGTTTAGCGATGGGTTAGTCTATGATGTTTGGGTCCCGCTTGTTTGGTTTCTGTTGTGGCCAGTTCTTCCGTCGTGCACTTCGTTTTCCTCTTATTTTTATTGCCGTAGTGCGCACGGGTTGCGGACTTTGTCAGGGAGTTTTTCGTTTTGCTTTTCATTTGGTGTGGTGCGTCCGTTTGTTCTTGGTTCCTGGTTCGTTCTTGCACTTTCCGCCAATGTTCCTCGTGTGCTGGGTGGACTTTGTTCATTGAAGGTATTGTTTGGTGTTCGTTGTTTTGTTGCCAAAAGCTTCTTCGTGTTCGTTGTTCTATTGCTGAAAGCTTCCAGCTAAAGAGCTAGATGGTTGGTGCATTTCGTCGTCTCGTTTTTTAGCCGGTTTGGCGTTGTTTTTACGCTCTCTGTTGTTTCTTGGTTTCTATTTCGTTCGTGCGCTTTTCGTTGGTGTTTTTATTTTGTGCTCGTTATTCTGCTACTGAAAACTTCTAGGCGAAGGGTGAGTTGGTCGGTGCATTTGGTTGGCTCGTTTTTTTACGCGGTTTGGCGATGGGTCGATTCTTTCATTTTCGTTCTTGCTAGAAGTTTTGTAATGCGCTTTTTGGATTTACGTTGTTGCTTGTTTCTGATAGTTATATTCTGCTTTTTGGATTTACGGTTCCCGTTGTCGTGTTGTTGTATTCAGCACTTTACATGATCTTGTTTGTGATGGTTGTAAAATACTTTTTGGATTTATGGTTTCTGTTGTCGTATTTAGTCTCGATTAGCATCTGGACTCACGATTTACGTTTTTAGATTAGAATACTTGTTTTTGTTTCTGATAGTTATATTCTGCTTTTTGGATTTACGGTTCCTATTGTCGTGTTGTTGTATTCAGCTCCGATTAAAATGTGGCCTCACACTTTACATGATGTTGTTTGTGATGGTTGTAAAATGCTTTTTGGATTTACGGTTTCTGTTGTCGTTTTTAGTCTCGATTAGCATATGGACTCACGATTTACGTATTTAGATTAGAATACTTGTTTTTCCATACTCCTATTTTGTTCTTATGATATCGTATTTAGATTAGAATTCTTGTTTTTCCATACTCCTATTTTGTTTTTATGACATTATCTGCATATTTTTGCAGATACTTATTGGCGATTCGCTTGTCCTGGCTAAGGGTGGATCAGGGGAGCGTTTTTGTGTGCTACTACTACATCGCTTCTGAAGGGTAGCGCTCCGTTGTTTGGAAGATGTCTGAATAGAATGTTTGTTTTTACATATTTTCAATTTTTTTTATGACATTATCTACGTACTTTCGCAGATACTTTATGCTTTTCTGCGTTTGTCTGTTATTGCCTGGCTGAGAGTAGATTACGGGAGTATTCTTGTGCGCTGGTACTAGGTAGCTGCTGAACTATAGCACTCTGTTATTCAAAATGACAACACTCCATTGTGCACTTTGTAAGTGTGACTTTTCATACGCTTTCGTTTTTGATATATAAGATGTTTGAATATGTTGTTCATACTGTGATTTACATATAGCCTACAATACAACATGTATATTTTCTCATATAAGATATCTGAACATGTTAACATGTACTGGTTTCTACCACTCTCTTAAAGCCCACTGTGAAAAAGTTTTACATGAGAATACATAGTTTCTTAGATTAGTTGTTTTGTAAACACTATTCATATTGCAGTTATTACATAAATTTACTGATTGCCCACCTGTTAGCATCCCATATATAAATAGTATGTGATTGATGAATGGTTTCTATGTACATGTTTTTAGTTATTATTGTATTTGTAAATGTTTCTATGGTTCTGTTGTTCTCATTGGTTTTTGGGTTGCATTATTTGCGTGTTAGTTCTTGCTATTTTATTTTATGGATTCGTTGGTCTCTGCTAAAGCCCATCGTGAAGAAATTTTATGTGGAAAACAACCAATTGTTTCGACAATTTCATTGGTCCCTTTTATAGATGCTTTACCTGATGACTTTACACTAGCACCTTTACAGGCGATATGTGATTCATGTATGTTTGTTGTTACCATTGTATAACTTGTGTACACCGAATCCTTTCTGTTTTTCAAGTTTTTTAAGTACTTTCCATTCCTTATATTCGTATTGTGATTTACATATAGCCTACAATACAACATGTATATTTTCTCATATAAGATATCTGAACATGTTAACATGTACTGGTTTCTTCCACTCTCTTAAAGCCCACTGTGAAAACGTTTTACATGAGAATACACAGTTCTTTAGATTAGCTGTTTTGTAAACACTATTCATATTGTAGTTATTACATAAATTTATTGATTGTCCACCTGTTAGCATCCCATATATAAATAGTATGTGATAGATGAATAGTTTCTATGTACATGTTTTTAGTTATTATTTATTTATAAATCTTTCTATGATTCTGTTGTTCTCATTGGTTTTTGGTTGCATTATTTGTGTGTTAGTTCTTGCTATTTTATTTTATGGATTCGTCAGCCTCTGCTAAAGCTCACCGTGAAGAAATTTTACGTGGAAAACAACCAATTGTCTCGACAATTTCATCAGTCCCTTTTATAGATGCTTTACCTGATGACTTTACACCAGCACCTTTACAGGCGATATGTGATTCATGTATGTTTTTTGTTAGCATTGCATAACTTGTGTACACCGAATCCTTTCTGTTTTTCAAGTTTTTTAAATGCTTTTCATTCCTTACTGTTTTTTTTGTGTTTCATTTACTGCTCTACAGCTCTTTCCACAGATGTTAATACACTTTTTCCATGGAGGCGTCAATATGGTTATGTCCATTCTTTATAACTATTTATTTTCTATTTTTTTAAGCTTATGCTTTATATTCTTGTTTTTTACCAGTTTGTTTTCCTGCCTGTCAACATGGCAGGAGACCATTTCTCACCGTTGGTTAGTTCTATTGATGCAACCAACAATAGAAAAAAAAGGAGGTTATGCAATTTGCTGCACAATGTTGCTAGAACAGGTGCCTTTCTTTTCTTTGAATCATAGAGATTTAGGCATGCCTTATTACAGTTTTTCCCAAATTTTTTTATTCTCTGTTTTGCCCTTACTTGCAACCATAGAGATTTCACAATAGCTTGTTTCACAAGTTGTCTTTCTTTTTGACTAATTCTTGTGTTCTTTATTTTGTTCTTTGTTCTAATCATAGAGATTTCACGATGTTTTGTTCTATAGTTTCTATTGCATTTTGTTCTCATTTCAGGTAGCGTGTACCCTTTTAGTCGAATTTCACCTAGAGAGCCAGGTGTTTCTCTTTTTAAGGAACAAATTTCTAACCTAAAAGGTTTGACAATATGCCTTACTTATGCTGTTTTTCATTTGTTTTTTTTTCTCCGCAGCCTCTCTATGTGTTTTGCATTGTTATACCATCTCTTTTTTCCCTCTTTCAGTAGACTTTTTCTTATATTGTTTCAGCCATGTATGCCAATCGATCATATTATGGCGGTCCAGATTATGAATGTAATAGATGTGGTGCTATTTTTTGGTTTCAAGAAAGGTCTCAGCATAGGAGTTCCTCTAGACATCGTCGAATTGTTTATAATAAGTGTTGCCGAGGTGGAAAAGTCTCCCTTCCACCACATAAAGAATTGCCACATCCACTTCGAGAACTTATTGGTTTTAATAAAGGTCCCCGTTCAAATGAATTTATGCGTTTGATACGCCATTACAATTCCTTGTTTGTGTTCACCTCTTTAGGCGTAGATATTGATACAACCATTAATACTGGTGAAGGTCCTTATGTTTTTCGTATAAATGGTGTCGTTCATCATCGTATTGGTTCATTAATCCTAGTTCAAGGACGAAAACCTCAGTATGCTCAGCTATATATTTATGGCACGTTTAACGAAATCGACAACAGATTGTCTTTGTTCAGTAAAGAAGATAATGCACAGGATGAAGCAGATCCTAACATTATTGCTGCCTTGATTAGCATGCTTGACTGTTGCAATGTATTAGTCAAAAAATTCAGACTAGCACATGATCGGTTATTTTCTGAAGAAAACCCAGAGGTTTACATTTGGCTTTTTGGCTCATCTGATAATCATGGTGATAGATATTCTCTACCAGTTGTTCCTGAACTACCTGCTTTAATCGTAGGTGACCTGTCTTTAGAGAATAACAGATTTGATATAGTTGTTGAAACTCACTACAGTGAACTAAAGCATATTTCACCTCTGAATCCCAGTCTTATGTCTCTTCAATATCCATTGTTATTTCCATATGCGGAAAAGGGATTTCATCTTGGTATCAAATACAAAGAAACTGATGATAGTGCATCTTCAGCCAGAGATGAAGTATCTATGCTTGAATACTATTGCTATGAATGTCATTATCGAAGAAATGAACCAAATCCTTATACATGTTATGGTCGGCTTTCAAATCAGATAGAAGTCGATTGTTATTCATGTCTTGAAGCAAACCGTCTTTCATTTCATTTTTTCAACCAAGATGTGCTAAGGTCAGAAACATATCAAGGTATTTCAGACGCACTTGGTGAAGGCACATCGCAAGGCAAAAACATTCGAGTCAAGAATTTGCTTCCTGTGAGTTTCACTAGTGGACCTCGATATAATACGCTCAATTATCAAGACGCTATGGCTATCTACCGAGAATATGGTGCTCCTGATCTGTTTTTCTACTTTCACATGCAATTCACGATGGCCAGAAATTGTTGACGCACTGAAATATGAGCCTGGTCAGAAATATATTGATCGTTTTGATATTGTAACTCGAGTGTTCCATATGAAGCTTACCGAGTATATTTTTGACATTAAAAGTGGTCACACTTTTGTTCCTGTACGGGCAGGTTAGTCTGCTATTTTTTCTATACATATACTTTTTTTCCATCTTATAAGCAATACATTTTTTTGCACTCTAAGTACCTTTTTTTGTGTGTAATAGTTTTATACACTATTGAATTCCAGAAGAGAGGATTACCTCATGTTCATACTCTTATATAGCTTGCTCATCATGACACAGACTTAACTGCTGAGTATATAGATAGCCTTATATGTGCTAAAATTCCTGATCCAGCTGTTGACCCACTTGGATATGCTCTTATTGATGAATTTATGATGCACGGTCTATGTGGAGATTTAAATAAGAAATGTCCATGTATGAAAGATGGCTCATGCCCAAAACGATATCCTAAAAAATTCAACCTAGAAACAACGATTGATAAATCTGGTTTTCCAGTGTATCGTCAACGAGATGATGGCCATTTCAATGTGAAGAATGGAGTCAAATTGGACAACAGATGGGTTGTTCCATACAATATTACTTTGCTCAAAAAATTCCAAGCTCATATCAACGTTAAATGGTGCAATAAAACAAATCTTGTGAAGTATTTATTTAAATACCTTACTAAACACCAAGATAGAGCAAAGATGAATTTCTCCAGTGCTAACCAGCCATCAAACTTGCCTAATTTAGAAATTAAGCAAGGAATAGATGAAATTGCTAATTATATTAAATGCAGGCAATCGTTTATACATTTAATAGACTTTGCTTTGCTACAACAAGTTATTTAGAATTCCTGTTTTTTACATCTCTTGTTGGTGCTTTCTTATATGAATCTATACAAGTTTACCTGCATACAATTTAATTTTCACTGCACTTATTTTCCCATATTGTGCTGATGCTTTGTTGCATGAAACTATATAGATTTATTTTCATGCAGATTTTTCTTAGTGGAAGCTAATATTTCCCTATTTAAAAATATAGATATATGTCTTCGTGCGAAGCAATTTGGCGATTACTTGAATTTGAGATACATGGTCGAATGCCTTCTTTTGAGCGATTAGCTGTGCATATGCCTGGTATGAACAAGGTTATGTATCATGAAGAAACAAATTATTGCTTCCAAGGGCTTACAAAACTACGCTAAATGAATGGTTTATTACTAATCAACAATTTGAAGACGCAAGATCTTATACTTATTATCAATTTCCATCAAGATGGACATGGGACGCTACTAATAGAAAATGGAAAAAAAAGAAATTGAGCAGCCTCAAAAATCGGTCGAATATATAATGTGCATCCAACTACTGGTGAACTATTCTATCTGAGAATGCTTTTGATGGTTGTCTGTGGAGCACAGAATTATGAAGATATTAGAGTTTTCAACGGTGTATGTTATCCTACTTTCAAAGAGGCTTGCAGAGCTCGCGGTTTAGTTGGTGATGATACAAAATGGTATATGCTATTTGATGAGACAGTTGTTTGGGCTACACCACATCAACTTAGACATCTTTTTATGGTGGTGCTCTCTTTTTGTAGTATAATTAATCCTCAGAACTTATTTGATAGATATTGGACCTTTCTTGCTGACGATATAGCGTACAAAATACGACAAGGGTTACAGAATCGAACATATTCAATACTAGATAGTTATCTACAGTGTCAACTGATAAAGGATTTATTTCTTATGTTCTCAAAGAATGGTCTTAACTTTGGTGCATATAATATAATCAGTGAATTAGCACATGGTGATCCTACCTCTGGTATTGACTTGTAACCGAAGAGCTAGCATATGATCGCACTGTTTTGACAACAGAGGCCGAAATGATGTATGCCAAACTAAATGCTATTATAGCAACTCTATTATAGCAAGGTACTGGGAAAACATTTCTTTGGAATGCTATTATAGCAACTCTAAGAGCTAAATATCAAATAGTCCTTGCTGTAGCTTCATCTGGAATCGCTTCGCTGTTACTTCCAGGTGGTCGTACAACTCATTCCTGTTTTAGAATACTTCTTGATATTAATGAAAGAAGTTTATGTAGTATACCACGTGGAACAATGCTGGTTGAACTTATTATGAAAACTTCTCTAATTCTCTGGGATGAAGCTCCTATGACACATAGACATTGTTTTGAAGCACTTGATAGAACATTACGTGATCTTATGTCTACTGAAGATACTACCTACATGACTGTGCCTTTTGGTGGAAAGCTTCTTGTTCTTGGCGGAGATTTCCGACAAATCTTACCTGTCATTGAAAATGGTACCAGAACAGAAATTATTGAAGCATCACTTATTAGATCTTCGCTCTGGCAGCATGTTGAAATACTAAAGCTATCTACAAATATGAGGCTTCATAATGCAAATCTTTCAGTTACAGAACGTGACGCTCTTTCTGCTTTTGCTCAGTGGGTACTTGATATTGGAAATGGCCAAATACCAATGACAAAAAAACAAGGAGAAATTCAACCATCTTGGATAACTATTCCAAAAGATCTTTTGTTATTGCCAATTAATAACAATCTAGATGCACTTGTGAATGCTACCTATGATTCATTCTCTATCAACTACCAAAATAGTATGTATCTTGCAGAGCGTGCAATAATTTGCCCAACCAATGCTGTTGCTGATGAATTAATTATGGCTGTTTTTAGCAAAATTCCTGGCCATACAAGAGAATATCTTAGTTTTGATTCCATTTCTCAATCTGACAGCCATATTGGTGATGCTGATCTGTTATATCCACCTGAATTTTTGAATTCTATAACAGTCAACGGTTTTCCACATCATGTTATCTCCTTGAAAACAGGTGTTCCAGTAATGCTGCTAAGAAATATAAATCAATCTATGTGTCTTTGCAATGGAACACAATTGATTATAACAAAACTTGGTGATCGAGTCCTTGAAGGACGTATAATTACTGGCACCAACATTGGTCAATCTATTTGTATTCCTAGAATTGTTCTAAATGCAACAAGTCCTCGTTGGCCTTTTACTCTTCAGCGGCGGCAGCTCTCAGTCAGGCTTTCATATGCAATGATTATAAACAAAAGTCAAGGGCAGACTTTAAACAAAGTTGGCATCTATCTAAGAAACCCAGTCTTTTGCCATGGACAACTATATGTTGCAGTATCTCGTGTTACATCACATTCTAGGCTTGAAGATACTCATTGAAGACCATAAGGGTGCTGCTTGTACTGAAACTAAAAATATAGTATACAAAGAAGTGCTCACTTCTATATAATACTTTTTGCTATTAGTATTTCCTCCCCTTCTTATTTAACCTTGGTCCTTCAAAAAACTATCCCAAGCCCCTTCATAAACAATAACCAGACCAGTTATACAAAAACTGTTTGACAAATAAATCTCTCCTTATGTAATCCACATATCAATGTATATGTGTATAGTTTATCATACATATAAATTACATACTCCCTCCTTTCTGCTGTGTGGAGTTCCCTACTACTTCAATGTGTTCTTAAAAGAATTCAACACAGGTGGGCTTTAGTGGTTTCAGATTTGTATGTTTTACTAAAAAACACAATATATGCATATTTGTTTGCTCATACATAGCATACTTTCTTTCTTTACTTTATTGTTTACCAGTCTGTTATACACATATGTTTTGCCATTTTGTAATACACATCTGTTTCAATAATACTTGGTATATAATCTCATCTCTTATGCAGCTTTTACAATATGTATACACCACTAAATCGTATCAATCGAAGTTCACACAAATGGAAAATCCTTGTTCGTCTAGCACGGCTTTGGGAATTTTGCAATCCACAGGATCCAACAAATGTATACCATCTAGACTTCGTCATGCTTGATGAACAGGTTTTTAACTCTCAACTCATTTACCTATTTTCTCTATACAAACTGTATCCCTTTTTCTTTTACAATGATTCTCTCCTTAGTATACATAATATTATTATCAAGTTACTACTTCTCTTTCTATTTTGTTGTACATACAATAAAGTTATTTCTTGTCATTTACAAACAGTTATAATCCTTTTTAGGGACATCTTATGGAAGGAGTGGTCCCCCAAAGATGGCTTGATAAATTTGCATCTTTGCTAAAGGAAGGATCTATTTACGAGTTTGAATATCTTGAAGTTCTAGAAGCAAAGCAGACATATAAGGCAGTTGACAATAAGATTTCTGGTCGGTTTTCAAAGTATACTAGGGTTAACCAAATATCACCAGAACCAGATGATTTTCTCCTCTATGCATACGATGTGGTGCCTTTTTCTGTTTTAAACAATCGTGTTGGCAAAAAAAGATTTGCTATCAGGTATGACTACGCTTATAGCTATACAATTAATATGCTATTTTTATACATTTCTGTTGTCTTTTTTTGTCTACTCATTTAGTTTTCTTATGTTTTTGATATTGTTGTCCTCATAACTGTTGTATCACCAATTATGTAAACAACAACAAAACTAGGCCCAACAGTTAAACGCACTGTCAAAATAATGGATGGAAGGTATATAATCTTTCTTCAGCTTTTTACTTCTTAATAATTTCCTTACTATTGATAATCTATACCAATATTGTTAGCACATCAGTTTTCATAAAACAATATACCTTATATTTGATTCACAGTGAAGCAGGAACTATAACATTATGGGGCAAGCATGCTGAATCATTTAATGCTGAACTCCTCTTCACCAACTCTCAAAGCACACCGATCATAGCTTTATTTGTAGGCATGTCTGTTGGTACATACTGAAGGAACGCGCGTAGGCTACGATAGCAGAAAATAAAAAATTTCTACCGCGCACACCAGGACATCATGCTAAGGAGGGATCATAGATCGTTACCACTAGACGCGCAGCGCAGCGGAAGAAGAGTTGGAGAAGCCGATCCAACCACGCGCGTCGAGGTAGTAGTGGAAGTAGCCGATCGTCCGAACAGATCGTCTCTCCACGCGATCAACCACACCACGAGCAGATCCAATCAGTAGTTTGTTGATGCCGATCAACGCCGCAACGAGCAGCGCCTCCACCGGTATCCACACGCCCGGGTGGAACGCCGATCGCGAGTGTACCAAAGACTCGCGAGCGCTAGGGTTTGGCTCGGGAGGTGGCGGCTAGGGTTTTGCTCGGGAGGAACAGCGTACATCCTCAGCCCCGCCTCCAAATATATAGACCTCCTCACTTGGGCCTCGTGGACCGAGGCCCAATAGGAGTCTATCCGGATCTCTATCCGAATTGAGCCCACATCCGAATCACATTCGAATTAGTGTTCCAACCCGTTAAGTGTGCGACACAGAGGTTCACGTATACTTGGTCGCGACCGAAACACCTTTCCGGTCACCTCATAATAGCGCCTCGCAAGACATATTAACCCCAAAGTATACGTAAAGATCATATCACTGAACTGTAATGTTCTCATGTACGAATCCCTTTGCCTCACGATATAGATTAAGCTCAAGGCGAGACTGTGTCATCCTCTTAATAGCTCAATCACTCTCTCAATTCCGTGATAGATTATAAACTTGTGATTGACTCCTCAATCACATTGGCATGGCCATGCACTTTCATAATCCATTACATCGAGGTACCCAGAGATATCTCTCCCATAAGGAGGGGCAAATTCTATCTTGATCATTCACATCCCACTACATGTTTCATAGCAAACCCGAAGACTACTTTTATGACTACCCAGTTACGGAGTAGTGGTTAGTAGTCCCAAAATAGGCTACTACGCATATTGGGAACCATGATGATCTCAAGTCTAAGGATTCTACATAAACACTACTTGAGACCAACTAATGACACATGGAATCTCTGCAGTGTCTCATGGCGGGTCTATCCAACATATGTTCACTAACACATGTCCATATTATTGATTTGGTATCTCCATACCATGATCCATGAGACATGATCATCAATCAATACATATGCTGATCTTTGAATCATATTTGTTCCTCATATGATATATGATCAGGGATCATTTAGAAATAGCAACATTTTGGCATTAAGAGTCTCATGAATAAGTCACATACTCATTGATCAATAATGATAATGTCTATTTCAAGGAACAAAGCAATGTATCATAAACATAGTATGTGATATATTCAACATCTCCATGTTGCCTCTAGGGCATATCACCAACACATACTCAGGTTTATATCATAGCTTCCCTTCATTTATGAATTATACACAAACAAAAACTAACTTTTTTGCTTTTCTTCCCCTCCTGCATGACTAATGCATATTGCTTATTTTATATGTATGATCAGGTCAACTCGCATTACAAACCAGTTCAGCATCGAAGTGGTATATAAATATACCAATACCAGAAATCCACACTCTACAAAGCATGTACTATTCATCATCCTTTCTCCAATCAATTAACCAGTTATTGAACAAATAAAATGCTTTTAAAATACTCTTTTTATATTCCTTTTCCTTTTATTCATAATGTGGTGTACAGAATTGCTAGCCATTCGCATCAGATTGAATGGCAAGGAGATGATCATAATCATAGCGTTCCAATTTTCACAACAGTGCGTGAACTAATAGACCTTATACCTCACGAGGTTTTGGTACGCCAAAAAGACTATAGTTCAAACCTATGTTTATAGCCCAGCCTTTTCATAGACTACAAACTTATGGCTTTCAAATATATTACATACAGGGCCAACGATACAAACTTACTATCCTTATCACAGACTTAGTGCCAACGCAATCATAGTGGTATATATCATGCTCTGCATGCTGGAAAAAGACCTTCCCAGATGGAGATGGATACAAATGTTGAAGATGTAATGGCACAACAGCAGAACCAAGGTATACAGATATTCGTGCACTTGCACACTTCAAATACTTATTATTATTAGTGCTTATCTAATAAAAAACATATAGTAGATAACATATTTTTCAAATTTTGCAACAGGTACAAATAAACGTCTACGGCACTGATCTTGAGACCAATGAGGAAAACACATGTGTCTATGTAGAGTTTATGTTTTTTGGTGACATAGGCCAGCAACTAATTGGAAAACCCCCTATGCTTTTAGTTGCGGCAACTGAAGGTCAACCAAACCGTATTCCAGCTGAGATCAAAACAATTATTGGCCAAAAGTATGAAGTCATTGTTCAGATGTCAGAAGGATCCTTACAAAATGATGCTCCAACATTCCATGTACGATCAATAACAGCTCGACTAGATCAAAATGTATTATTGTTGACAAACAAGCCAGACGATACACTGTTACCATCCACAGAAACACAAAGCTATGGACATCATGAGCAACACCTTCCTGTTCCATCAACACCACCGCCTCCTGCTACTACATATGCAGATATAACTACTCCATTAACAGCAACAACTACTCATACCCCACAGGTAAAAAAAATACATACTATAACTGTTTGCTTTCCGACAACTCTGCATACATTATATAATTTATATAAATGATACTTCTTACATATATTTATCCATCTCTAACCATTTACATATCTATTACAAGATACCATCGCCATTGTGCTGTAAGAAAACACCGTATACCACACGTATGCCTACCAGAACTGAGTTACCGACCTCATCCACAGAAGAAAACAAAAAGTATTCTCCTTCGACATAACACATTGTTATTAACACTATTATCGAACAAATAACAAAACATATATTTTAGGTCTATAATCCCTCTTCTCGATGTCTTTTTGCAGAGTAACTCGATCTGCCAAAAAAAGCAAAGCTGCAAAGGAGTTATTCCCAAGTGCAAAACAATAAGACATGATCCAAGGTACATACTAATCTGTTCTTTAATACACCTACTTGCTACTTAAAACAAAACAATAACACAACATACATTACTTATTTTAGATCATCTATTTTTCAGGAAGGCCCCATATTTTGTTCGCGCCGTAGGCTACATTTCGTCCTTACAACAGCGTATTACAGCGGTGTACGTATGTTACCACAAACTGCACTAATATCGCTAAGCTCCTTGCTAGAAGCGAAACTTCCTTCACGCGGACAAAAACATTTTGTTGTACAAACTGCTTTTACTCATGCTGCCCCCCCAGCAAACCCACCATGACTAAATAGTGTTCTAAGGTATATATTGCCTGCCTGAGCATACCCAAAAAGCTCTTCGCTTGGTTTGTCTTCGACAACATATACCCCTTCTTACATACACCTGCTCGCTGCTTTCCTTTTCACAATTTGTTTCCACACTATGTTTTTTCCCCACAACCATTAGTGTCTCCCACAGTTCATCACTTTTTTCTTATCAGTATGCCCAACTTAATCTCACCAATTTATTCTATATCAAATTAAATATTTATACCCAATCAGTTGGTTGCTTTACCAGAACAGACCTACTAATTCTTGCAACACGTATAGCATATCTTGTTCTTTTTACCTTCGCACACAGAAGCAAATCCTAATGTATCTTAGTTGCATAAACCTTTGATAAAAACACATAGAGTAGAAAAATTAACCAATCCCTAAATGAAGCATATACGATACAAAAAAAGTTGCATCCTTATATCAACATATAATAAATCATGCTCACTAATTCACATATATAAACTATTACATAACTACATAAAAAAGAACTAGCACATATACAATCACGCACACAAACAACCTATATAAACACTGCTACCCACGAAACAAATCAACACAGCTCATTCGCCTTCTCATCCACGTATTTAGCACAAAGATGATGTATCACAAAAACGCTTCCCAATAGAAATCTACTCGAAAAAAATTTTGTTTACACACACACCACTACTCGCTACCCAATCACTGCCAGAATGGGTCCGGTTCGCTTAGTATTCCTCCCGTTGTTTCCTTCCCTTCACTCATCGTTTTTTGCGCTGTTTGCTTAAATGAAGCCCGGATTTTGTCAGACAAATTTACATCTTCGTTTCGCATTTCATATGTCCGGTTACTTTTCCATCTAACTTCTTCTCCATCTGCATGCTTTGCTTTTTAGTTTCTTCATACTCTCAATCCGTCTCTTCGCTTAGACGTTCTCCATTTTGTTCAACCGTAAGCATCACTCCAACTCTTTTCTTTCCGTTTCTATCCAGAGCTGCTGCTTTGTATTTTCATCTTTGTTCATACACACCGTATTACTTACTGTTGTTTTACCGTTGATATACTAAAATCTCAATTTGCTTATAATAACAGCAACTTTTTGCGATATGCATACATGCAATCCCTCTCTGCTTTCCTTTTTGTTTACTTATGCTTTTTGCATAGTTCTAAACAGATTTGCATACCTAGCTTTTTTAATGCTTTACAACAATGTTTCCAAAAAGCCTCACAATCTTACGCCTCTCCACTTAGCTAGCTCTCACGGTATTTTCTGCATCCTATTATTAAGAAACCTTCCTTCATATTATGCCAATGCTTTTTATCTGCTTCTATCAACTAATAACACCTTGTTTTGATAGTACTTTCTTATTCTCTCCTAAATGCAGATATTATTATGGACTAACACATCTTTCTGCACCATTGCTACCGATCGCCTTATATAACATAAAGAAAACGCTCTCTCAATTCACCGTTCTGCCGCTCCATCTTTACGCAATCTCGGTTAGTCTTTTCTCTCATGCTTATCTTCTTTACGTACTCAGTTTTCTCCACATTAGCTACCCCATTTGTACCATATACTCTTTACGTTTCCTGCTGTTTTTGTGCTTTTCCTCAAATTTTCATTCCTAAACAGATGGTTCATATCGTGCACTCAAAGCCAGAAGACCTGCCAGGTTTACCCATGCATTTATGGAAAATGCAACAATACCTTGGAGCTACTAAGAAACAAAGACCCATTTTCCACTCAGTTACCCTATATATGAACAATCAAAGATATGAATGAAAAACATGGGTAACCTTAGAACCATTACCAGTCCGCCCAGATGAACCCCAACGGTTCTATGGCATCAGAATCGAAGAGAAGGATGCCATACACGCTGCAAGGAAAGCAATTCATTATCTCCGGCGTTACTACAACGAGGAATTCAGTCAGTCCCCATATGATCTTATTCCCCAAAGAACACATCAAGCAATGTATCTATCTATCCAAGAACCAGCAGAACACTATGATCCGCGCCTCAAAGTAGCATCACAATATATTGTTGACCAAGAGGAATTATATTCAAGAACATTAGATGAAAACGAGAATCTACACTATGAACTTCACACAGCTCAACAAAAACTGCAGCGACTCACAGAAGAACTTCAGCGTTTCCATATGATTGAAGCAGGCGAAATGTCAACTACTGGAAAATCACCCAGTGTTCCTTCTGCTAGCAAATTCCACCCATTTACATTCTGAACAGCATTGCCACCACCACCAGGCTACACCAACTAGATGCAACAAACCTTTGATGACACTTTTGGCTTTCCATAGTTGTACTATGAAAAGCACTTCCTGTTGGTTATAATGCTTAGAAACATAAATTACCTACCTATGATGGTAACACCCCTATATTATTCTGTCTCTGCTTTTTCATTACTCATCTATTTCTTCTTACTGCATATTTCTTCTCAACTTCCTGTCAGTTTCTTCTTCAGCCTACACCATGATACCCGAGAATTTTTCAACTTTTGTCTATTCGCTTTTGATTCACATGATTACAACCAAGCAATAACCATAACATCAACAAATCATTATACTACAATGTTTCATACCGTATAAGCTCTTATTGCTTCCCAACGCACATCGTCTATCATTCTATTTATTATCGTGTTTATTAGTACATACTCAAATACAATACGCTACATGTTCTGCGAAAATAAAAATATGCTGATTTCTACCGTCAAATCTATTACTATTTAACTACACTAAAATAAAAAATAACACTATTCTAGCAAATGAAAACATACTAAATAAAACTCTCACTTTTCTCATACTCTAAAACATACACTGTCTTTTACAAACAAAACATATGTTGCTTACCTATTCTAGCTTTGCCTAATCATTACGTTTTCCTCTGCAATTACTAATACCGTTCATTATCTACATTTTTTTTCCATTAGTAATATAAATAGAATAAACACAACAAACTACATCACAACATATATATTGTCTCTCTATATTAAGTTGACTAAATTAAATAACAAAACAACACCAATATAAATATACTAATGCTAATCAATGTTTTACACATACTAACCTGCGTGACGTCTTGCCACGCAAACGAGGCTAGTACTCCTCGACAAGACGAGAAAATAGACGATACAGAGCTCTGCACTGCTCATCGGGGAACGAGACGACAGTTCAATTCCAGCGGGAAATAAGGAAATTGCCGTATTACTATAATACAGATGTGTTCCTTCAAATAAGGGTGTTGAGCATAACGGTTAATTTATGCTAGTTTAACTTTAACCCATTTATTAATCTGTTGGAAAATTAAGCTATGCCTGGGTTATGATGTGGTTTTATATGATTGGTTATTCAAGCCAATGCCTGCCTACAGGCAACGTGGCCTGACCTGCTTTTGCTAGCTTCATCCATGGCTCGAACTTGTCGAAAACGGCGGCATGCATGCGCTCCATGTAATGTCCCTAGCCGCAGCTCCTGATGGGCGTGAGACGTAGCCCAAAT
This sequence comes from Dendrocalamus sinicus, assembly GCA_036346575.1. Classification (NCBI taxonomy): domain Eukaryota; kingdom Viridiplantae; phylum Streptophyta; class Magnoliopsida; order Poales; family Poaceae; genus Dendrocalamus; species Dendrocalamus sinicus. The sequence continues at coordinate 1,596,485 of CM070670.1, forward strand.
CCACACCAACTTTTCAAGCAAGCAAGGAAGAAGGATAAATAGAGAAGGAACAACCGAAAATGCATTCAGGAATTCAGATGAGTTTTATTTCCCAAGAGTCTTGCCTTAGTTTTGCTCCCCCTTAACCCTTCTCACAAACCCTCTTACAACTGCCCCCTACACCAGGCCCACCACTCGACACCCACACAACTCGTCGCACAGTTGCGCTGGCGCCTTTTCCGGTTCCCACCTTCTGGTTCCTCTGTTTTGCCATCAATGAGTCTGAAACCTCCCCTGAACCTGAAACTTCCTCTGCTATTAAATCACCCTCCCCTACAGAGGTTGTTTGCCCCCAAGCAACTGCATCTGGGAATTTCTTCTTGAGAACATTTAAATCCTCCCAAGTAGTTGATTCAGCTGACAGGCCTGTCCATTTCACCAAACCTTGAGGAATGGTAGAACTGCCCTTTTTGACCACACGTTGGTCCAGAATCTCTTCAGGTTGTACTGAAGACGCATCCAACTCCACCATTTTTGGCAAGACAGTTGATTTTACTTTCCTCTAGAAGGTCCAATCAGTATGCTACCTGTCCAATGTGCTCCAAGACAGTGAAAGGTCTATAAAATTTAAAAGCCAACTTGGGATAGGGTCAATTAACTACAAAAGTCTGAGCATAAGGTTGCAATTTCAATAATACCTACTCCCCCACCTGGAACTGCCTGTCCTGACGGCCCTGGTCTACCTGCAACTTCATTCAGTTCTGAGCTGCTACCAACTGTTGTTTGATCAATTCCATATGCGCTGCTCGTTCCTTCAACATCTCACCCACCGACACATTTTCCATGTTTTGCAAAGCTAGCACTGCACCATAATTGGGTTCACAACCATACAACACTTTGAATGGAGAACACCCCAAAGACGAGTGATAATTGGTATTGTACCAAAATTTGGCCAAGAGTAACCAAGCCTTCCATTTTGCCGGAGATGCATGGAAAGTGCACCGCAAGTATATCTCCAAACATTGATTTACTCGTTCACTCTGCCCATCGTTTGAGGATGATACGTGGTGCTATACATCAACCTTGTGTCCATGACCTTGAACAACTCCCTCCGAAACTACTTGTAAAGACCTTGTCTTGATCCGACACAATAGTATGTGGGACCCCATAAAGCTTGACAATGTGCTCTAAGAACAATTTGGCTACATTTTGAGCAGTGAATGGATGTCGTAAATCTATGAAATGTGCATACTTCGAAAACTGGTCCACTACCACCAAGATTACATTGCAATTGTCTGAACTCAAAAGCCCTTCTATAAAGTCCATTGTGAGATCCTGCCACGCACCCTGAGGTATAAGCAGGGGTTGTAACAGCCCCACCGGGTGAGCTCTTTCTCTTTTGCATGCTGACATATTCCGCACTGCTGCACATAGCTTTCCACCGCCTTCTTCATCCCTTCCCAGGAAAACAACTTCTTAAGACGTTGGTAAGCAGCCTGAATACCGAAGTGACCGCCAATTGGACTAGAATGAAATGCATCGATAAGCCTAGTCTGCACTGAATTTTCTCCAATCCAGATCCGACCTTTGATCTTTATGAGTCCTTGTTGTAATTCATACCCTTTTTCATCCGGGCTGTGCACCGCTAGCTAAGCTAACCTTTTTTGAGACGTATCATTTATAGCATACGAGTTCAACACTTCTTGAAGCCAAACCGGTCAGACCTCTATCACCATTTGTAAAGCCATCAAATGACCTATGTGGGACAGAGCGTTGGCGGCTAAGTTGTCCTTTCCTTTCCTATAAACAATGCGATATTGCAACCACATTAGCCATGTCATGGCCTTCCTCTGCATCTCAGTTTGGAGGTGTTGTTCATCCAAGTAACTCAGACTCTGATGATCAGTTTTTATTATAAACTTGTAACATCCCAAAAATTTGAAATTGAAAGTGTGAAGCATTTGAATTATTTTTGCAATGTATTTTATTTGAGTTTGGATTTTTATGATATTTTTCTGAAAAATTTGGTGAAGGTTCCAAAAGTTAAAAGTACCAATACGAAACGAACATATTTAAATAATAGAGAACTAAAATTTTAGATACGAATCTGAAAAGATGATCCAGTATAAGGAGGGTGAGACTTAAATTAATATATATATATATATAATAATAATAACAAAAGTAGAAAATGACATTATATATATCCTAAATTTAAAATACCAACATCCTGAATTCAAATTCAAGTCAATAAGTGAAAGCCAAAAGAATATTAGGATATATTCCAAAAATGATTAGCCCAAAAGTTGGATGCAAAACTTAAAAGAAAATATAAAACCTTGAATGTCATGCAAATATTGAAATCAGTAAAACCTAATAAAATTTTTTTTATGTGAATTAAAGAAATGAAAATCTCAATTTTTGAAATTCTCCTCTCTCTCTCTCTCTCCTACATGTGGGCCCCCTTTTCTTCCCTTTTCTTTTGCCCTTTTTCTCATTTCCCTCACTGCCAACGGGACCCACCCCTTCCCTCTCTCTTTTTTTCCCCCTGCACGGCACACTCCCTTCCTCCTCCCTTCCTCCTGTCCCGAGCGCCGGACCCCCCCCCCGGTCCTCCTCTCTGCGTTGGCCGCGCCACGCGACACGGTCCCCGAATCCCACTGCCGCTGCCCCTGCCTCCCTCAGCACCGAGCGCCCGCACGTCGCACCCTGTAGCCACGCCCAACCCCGTGCCCTGCTCCGCCGCCACTGCCCGCACGCCGCCCGGTCGGCTCGGGGTCTTTAAAGGCGAGAAAGCCCTCCCGTCCGCCCCGCCTCACCTCCACCTTCCTACCACCGCGGGAAATCGATCCCTAAGGCCTTGTAGTTCGCCGGCCGCTCACTTCTTCCGCACCTCCGGCCATCGAGCGATCAGCCGACTGAAGCCATCCCCGTCTAATTCCGTCGGCATGCAGCATCCTTGTGGGGTCACAAACTCATCCCCACCCCCAATTGGAGCCACGGTCCACCGCAGCCCGCCGGCACCGTGCACTTGATTGCGCTGCCGCAAGCCCTCGCCGCCGGCCATTCTCGGCCTTCCTCTGGCGAGACTAATGGGGTGTTAAGCATCACTCTATATCCCTCTTGCTCGGGCGCACATTAATTTCACTCTTCTTCTCCTCGGTCGCCGCCGTCCACTTTTCACCCCGCCGCCGGCCGCTCCAATCGCCGCCTGAGCCGCCTCGCCCCTTTCCGGCTTGCACCACCGCCCCCCATGACCTACACGCCTTCCAAGCAACCCGTTTTGGCTGTTCCCCAACCCCCTCCGGCCGCCGCTCGCCGCCGGCAAGGCTCCTCCCCATCGGCGCCATTTTACTCTGTTTTGAGCCCCTTCCACAGCTCACCTCTTGAGGAGTATTACCCCTCTTCAATCAGTCTTACATGCCTGCCCAGTTGGTCAGCAGAGTGCACCTAATGTTCACACAGGCTAGGTACTGGGATCAAATCCATCGGCTGCATCTTTTTCTCGCAGTTTTGTTCCATTTTCTTTGTAGCCCATTTTAATTAATAAAAGTCAGGGTAAATTTAAGAATAATTTAGAGAAGTTGATAATTTAACTAGAATGTAAAATCGATTATGTAAGGTTTAAATGTGGGATTAGTTATCGTAATTAATGCATCTTTGTTATTTAAATCTGAAAACTTATAAAGGGATATTAGTAGAAGATGGTTTTTGGTATAAATGCCCCAAACATCACAGGAACCTTAGTTAGAATAAAATAGCAATTAAGCCCATATTAAAGTAATTAGCCAACAAATCTTATTAGGCTGTAAATGAAATTGTTTAAGATTTGATATTGGTTAATTACCATGTATGCATAACTAATGTGTCTTTATTATTTAACTTAATCCAAATATTAAGTGTAGGCAATAATAAAAGAGGGTTCTAAAATTAATAAGCACCCAACCAAAAACACATCCAAGTTAAATTTAATGAAAATAAACTTGACACCCAATGTAACTATAAATAGCAAGCCCAGTCATCACCTAATGTACATATATACGATATTTTCTTTACAACTTACTTTGCACTAAATAACCACCGGAGATACGCAAATTAATAACAACCTTTAATAAAAAAGGGTGTCTTTAAGCAGAGATGTCATGTTAGAAAGATATATATACGTGGAAAATATAATAAAGTATAATAAAGTAATCCCTAGGTCATTTGTAAAAAAATAATCCTATGAATATACCTTTATCATAACCCCTCCCTTGACCTCTATCTTGACAGTTTCCTACCATTCCCCACTTCACTCCAATCACTACGACACCGTCAATACTTTGCGTCCGATCAGCCATGTCTCAAAATCACATGTTTAATCTTACTAAAAAATAATAAAAATAAAATAATAATCAAGTTCAATTGGGATTATTTGGATTTATTTGGATCTTTTAAGCTATTTGTTTTTATTTGAATTCAGTTGCTTAGCACGTAATTAGAAATTGGAGTCCGGAAGAATCAAGGATCAAGCGAGGGCGAGATCGAGGTGAAGATAAAGACCTGAACCTCAAGATCGACAAATGAGAAAGCTTTGAGTGAGCTCAAGACTGCGGTAAACCGCGCAAGGCGAGTCAATACTTTGATCATGTTGATCCTACGTTTTCTGCAAATTATTTTTGTTTAAATTATCAAATTGCATGCTGTTATTTTATATGCAAATACATGTTTAATTTAATATTCTAGTTATATGCCCATTATTTAACTTGATTAATATTACATCTCCTTTGGAATATTTGAATGTGTCAACCTTGTCGCCCTAGCAAAATTATAATGGTAACTTTTGAAAATAAGTCCCTAATTATACGCAATGCTTAGTACTGCATAGATACTCGGGGGCGCTGAAATGCCCCAAGTCTCATTGTCATTTTTAATCATGAGAAACTGGTTTGGACAGTCAAGGTGGGAATGACTGGTATATTTTGACATGATTATTTTATGCTTCCAAAAATCCCAACTTGCTTAATTATCTGAGCGGATGATTTGGGGGCTGATATGTGGTGCAGTGGAAGCACAAATTATGGAGTGTGGTAGAACCGCTCAGGTAATCCTAAGGACTGAATCTTGTCATGACCTCCTATGTAAAACAGTACAACCACAAGTCTGTAAAGTACAACTTGGCTAAGTAAATTTATCGACACCCCCGGACTCATCTCACCGGTAGTGGACAGGAGTGGATATGCAAGGGCAAGGGGAGGCCTAAAGGGACACCGAGTGGAGGGTGAAGTTTTCTAGTCATACTAGCGCTGAGGGGAGTGGATCCCGAATAACGCTAGTAGCCGTGGGGAACATCTCGTGCGCCGTATGGGACCCACCGCAAGTGGGAACGGCCCATAGAGTGAGATGACAAAAGGGACTAGATACTTTGAAAAGTCACTGTGATGGTCTGCTCAACTGCATGACTAAGGAATCGTGTGGGGCAACGAGTTGATTGTCTCTTGTGGTGAAAGTGTACAAACTCTGCAGAGTCAAAACTATTCGAATAGCCATGCCCACGGTCAAGGGCGGACATGGGAACTTAACCAGATATAGTTCTATTTCAAAAACTTTGTGGGGTGGAACTGGAAAAGTGAAGGGCAGTGGAAAGCCCTGATTTGAATTATCCTGGGTGTCGTCCCAGTGGTAAGTTAATCGGCTATAACGCTGAAAGATGCTATATGGTGCAGATGCCATGTAACGGTGGATGGAATCTGGATCGCTATTATTATTGCATTCTCTACACATTATGTTTTTGTTCAAAACTGCTAAGCCTCAAGAAATTTTTATGTATCATATTTCAAGAGTAAAATGTTTTTCCCTTCTTACAAAATAAATATAGGGAGGAATAAATAGAGTCATGAGTAGAGGAGACGGGTGTTTGTGGTAAAAACATAACGATATTGGTGGACCCATATCGTTCATACAAATGAAGAGATAGTGTGAATTCTGGGAGAAATAAATTGTCGGAGCCTAAATAAATATATAGGCTAGATAGATGATTTAAATGATTTTGGAGAATTAGGGAGTGCAAAGATAATTGCTGGATTACAATACTGATAACCAATTCTTGGGAGATGTTGGTGATAATGGGATTAATAGGATTTGATCGAATGCTAGATGGATGAATTGAATTTTTGGGAATTTGGAGGAATAATAATAATAATTAGAGTATAATCTTGATCAATGACATTCTTAGTGGATGTATACTAGTGAATCGTAGATTTGATCACTGATATTCTTGGTGGATGTAAAATAGTGAATCGTAGACTTGATCATTGATATTCTTGGTGGAGGTACACTAGCGAACTAGTTAGAGATAAATAATGGAAAATAAGATTGATTATTGGAAGGGCAAATCGTGGTTTCGGATCAATGACCAAAAGGATTGAATTGTTAGGGAGTCCTGATACAAATGATATCGGTGGATTTGAAAGTAATTATGTTAGAGAATCATGAGGATTCAGGAGTGAGGAGCTGATGAATAGTAATTACAAGATTGGATTATTAGGAATTCTAAATACAAAGTATGATCGGTGGATTAAATAAATGATGACACTTGCTGTTTGGAGTTTTAGACAGCACTCGATATAGAAAGAGAATGATCGGTGGATTAATCAAATGATGTCACTCGTTGTTGGAGTCTTAGACAACAATCAATAAATAAAGTGTATTTTCGGTAGATTAAGTCAATTATGGCAACCGTTATGTGGAGTTTAGGTAGCAACAATAATACTATGATTAAATAATAATAATGCTGCTAAAAGTGATTTTTGGCAAATAAAATAACCCGAGCCTCTCCTTTGATAAGCCATGCATACTATTTATTTGTATTATGTGTATTGGCTCGCGGAGCACGGTGGTTAGTGTGCTCACACTCGCTCTCATAACAAATCCAGAAGCAGGAATCAGATCACTACGCTTCAGCAACACTATTGGCAAAGAAGATGAAGATGTCAAGGGCTAAGTCGCGAACCTCCAGTTGGCTGCCTGTGGACATGTCCTGAAGGTCCCACCTGTGTGCCTCGTTCTTTCGCTGCTGCAATTTAATGATTTCGGCCTAATCGGCCCATGTGTAAGTTTACTATTATATTTACGCTTCCGCATGATATGAACTTTGATATTCAGAACTGTAATCTGTGAGCACTATCTACTGATCCAGGGAATAGTGCGGTGGAATCATAGAGGAATCCGGATTGTAAAATCTGGGTCTGACAAAACTCCCCTCGCTATAGATAGGTTCTCCACTTCTCCACAGCCATGATTAGCGCCAGAAATTCCTTCTCATATATAGATAGCTATTGGTATTTAGACACCAGTGCTTTGCTTAGAAAAGCCACCGGGTGTCCGCACTGCATCAATACAGCTCCTGCTCCACCCTCACAAGCATCAGTTTCCACCACAAAGGTGTGCTTGAAGTTGGGTAAGGCCAGTACTAGTGTAGACATCATAGCCTGCTTCAACTGACCAAAGGCAGCTTTGGCATCTTCATCCGAAGAGAAAGATCGTTTCTTCAGGAGGTTGGTCAAAGGCTTAGCGATGATTCCATAATTGCGGAAAAACTTCCTGTAGTATTCGGTAAGCCCAAGGAAGCCATGTAACTCCGTAACATTTGTGGGTGTCAGCCAAGCCAAAATAACCTGGGTTTTTTTGCGGATCAGTCGCTACACCCTAATCAGAGATAATATGTCCTAAATACTCCAACTGCCTTTGTGCAAAAGTGCATTTGGATCACTTAACATAAAGTTCATGCTCCCTCAATTTTTCCTAAACCAGTTGCAAGTGTTTCCCATGAGTGCACAGATCTGGACTATATACCAATATGTCATCAATGAAAACCAATACAAACTTCCTCAAGTAAGGGCTCAAAACCATGTTCATAACACACTAAAAGGTGGCAAGTGTGTTGGTTAAACCAAAGGGCATTACCCAGAATTGGTAATGGCCATGATGTGTCTTGAAAGCTATCTTCTCTTCATCTTCTTTACACAATCGTATTTGATGGTATCCTGCCCGCAAGTCCAACTTTTAGAGTCCCTACCAACTCATCTAACAACTCAATGATCATTGGCATCCGAAACTTGTTCTTCACCGCGAGCTCATTGAGCCGTCGATAATCCACGCAAAAACCGCCATGTTCCATCTTTCTTTTGAATCAACAAAACTAGAGAAGCAAATGGGCTCATACTTGGTTTGATAACCCCTAATGCCAGCATTTCAGAGACTTGTTTCTCAATCTCATCCTTGTGCAGCGGAGAATATCGATAGGGCCTAGAGTTTACCGGTGTTGCCCCCAGCACTAATGGAATAGCATGATCGTATTCTCGGTTTGGAGGCAAACCCTTGGGCTTTGCAAACACATCCTGATATTGTTGTAGAATAAACTCAATCTCTGCTGGGGCTAGCAGAGTAGGCGTTGTCCTCAACTCCTCTGCCATAGCCAAAGCCCACACTTTATTGTCTGTTTGCCACTTCAAGTATTGTTCAACCGACAGCTCTTGCAATTCACCTTTCTAACCGAGACCTGACCCCTTTCAACATTATGCTCTGTCCTTGGTATTCAAACTCCATGGTTTTATTCTCTCAATGGCAGTTCATGGGGATGTGCACCTTCAACCAATCCATTCCCAAAATGGCATCATAAGTTCCCAGGTCTAACACCTTCATATCAATTGTAAATGTATGCCCCTGAGTGCACCAAGAAAGTTTAGGCACCTATTTATCACATACCAACACTTCTCCATTAGCTACTCTCACCTACATCGGCTTCGTCAACTGTGTCACACAAGAAATCCAACCCAAGAAGTTGGCATTGACAAAGCTGTGGGAACTACCCAAGTCAACTAGGATAAACATCACTTGATTGTTAACCAGTGCCCGAATCCGCACAGTCTCTCCCTCCTCCGTGCTAGATAGGGCATTAAGTGACAATTTGTATTGCTCATTATCACTCCAGTCCACCCATTCCAATATGTCCAACACAGCATCAGAGAGCAGTTCATTTAGTTCTTCTACTACAATGGCTTGTACTTGAGCTTGGACCTTCTTTTTTGCATTGCAGATGATGGGTCAGTTCATATTTCTCTCCGCATTGGTAACATAATTCGTTGGTGTAGTGATACCCACATAATTGCCGAGCCTTCCACAACTCTCCTTGAGCTAACTTCAAAGAAGTATGAGGATGTTCTAATTGGGTCAATCCCGCCACTTATTGAACTCTGACTGTTTTAGTCTTCCAGCTCTTACCACGATCAAGAACATCCTGCTAGACTCTAACGAGAAGCACTACCCGATCTACTACCTCGGGCACTTGGCTTTGCACCACTCCTCGAACCTTTGGCTTTAGGCCATTCGCAAAATGTGACACAAATAGTTCTTCATCGTAATGTGGATTATACATGGACACCTCATACATCAACTCCTCAAATTGCTGCTTATATTCTACCACCGTCCCAATTTGCTTGAGCTCTATCAGTTCATCCAATGACATGCGGTGGTTGAATGCCCCGAACTACAACTCCACCGCATCAATGAACTATTCCCAACCTCCCAAAACTTGCTGAGCTTTGTACACTTGTAGCCAGCGGGCAATATTTCCTTCCACATGCATGGTTGCTACGGTCACCCAAATCGCCTCTGGAATGTTGTACATCATGAAGTAATCCATGCATTTGTCATGGAAAATCCGAGGATTCTCTCCATCGAATTTGAGAAACGTGAGTTTGGGTAATGGACTCCTCAATCCCCCTCTGAAAATCACCAGTTGATCGTGGCCTAGACCATGGAGTCCCTTGCGGAACTTCAGCCAAACAGTTGGCGTGCCTTCCCCAGGTGAGGGCCTAGCCGTATCTCTTGCCTCCGCCCACACGCCTCTAGGTGGTGCCAGTGTGAGTAGCCCTTGGCCCACCGCTGTAGACACCCTCGGGCCTCCCAAACTCATTGCCCCCATCTGATCCACGGTGAACCGTGCCACTGCCTAAGCCGAGGCCTCCAGCCGCCTCTCCAATAGCTGCTAGTCTTTGATGCTTTTTTCTACCGCCTTGGCCATCAAATCCATTTGCGTGGACATTTGCTGTTGCAAGCTCTCAAACGCGCCCATCTGCGTGACGAGGAGGTCGACACTCTCCTTAGGCTTCGCCAACTTATCCTCCACCCTGGCCTCTGCCTCACCCATCGCTGCCACGACGAACTGGGTCTGAACCGAGGGACGAGGTGGTGCCATGACGATCAGTCACCAAGTTGAGCCAACTAGAGTATGGGGATTTTACGGAGATCGTCGGATCGAACGAATTCAACCCAAGTTCTCCAACCTTTCTCTGGGATTTTATAGCTCAAAGATAAGTGCCTCCCCAATCAGAACTGACTCTAATACCAGATTGTAATGTCCCCTAGCCGTAGCTCCCGCTGGGCATGAGACGCAGCCTAAATCCACACCAACTTTTCAAGCAAGAAAGGAAGAAGAATGAACAGAGAAGGCACAACCGAAAATGCATTCAAGAATTCAAATGAGTTTTCTTTCCCAAGAGTCTTGCCTCAGTTTCGCTGCCCCTAACTCCTCTCACAAACCCTCTTACAATTGGCCCCCACACCAGGCCCACCACTCGACACCCACACAACTCATCACACGGCTGCGCTGGCGCCTTTCCCAGTTCTCGCCTTCTGGTTCCTCTGTTTTGCCATCACTGAGTCTAAAGCCTCCTCTGAACCTGAAACTTCTTCTGCTATTACACTCCAGTGTTGTATTATCGATCCATGGAAGGATCATTACGTTGTGAGCCTTACTTGAGTGACGTTGACCACGGCACCAAATGGTAGCTGTAGTACTCTTCCCCCCCTTCTCCGCTCCGCACCCAAAATTTCCCATGCATGTGAATGGTATGTAGCGTTCACAATTACTTTATTGATGAATAGTATGAAAGTGACATGCATGTGAAATAGGAACCGCCATTTTCACAGTCTATAACAAATCACCATCCTGAGATTAAACTTCTGAACCAAACTTACTAAGCAATCTACAGCTACCACTAAGCTTAGGGCCTGTTCTTTTCCTCCGAAACTTGCAGCTTTTGGCTTTTGCTACAATACCTAACTTTTAAACGGAGTATTTTCTCAAGATGGGGTCTACAAGTTAAACGATGTATACGTTAAAAGCCCAACATATGTACCAGTCAAAATCGCAAGCAAGTATCTCTCTCTCTGTAATATGTACCGTAAACAGCCAAAATTCAAAAATTTCAGCCAAAAGCCATAAGTTGCAGCCGTTGCCAAACAGGCCCTTAAAAAGGAACCATCATTTTCTAGCCAACATTTTCCACAGAAAGTGACATGCATGTGAAATAGGAACCACCATTTTCCACAGTCTATAACAAATCACCATCCTGGGATTAAACTTCTGAACCAAACTTACTAAGCAACCTACAGCTACCACTAATCTTAAAAAGGAACCACCATTTTCCAGCCGACATTTTCCACAGAAAGTGACATGCATGTGAAATAGGAAACACCATTTTTCACAGTCTATAACAAACAACCATCCGGGGATTAAACTTTTGAACCAGACTTACTAAGCAACCTATAGCTACCACTAAACTTAAAAAGGCCTACAACAAAAGAACGATCCAGCCGACATTTTCCAAAGAAAGTCATGTTTGTTATTTCCTGGTCTTTGCCATCCTCCTATTCTTTGAGCCGTAGGTCTCCACCCACTGAAAGGACCAGTAAGTAATTTTTTCTGGAAACATGCGCATATTTCTTGCCTTCCAAATAGTCCAAATCATTGCAGTTATTCCAACAATTATTGTCCAATTGCATAGAGGGGCCAATTCACCCGAGGTGACCATGGTGTCCCCACTATGATCCTTGAAGTGGTTGCTTCGTAAGACCTTCACATATGGCATGCTTATTTTGGTGTCGTTGTCTCTAACAATGACATCAACGTGTTAATCAGTCACCATTGTTCATTGAAGCGTTGAAAGGGGAATCTCCACAGGCATAGTTCATTGTCAACAGGAGGCAATATGGTAGAGGTTACTACCTTACCGACAGTATATACCCAAAATGGGCTATCTTCGTGAAGACAATATCGCTCCCATAGACAAAGAAGGGTAAATTATTTGCACAACATCAGGAAGGGCAAGGAAAGATGTTGAGCGAGCATTTGGGGTATTGCGAGCTCATTTTAACATCGTGCGTCGCCCAACATAGTTGTGGCAACGGGTTGCTGTTGGCAAAATCATGGAACCATAAAATAATAATATGCTCTCTCAACCACAATCTCTCCTATGTTGTTATTTAATGCTCATATAAATTATTTAATGCTTTGAATCGACTCCTAAGTAGAGTCTAGTTTCATGTTTTTTTTTGTTGAAATCGACCTCTTCAATGTATTGAATCGATCTAATGCTTTCTCTCTCCTCATTTGAACCGGCTAAACATAACATTGAAGATGGTCTAAGGAGCTAATATGTCTCCTCTTACACTCTGCAGCACACGTCTGAGACGTGGCCTCACCATTACTTCTCAACCTCATTTCCTGCCCTATTAATTACTCCATCCAATCATAAAAGAATATTGTTTTGGGTAAGTGCAGTCAAAATTTATAAACTTTGCTTATTAATATCTTTCAATATTTAGATTGAATACATAAAAATGGTATGTATAAACTTGTCTCGAAATGAATTTTCATAAAAATATAATTTTATTAGTTTTTATAATTCTCTTAGAGCAACTCCAGCAGTAGCCCTCAAAACAGGGCCCCTACTTTTTATTTGAGGGCTCTCCCTACTTTTGAGGGCTCTGTTTTTTGGGCTACACTCCAGCAGGGCCCCTACTTGAGCCCTCAAAAGTAGGGGCTCCCTTCAGACCCCCCAGGAATGAGGGCTCGAGGGGGAGATTTGAGGGCCCCCTACTTTTGAGGGCTAAGTAGGGGCCCTGCTGGAGTGAGTTTTTTTTGCCTCTCGGCCCTCAAAAGTAGGATGAGGGTTCAAGTAGGGGCCCTGCTGGAGTTGCTCTTACAATAGAAATTAATGGTTAAAGCTGTGTTTTGAGAACCGTATATGTCAATGCCCAAAACAATATTCTTATATGACTAGGGGGAGTATTTGTCTCGTCTGCCAAATCTTAGTTTGACGTGGTAACGTTTCCACATCTTGTGCTTCAACATTCTTTTCCTTAATTTCTCTCAAGGACTACATCGTTTTAACATGACATGTTCCTCCCTCCCTAAGTCCCTTTCTTCTTTTTCAACTCCTTCAAAAAAGGACAACATGGATCGATCCTCACTCGCTTTCTTCTTTTAATCCTTCCTTGCTTGCTTGTCTCAAACACGCACGCGCGTATTCCGGTCTACAGCCTCTACCAGTATCAGACAGTCTAGAACGACGGAATGTTTTTCTCCTTGTCCGATGGTTGTGAGACTAGGCTTGCTTCTGGAACAACTAAAAATTTGTCTACATAAATCATCATAATCCAATATAAAATGGGGGCAAAATCAATCCAGGCTTTTGCGTAGCTTGCCAAGTCAACTGAGCATTCCTATCTGTACTTTAGCCTATCAACAATCACGCGCTGTCTGTCTGTAGAAACCAACGACAAATTAACCAAAATGACTCAGCCCGAAATTCATCACTGACTGTTGGTATTTACACAACCAGCTTCCCTCTGTAGTACATTACAACTAAACAAGCTCTCAGTGATTGGTCCAAAACTCCAAACTGGGCCATAGCTACCAAGGAAAGCTTACGAAGCACAATGGTGTAGTGATGCCTTGCCCCAGAGGCCTGAAGCTCAAATCGGCTTCCAGACAGTGAGGACCTCTTGGAACATCTCCAGCATCAGCTCACGATCTGCGTGGTGGAAGAAGCTATTGATCACAACTGATAGCAGGGGAAAAAAAAGACAGGATACTTGCATTATTAGTGGCTATCCTCGGGTCCAAAAACTCAACATCAATCGTAAAACGCCCATGGGACATCGCATCAACTTGCCAGATGAAACACCCCTGAAAATTTCAAAATTTTTGAGCTTTTTCCTGGAATTTTTGAGTGATTTTCGGCCACTTTCCCTTTTTGGAAAGTCGCCTCGAATCCCGCTTTCCTTTCTGGGCGCAGCCGCATCCCTCTGCCGCTGGCGCCCTCCCTTTTTCCGCCTTCTCCTCTCCTCGGCGCCCCTCCGCTCCTCCTCTCCGTTGGCACCTCGCTCCCTCCCCGCCTCCTCACGCACGCGTGCGCGCTGCGCCCGCGGACGCACCGCCTCTGCGCTCGCGATCGCGCCGATTCTTTCTCGCTCGCGCCACGCCGACGCCGCCGGTCCGGCGGGCAGCTCCGCGCCACGCGTCGCCCGCTCGCGCTAGTCCCACCTATCGCCGCCGCTTATCCTCCGCGCGCGGAGCTCGCGGCGCCGTGTTGCTCGCCAACCGCTCCCGCACCGCTTCGCCGCCATTACACTCGCAGCGCCCGCCACGCCCTCCACTCCGAGGTGACACCCGCCGCCTCGTGACCCGGCGTGCGCCCGTTGCCTTCTCCCCGAAGGAGCTCCTCCCTCCGCCCGGGTATAAAACCCCGCTCTCAGTTTTCCCCCTCCTCTTTTGCTTCCCGACCTCCACCACTGCTCTCAATCCCTCCCTGCCACTCCCCAGAATTCCCCAGATCGGCCGATTGAAGTCCCATCGCCTCCCTCACCGTCGCCGCTCTCCCCTGCGCCGGTGTCCCCACGAAGCCCCTTTTCTTCTCCTGTCCTCCATTCCTCGATTCCTTTCACCCTGAGCATCCTCACTCCTCACTGATTGCTGTGACACTCTCCTCTAGACAGGTGAAGTCTTGCGTTGCGCCGGCGACGAAGCTCCCTCTCGGCCGCCGCACCCTCCCCGTGGCCAGCTTACCCCAGGGACTCCGAGCTTCGACCGCCGCCACCAATGTGAGCCCCGGGTTCCCCTGTCGGTGTAGCCGCCCCCGATTGGACCATCTCACCGCCGGTGACCCCCTCCGCCACCAAATAGCCGAGACACTTCCCTCCCCCTCCCGCTCTCTCCTTTGTTTCCCTCACCTCCCGAGCCCCAAAATGGATTCCCAACCCAAACCCTACCGGTGGTGCCTCCTTGCCATCGGAGCCTTTGCTGCCGCCGAGAGCGAGGCGCCGCCATCCCCGCTCTCATTGCGTGCGTGCAGCGGGAGGAAGACGACGATGACACGGCTCCATCCCGGCCGCCTCCTCCCATCCGTGCCGCTCGGCCGGCCGCCGATGGCGATCTCTCCCACCGCCGAATCTTCATAAACTCCCCGCCTCTCCTCCGTCGGATCCGCTCGTACCTCTTCGGTCCGCCTCCCTCTTGTCCCAGCCGTCCGATCACGCCCCCTCCGTCTTGATCTGGGCCGCCCGTGCTCGCCGCCCCTCTACCGTCCGCCCTGCCACGCGTCGACCATCAAGACCGCGGGAGCGCGCGCGAGCGTGGGCCGCTTCTTCGGCCTGCTCCATCGCCCGAGCGCGCACGCGCGCTTGAACCGTGGGCCGGGCCGCACTGTGGCAAAGTGGCCGGGCCGCACTGTTCACACCGATTTTTCCCCGATTTTCCAATTTCCAAAATCCCAGAAAATCCAAATAAATCCTAGAAAATCACAGAAAATTCCAAAAATTCCCAAATTTCACCACTTTGCTCCAAATAACATCCTGGACCCATTTTTGGCCTCCTTTTCCTCAAATTCATCCCAGATAAATTCCTAAAATGTCTCATTTGGAGATTTATGCATTTTACTCCTTTTTAATAGATTATTTTTCCTCGCTTGATTAGACTCAAGCCGGACTTATTTCGTTTTATGTGTTTGCGCTAGTTTCGGAGATCCCGGAAGTTCAAGTGCAGTCCCAGGATTCAGGAGCTTCTACGTTCGAGCTCGCCAAGATCGTCCAGATTTACGGCAAGTCACAAGTCCTTGATCATGTTGAAATCCCATGCCATTTAATTATGTTATTATGCTATTTGCATTATGCTAGTTGTGAAATGTTAGTTCAAAAGTAAAATAAAATGTTTAGAATGACTTGCTATGTAGCTAAACCTACCACCGACAAATGCCATGTTAAACTTGTAGTCAAGCCTTTGTAACCCTAGAAATAATTATTTGTTAATCTAGATAATTGTAGGTTATTATTATCATGCAAAGTCTTTACACTAATAAGGTTGTGGCTGCGGGCCAATAGAATTTGGAAAACCCGACTCTAGGGCAGGGTGGTATGGGACACCGTGCCCTAGGGCGGAGTATGTCGATGCGCAGGATAGGGTAAGGGGGGCTGTGGTGCGCCGCAAGACGGTTTTTGCCTGCCTTTTACCCTAGGTTGCAGGTCGCGGACCTGGCAGGGGGTTGCGGTCCCCTGGGGAAAAAATGTAAGGATCAAACCCTTACGCTGAGCAAATGACATGGTATCCGCTCAACCACAGGAGTTGACTTGTCAACACTGGTTTAGTAGCTGCTCAACTCGATTGAAACTCTACAGGTGTTGAGGAGTAGGTGTTTGAGTATCAAGGGTTAGGCAGCCGTGTCATGGTGCCTAACAACAGAGAGTTCACTCGAGCGGACGTTAGTTTTCTTTTGTGGGTGTGTGTGTGAGCCACACCGAGTGGATTCTACCGGTAGAGCCTATATAAAGAGTTGAGCAGTTGAAACGACTGGCTTTCTTAACTCTTTAGCGGAGTTAAGGGATCGTGTGGGTAAAGTCGAGCAAACTCTGCAGAGTCAAATAAATGGTATTCGAATACGCCGTGCTCCCGGTTATTGGAGCTGTGTCACTTGGGTGATTCCAGCAGCGAAGCTTAAGTAGTTTTGTACATGCTTTAACTTGTTCAGTCGGTTAATTAACCTTTCATGAAGAACCCCTGAGATCTTGAGGAGTAGTTTTGGGTCCGTCTTATCAAAATATTTGCAAATAAAACTGCATCCACTCAAAGTAATAAACCAAGTATACTCCTTTCCTTTGTTGATCCGTGCATGTGGTAAGTTAGGATTTTCCCTTGTGATTTGCTGAGTACGGGGTTGGAGTACTCAGGCTTGCAAAATCTACAGATACCAGAAGAAAAGAAGGCAATTCAAGATTTCGTGTTAGGGTTGTGACCGCACTCAGGCTTTCCTGTGATGCCCTTTGTGGTTCTTCTGCAATGTAAGTATGTTCGGGCTTGCTCGCCCGTTTTATTGTAAAAATTAATCGTTAGGTCTTATTTCAATCAAGCTAACTCTTCTTAAATGTTCGTAAGCAGGTATGATACTCGTTCGGTCCGTAACCAAACTCCTGGGTGGTTGCGGATTAGTGGCGCTCCTGTTCCTCCCATAAACGGGGGCGTTACACCAGACAAAGTCATCGCTGCTTCGGAGAAGCTGCTCGAGCACTATCAGAAGGGATAAAAACAATTGAGTTTGCTGAGCCTGTGAGTACTATCAGCAACGGTCACTGTAGCCATTACAGCAAAAATATGAATGGGGAAGAAAATAAGAAATGAGTGACAGACATGCATATTGAAAGCCTTCAGGCTCTTAATGCTCGAGAGTTTCAAGCTATCAACAATCAATTTTTTACTCAAGGAATATGATCTTATGTTCATTTAATTTTTATTGTATGAAGCATGCGATCCACATCCCAGTATTACCACCATATTTTCCAGTTGCTCAAGATTCCAGTTACTCACTATTCCTTTACATTACAAGGCACATTTCTTATTCTTCTTGAAGCAGCTGCAATGTAGCAACTGTGTTGGGCTTTGGAATGTTCTCCCCCAAACTAAAAACACTAAAATAAAATGGAGCACCCAGGCAAACGTTTTCCTAAACAGAGACAGGATCTTAGAAAGGCGAAGTTCAAGCTAACTTTCTCAAGAGCATCATCATTGTGGGCCTAGATTGAGCTTCTCCTAAATCACACGATTCTTTGGATCCAAACGACACTGTTGTGCAAGATAACCGTGAGCCAAGGGCTAAGGATCAGAAAATTTCTTCTTCAGCCTATTGTTCCATCTACTTCTTTCCTAGAGGAATCTGATGACCACAAGTAGGTTCTGACTCTCTTGACTCATTTGTGACCAGTCATAACCAAATGCTACTATACTTACCTGGTACAGAAGGAAAGGTTTAAAAAAAATCACATCCAATTTACAGATGGCATAAAAAATGATCAGATCAAGTGTTCAAGTTTGGACATGAACAGGCACTCACTGTATAGCCTAACGATTGGTGATACAAGGACCAAATCGCTGTACTGCAAATGCACCAAAGGTCCAACCTTTACCGTTTGGGAATGTGTAGAACAGTCCGGCCAAGAATCATACCAGGCGAGACGCGGAGCACGAAGCGGGCGAGTGGCTGCTGCTCCTTGGACAGCCGGCCGGGCTCCGGGAACAGCCGCACGTGAATCGACCTGCTCTTCACGACAGATATCTGTTTTTTCACCACATCAACTGGAGCCCAGACTCACAAAATGGCATCAAATTGCGCCACTTTCCAACCAATTGGCCCCAAAGCTCCACCAAATCGCAACTAAAATTGCATCGAGTGGGCGTCGGATTTCGTGGAATTGGGGCATAGGGGATGAAAAGGCGGGACCTTGGAGGGAAGGGGACGAACCAGTTCCAGATGCCGAGCTTGAAGGGGTCAGAGCGGCGGTAGGAACAGGGGCCAAAGGTGTCAATGCGCCGCTAAGCGAGGCGGGAGATGGTCTCCACGCGGGAGTCCGGCCCACTCAGGCCGCCGCCGCTCATGTTCGCCGGAGAAGGCCCACTCAGGACATTTCTACTTGCTAACTTATGTGATGTCTTGGCCAGTTATCTGATAACCATATGTTAAAATGGTGTTAGTAAATTGTCTAATTTTCAATCCTTTACATACAATATCCTTTTTTTGGGGCAATGATTTGTTGACTCGATACTCAGTTTTGATTCTCATGCTGACACATTTTAAGAAAGGAGGGCTTATAAATAAAAATAACTAGTGGTATTTAAGGTACTTTCTTTCTTTTAAGGTAAAAAATCACATAATAATTCTAAAAAGAATCCTAGAAAGTCTCACATTAATCGAAAGAAAAAGGAAAGATCTCCACCACTTATTTTGGTGGGACTAGATTATAATAGTATAAATTAATCATATATGTGAGGTGTTTCAATGCCTTTCTCAAAATAATTTGCACAACTTTTAAAGCAGAACCGTATGCTTACCCCTTTGTATGCTTTGTGATTATTGTTATTTTTATTAGAGTGGAAAGCAATGAAGCAATACTCACCATATATAGATATTAGAGTTATATAACAAATACAATTGTATTTCAATTATAGAAAGTAGAGTTATACATCAAAGACAATTGTATCATAATATTTGTTTGCGTAGTTGCGTGCATAAATCTGCTAGTTGTATAGACGAATATAAAATGAAAATTGTTATCTGTTTAAAAAAATTGAGGATCAACTCAATGTTATAAAAATCGCCCTAAAAAATTGAGAAGATAAACTATGGAGTTCACCCTTTAAAATTTCGAGTTTTAAATGGGAAAAGACAAATATACTACGAACAATAATTTTGACATTTTCTCTTGTTTCATTTTCCTTTTAACTTATAGTACGCTAGGGATTTCTATTTATTTCGTTCTTCGTTTCTCCCGACACAATTGGAATTTGCACTTGAAATTTAATAGATGTTTTGTTAGTTGCTTTGCAAAATTTTTCATGTTAATTTGGTGCTCAAACTAAAAATGATGTTAACAAAAGGTTACTGCTAGAGTAGTTATTTCCCACTACATGGCCATCCTAAGCCATTTTCTAGGGTATAAAGAGGATACACACCACAAGCGTACCACACTCTCTCCACCAGTAAACTTTTTCAATGATGCAGTAAAATTATAAATGGATTTTGCAAGAGAGAACTACAAGATGAAAGGGTGTAATTAATTTCATGCAGCTTTGCAGTACTACATATTCATGGCATGAAACATTATAATTAATGAAAAACTGAACAAATGATTAAACAAAAATGAAGTAAAATGAGCAAAACAGACATAAAGTTGCACCAGGATCCGAACCCAGGTCGCCAGATTCAAAGTCAGGAGCGCAAACCACTACACCATGAAACCAAGGCCCCACTCATTTCGGCTTGAGTTTCTGGACTCTAGTTTATTTTTGCTATTCCTAAATTTTGTTTTTCTGGTTTTTTGACTTTTTTGCGGTTCTTTTTTCTTGTATTCGTTTACATTGTTTATAATTGGCTAACCTGTTTTTTCTATTTTTAATTTTTTAAATTTAATTACGCTAAATAAGTCAACATCAATTACAGTGTAATTTTAACTAGTTACAGTATAATTTAAGCTATAAACTATTTTTTTAGCTAAATTGAGCGGGCTGCAATTCGACTTGTCTGTGTTGCTTATATGTAGGTGTCTTATTTCACTGATTGCGACGGGAGGCCTTTTTTAAGACCAATAAGAGGCCACTTTTGGGAGGGCCAATGAAATTCTCGCGTTTTTAGAAGGAAAAAACTAGTGTTGATGCTTCTTCGTTTCTTGTAGTCCACTATTGATTGTTAGGGCTTACTACTTAGTTATTCTATGCACCAAAAAAGGATCATTAGTTACATGTTTTTCTATCAAAAATCAATGCCCCCATGTTTGCTTGCTTCAATTCTAAAACGATGGAGGCATGCACTGGTAAATATCCCATGCAAATATATATAATGGTCCAATATAATTAGGCAGATGAATCACAAAATATCGGAACCGATCATTACATGAACGACCGTTGTTGTAATTGCAGTGCTAGTGGAACTTGCTATCGCGGCTTCAATTCGTTAAATCCAGATTTTCAGCATGATCAAATTAATATGCATATATAATTATATATGTGTGTCTCATTTATACATACATTATCGAAATTTGTATCTATGTATCATACATAGAACGCCCAAATCAATCATTCACGTGTTCGTACATATCTCACAGTCATGCCGACGGAATTTGTGTTGTACCAATAGGTTACGTGGTTTGCTGGGGTACACCTTTTTCAGCAAAACTTAAGAATGTTAAAGCAATGTAGTTAATGTTAGGTAATGGAAAAATATGTAACAATCCAAAAAAATAAATCAAATTAAAGATTAGATATAGACATAGACTTGAATATTATGTAGGGAAAAATCTTTGATTTAATCTATGTTTTAAGTTAAACATATTTGCCCCGCATAATATTAACTATTAGGTGCACCAAAGTGTGTGTAGAAAGCCAGCATTTTCCGTACTACCAGTAGTACATATTTCCACTTCTAATATACCACTTAAACAAACATGTTACACCTTTTTATCACTTTCGGTATACTTAAATACTAATTCTAAGATACTCCAATGCGACATAGTTAAAAACTTTTCATTGAAACCATTTATTTTTGTTATATACCTTTCTTCATATGTAAAAGAAGTTGTCGATGCTCTAATATCAATCTTACGTATAATTGTTTGGATTCGGGAAAACTCTAGAAGACTTGGTGTATGCACATGCAGAATAGAGACACGGGAATTTTCATACAGGTTCGGGCCTTCTCTTGATAGAATAATAACCTACGTTTTGTGAAGCTATTGCTCATAGAGAATTACAACCGAGAATAATGCGAAATGCCTAGCACTATCTCCTGCTCTAATGTCCTCCATCCTTTCCTCTCTGACATCAACTTTTATATAGTCGACGAAGTGGTGGCCGTTGTCCCATGCCAAAACACGCCTCACCGCTTCGGATCATAACCGTTTGATAGAAGTTACTATTAGAGAGACGTAATGGCCAGTTCGCCTTACAATGGTTGTTGTCAGAGAGATCTGTGCAGTTATTAAGAATAAACGCATGTTCTAACCACCTTGTCAGACGACCCCACGATGAAGTAGGTCGTTGTAAACAAGCTAGTTGGGAATATGTCGGTTGTAGAAAGACCCACGACCACGAGATGTTTGTAGGATATTTTATGACTACATGGTTGTAGAAAGACTTACGACCAAGAAGTAGTCGCAATAAGACTTATTACGACTATATGGTCGTAGAAAGACTTACGATCAAGAAGTAGCTGCAGTAAGACTTACAACTATGTGGTCATAGAAAGACTTACGACCAAGGAGTAGCCACAGTAAGACTAACGACTATGTGGTTGTAGAAAAACTTACGACCAATGAGTAGTCGTGGTAATACTTGCGACTATCTTGTGGAATCTCTCCCTTATTGATAAGGGGTATACTTGGATAATATAATGACGTAATAATTAGAGGATTATTATATCCTCGTCATCTAGCCCCTAAGTTCAAGTGAAAGTAACTTACTTGAGAAAATATGTCCTAAATAGGTTTACAAGCACGGGGTGGTCGTAGAAGAAAAGATAGTCAAAAGCAAAGCCATCTCGATTTTCTTTGACCAAAATCAATCTTGGTTAATAAGATAATTTCGCTTGAGTTGTAAAGACATATGGACTTCAAATAGAGGAATTAATGAATTCCGATCGATTTCTACCAATCCGTCCTTTGGATCAGTTCCTGAGATAACCGTTTGGTTCCCGAGACGGATAACTCACACGTTTATAAAAGCTTGCCTTAGAGTAATTTTTGGTTTCCTTACTTTTCCTTTCCAATCTAATATGCTTTGAGCATTTTCGATATTACTCCGCATTGAGGAGAAAAATATCAAGGATGCTCCTCTTCGCTCTAAAGAAGGTGCAGTCGGAGAAGGACAAAAAGAAGAACAACCTAACTTCTTCTCTACTTTCTTTAACCCTAAATTTGTAGTGGGATCTTCAACTAATCGAGTTCTAAGTCGACTTCCACACCCAAAAGATCTTCCCAACAAGGGGAATATTTTCGACGATGAATGTCTCAAAAGGGTGTGGTGGAGCAAGGTCGACGAGCTCAATCAACTTGGAGACTCCAAGTAGGTACTCGCCAAGTTTGCTCGTGGGAGCATGAATGTAAGTATCGAGCACTTAGATATTCGTATTTGGTCTTCTCTGACCTCTCACCGTCCTTCTTTGTTTAGAGAGTGTTAGAAGATATGGCAACTATGGCTGAATGCCACAGACAACTCATGCTCCTACGACAGAAAAATGCCGAACTCTCCAAGTAGGCGATGGAATGGTAAGTCTCTAGCTTATGTAGTTGAATTCTATTTCGACCACATGTCCAGGCTTTCATGCCTGCATTTAACCTTTGCAGGTCTAAGAGTGACACAAAGGTTTTAGCTACTGCGCTTGATAATGAGAGGGTCGATACACAGTAGCTAAAGAAAGAAAACGTCGATCAATCGATAACCATTATAAAGGCTAATTATGCAATTACAGAATTGCAGGAGAAAATAAATAGTAAGTTCTGAACTTAAGACTATTTATTTGGTTGTCTTTCTGGTGTTCTTCTCACTCTTTTCTTTTGACAGAAAAGGAGGCTGAAGCGAGTAAGTTCCAAATTGAGGTTGAAGAAAAGACCAAGGTGATTAGAGAAATTACTCGTATCAATAAAGAGACCATCTAGAGAATGAAGCTACTAGAAGAAGAGCACTAAGTTGAAGTCAATATGCATAATGCTCAAATAGCAGGTAAGAAAAAGCTTTACCTTTAACTAGCTTTCGATAACTAGTCTTGCGATAAGCATTTTCTTGACCATTGCCATTCTGTTTGTAGAAGCTGTGGTCAAAATAAAGCGTCTCTCAGAAGTCTCAACTCGTTGTCAAGAGGAAATGAAGTCGATGACTGTAATCCTTCATGATAACGTTGTACTTCTCAACAATCTACTCGGTGGGTTTGGTGTAGAGAAGATGGGTCTTTCCGAGGACATCATAACCGCTCATGCAAGTATGATCAGACTACAAGTGAAGGCTTTAGAGGAGCATCTATCTACTTTGAAGACCGACCAGGCTGAATCAATTCGGGAGGTAGTTAAAAGTGTTGTAAGCTATGCCTTGGTAAAACTCAATGCCTGTGACCTGAACCTCAACTTTTGACCAATTGATCATGACTTTGGATGCTCTAAAGTAGAGGTAGCACGTCTGATCGAGGAGGCTAAACCCTTTGGTCGAAAGGTCGCAGAGGAGATGCAACTTGACTCCTATTCTTCAGAGTATTTTGTAAATGATAACTTTGTAAAGACTTACGTTTGGTTGATGAAAGACTTCTTCTTTTTTCCTGCGATTCATCTTATTGAGTAGTTAGTAATCGTAAGACAAAAAAATAAATGAAAGAGAATGAATTTACGACTAAGAAGTAAAGTTATATGAATAACTCTATCCTAACCCCTAACTATTTATTTAGTTTATATAGATAAATTAAGCAAATAGTACAGTGTAAAATATGCAGAGAGCAGAGTAGTCATCGACCATCATTGTTGAATTTGATTGTCATGTTCTGGCAGCAAAAAGTTAGGAATGAGTCGACACTAGGAAGTTACTTCTAGTGGGCAGGACCACGTGCAGAGAGGAAAGGCTTCGACTAGGTGACGTTACCCCCCTTCAACCAGGTTATCAAATCGAAAACATAAACGATAAGAGGATTAAAACTCGGAATCCCTTCTCAAACATTTGCCCAACACTTTCATAAATAACGCAATTGTTTTATGTTGATAGCAAGATTTAGGAATGGATTGACACTAGAAAGCTCCTTTTAGTGGGCAGGTACACATGTAGAGAGGAGAGATTTCGGCTAGTGGTGTTACCTTATCTGACCAGTTAAACTAATTGGATGTATTAGAGGTGGTCGAACTAATATAAAAGAAGCTCTACTAAACATACGATAATAAAGATTGAAAAAAATGAAACTATATTGAAAAGGTAGAAATGTTTACACGTAAAATTTGTGTAATTGATCGATGTTCCAAGAGTTTGAGAGAATCTAGCCATCCTCCATAGTAAGTCATATAGAGCCTAGTCGTGTGACTTCGACTATGGTGTAAGGACCTTCCCACTTGGGGAAAAGCTTGTTCTGATTAGACTGGGATTGAAATTTTCTCAATACTAAGTCACCTACAACAAGGCTACAAGATTGGATCTTATAATCATAGTACTTACGCATAGCTTGCTGATAGACTGCAGATCAGATTAAAGCTTGACTCCTCTTCTCTTCGAGCAGATTGATAACATCCGCTCGGAGTTGCTCTTGGTTGGAGTCGTCGAAATTCTTGACTCTTGTCGACTGTATCTTTAGCTCTAGGGGAAGCATAGATTCAACCCCAAAAAGAGAAAGAATGGAGTCTATCTTGTTGCCTGACTAAGAGTCGTGCGAATTGCCCATAAAACTGAAGGAAGTTCTCGTACCCAATTCCCCGAGCGCTTTACAAGCTGGTCGAAGACTTGAGCCTTGATTCCTTGCATTATCTAGCCATTCGCGCACTTGACTACTCCATTACTTTGAGGATGAGTGACTGAGGTATAACATAGTTTGGTATCCAATTTGTCACAAAATTCCTGGAATTTTGCACTGGAAAATTGATTACCGTTATCTGTAATTATTCGACTTCATACTCCAAATCGAGTAATCACGCTTTTCATCATAAACTTTTTTTGTGGCCTTTGTTGTGATCCCCGTCATAGGTTTGGCATTGATCCATTTCATAAACATGTCAATAGCTACGAAAAGAAACTCGAAGCCCCCTAGAGCTCGTGGGAACAGTCCTAAGATGTCAAGTCCCCAGGTCGCAAAAAGCCACGAGAGAGGGATTGTTTAAAGAGCCTGAGCCGGTTGGTGTATTTGCCTACTATGAAACTGGCATTGTATACACTTCTTAACCAACTCTTTGGCATCATTGAGGGCTGTTGGCTAGCAGAAACCTTGTGGAAAGGCTTTCTGACCAATGTTATGTAAGAGATGTGTGCTCCACAGATACCCCTATGTATATCATTAAGGAGTAGTAATCCTTCTTTCTATGATATGCATCACATGAGAACCCCTTGAGTACTCTGTTTATAGAGTACTCCATCGACCAAAGTATATGTTTTGGCTTTGCGGGATAGACGATCGGCTTCAAGATCATTGTTGGGTTCAGAACCGTTCTGAAGATACTCGTAGATGGGAGCCATCCAAGTATCCTCGTACTCGAGGGATGCTGTCTTATTCGGAATTGTCTTTGGAGCATTGACCAGAGATGGCTTATAGAGCTGCTCCAAGAAAACTCCTGGTGGTACTTGTGATCAGGAAGAAGCTATTCGAGCCAACTGGTCTGCGAGAAAGTTATCCTTTCGAGGGATGTACTATAACTTGAAACCAAAAAGTGCTTCTCAAGCTTCCAAACTTCTGACAAGTATTGTTACATGGTCAAACTCAAGCATTGATACTCTTTGCCGACTTGATTCACGACCGAGAGTCTCCTCTCATGAGTAGTTGACGAATCCCGAGCACTTTAGCGGCTCGTATGCTAGCCAACAAACCTTCGTATTTGGCCACATTATCAATAGCTGGAAAGTGTAGTTGAATGATATACTTTAAGGTCTGTCCCACGAGAGATTTCAAGACCACCACAGCCCTCGAGCCACTTAGAGTAAGCGACCCATCGATGTGCATCATTCACTGGTCATGGGAATCGTACTGTTGGGGATCTTGAACGGGTTCAGCATTTGTCCATTCGATGACAAAGTCTGCCAAGATCTGGGATTTAATGGCCATTTGGAACACAAAATGGAGGTCGAACTCCCCAAGTTCAACTGACCATTTTGCTATGTGCCTCGCTATTTCCCTATTCTAGGGGACATCTCCTAAGAGAAAATCAGATGGCATAATAATTTTGTATGTCTGAAAATAATGCCTTAACTTCTCGAAGACATGAGAAGGGTATATAAGAGTTTTTGGACCTGAGGGTAGTGCTCCTTAGGCCCATATAAGACTTCACTTACATAGTATACTAGTCGTTGGACGCCTTCACATTCTGTGACTACTACAATACTTATTGCCTGTGGCGTGGTGGAAAGATATACTAAGAGTGTCTCACCTAGTTTCAGAGAAACTAGAATAGGAGCACTTGCAAGATATCTCTTGATATTCTCGAATGCATTGTTAGCCTCTTTCGACCACTCGAAACCCTCATACTTCCTTAGAAGTTTGAAGAAAGGAAGTTCTTTCTCTCCCAGACGTGCAATGAAATGACTCAGAGCCGCCATGCAGCCAGTGAGTTTTTTGAACTTCTTTCTTCATGGTCGGAGGACACATCTGCTCGATGGCATTAATCTTTTCAGGGTTTGCTTCGATACCTCTTGTCGAAACAAGGAATCCGAGCAATTTCCCTTAAGAAACTCTAAACACACACTTCTCAGGATTGAGTTTTAAGCGGTGCCTTTTGAGGTTGTCGAAAGTATTATGCAGGTCTAAAACATGATGATGCTCTTTATGACCAGATCATCAACATAGCCTTCCAAATTTTGGCCTATTTGATGTATAAAGGTCAATTGCATCAAACGTTGAAAAGTTGGACCAACATTTTTTAAACCAAATGGCATTTTGACATAGCAAAATACTCCAAATGGCCTGATAAATGCGGTCTTCTCTTCATCTTTCGAATACATACTAATCTGGTGATAACCAGAGTATGCGTCTAGAAAACTTAACATTTCACAACCAGTAATATAGTCAACTAATTGATCAATACGAGGAAGCCGGAAATCATATTTTGGATAAGCTTTATTTAAATCGGTATAGTCTATACACATGCACCACTTACCATTAGACTTCTTCACCATTACAGGGTTGGGCAACCACTCTGAGTGGTTGACTTCTCTTATAAAGCTTGCTTTGAGTAGCTTGTCTAATTCTAATTTGATAGCTTCCCTTCGATCTGGTGTAAATCTCCGTAATTTTTGTTTTATGGGCTTCTTATTAGGCCATAGAGCTAGCCTGTGCTCGATCACCTCCCTGTGGACTCTGGGCATGTCGGATGGCTGCCACACAAACACATCTGTGTTTGCCCGGAGGAAAGTGACAAGGGTGTCTTTCTATGTGGGGTCGACGGTGACCCCGATGCGAACGGTCTTGGAAGGCTCTGCTGGGTCCAGAGAAATCTCCTTGACGTCTTCGTTTGGCTTTGACGTGGCTTTAGGCTTTAAGTGCTTGCTCGAATGCAGCACCTTGGTATTTTCTCGAGTTGGTAGTTGGCCAACCAACTCGAGGGACTTGAGGAGCCGAGTAAGGTAACGGAGATGGGGGTGCTGCAGACGGAATGGTATTTTGCCTAACTTTCAAAAAATTAGGTGATATTAAAGTGAACCTATTTTTTATGGTATATTTCAGAAGTGGCCTTATTTGGATGGTAAATAGACAATTATTTCTGTATACACACACACACCAGCAAGGTACTTGCGTATGTGCAAGATGATGTATGTATGTGAATGAACTACTTAAGACATATGGAAACAACTCAGTAATAAGGAAGAAGAATCGATCTATTTATATTAAGTAGACAACGATGTAGTGAGATACATATGCAGAAATTAAGCTCACAACGAAATGCTAGCTGAACTGACCAGTTCCAAATCTCAGTACTGAAATGATCAATAATCAATACTCTCTCCGGCCTGCATGTATAGTCCTATCTAAAAACTAACCACATGTAAAATGGCCAGTCAAATATATATACTCGTATAGATGATCAGTTGTCAATATATAATTAGTAAAGAATCCCTATAATCCTGATCAAATATTGTTGTTGTTGGAGCCAGAAGAAGTAGGCTGGTGGAAGAGCTGCGTCGACGGCAGGAAGCTGCTCAGCAAGCTCCAATCGACGATGGCAGCAAGCTCAGAAGCAGCAGCAGCTTGATTCTGGACAATACAGCTGCTACTCTGCGAAACGTAGCCTTCGCCGTCGACGGTTGGGCTCTCGAGCGGCGGCATGTCGGAGAAGAGCGCCTTGGACTCTGCCAAATTATGATCATTAGCCAGCACTGGAGTGCTGGCACTGCTTATTAGCCGTGCGTTAGGGTTGTCGTAGTAGTAGTTGGGGGTGTTGCAGGTGTAGCTGCCGGGGTAGCCGTAGGGTAATCTTTGCTGCTGCTGGTTGGGCATAGGCTTCTGAAACGCGCGGCAAACCACCCATCCTTCCTCCTGATAATCGATTCCACCAAATTTATAAGCTCAGTTGCAGTGTGTTGCAAATTAAGGCAATGAAGTAACTAGAATCTATGTGATTATAAAATACGAGATCTTTGAAAGGACCGATTAATATCGAAGTGAAATGAAGAGTTAAGCGTGTTTGCCTGCGTGGGCGCGTGCTCGTTGGATTGGAGGCGGTACTCGTGTATAATCCAGTCGGTCTTCCTGCCGTTGGGCGCGCGGCCGCGGTAGAAGACGAGCGTCTTCCTCATCCCGATCACGCTCGTCGATGACGACCTCAACGCCGACGACAGCACCGGCTTGTCCCTCCCCGTGGCCTTCCAGAACCCCGACGCCGTGGCCCGGTTCGTTCGTGTCCCGCTTGGGTACTTGCGGTCCTTGTAGCTGAAGAAGTACCACTCCGTCTGCTCCTCGTGAGCCCCGTGCTTGCACTTGTCTGCATTCCTAGGTTGCAAATTACTAGCTAGTACTACTAGCTACTCCTTAAATTAAGGTTCAAGAAGATGCATGCGGATGGCTCATGTCTATTAATTGAGCATGAAGATAGTGTACAAACCTTGTAGATCCCATGGCTCAATCCTGTATAGATCGACCTCCTGGATGATGTCCAGGTCGATCTTCTGCGATGCAACCTTCCTGGCAAGGTAGTACCCCACAAGCTCTTCCTCTGTGGGGTGGAACCTGAACCCTGGGGGCACACATGAAGACTCCATTGCTAGCTCGCTGATGGTGTTATGCCTCGGTATTCTGCTGGTCTATCTGCAGCTCAAAGCACGCAAAAGCTAGCAGCTTTAATTTCAACTGATCGGTTTGGGAAATATGCTAGTGTGCAAGTATATCTGGACAGGAAGGGCCAAAGGCAGAGAAGGAAAAGCTCCTAGAAATAGGAGAGCTCCTAGAGGCTCATGGATGCACTCATGCAACATGACCTAGTTAGTGGTTGCACAATACCTAAACAAGCCGTACATTCATATATCTCATTTGGAGGAGAAGAGCACACGATTAGTAGTACCCAGTACTATTTTGATTTCAGATAGGCATGCATGGACTACCTGGAATTAAGGCTAGCTTGCTCAGCTTGTGAAACACCAAAGTAGCTAGGAAGAAGGTAAGATGGACAGTACTAGTTCGCGGACGGTATGTGAAAGCTTTTTGGAGGGTAGAGAGTGTGCATATATGTTCCTTGGAGTGCACTTCAGGGCTACTCTTACTCGCATCCACCATCATACATACTAGTACTCTCCTCTCTCAACTACAGGCTACAGCCTTCGCCACACATCGATCGAGTTAATATATTGGAAAAAGAGAGAGGAACTAAATACGTATGGCATGCATCTAGAACTCGATCGGTCAGATGACGAAGCTAGCTACCTTCCTGAGACAATTCAGATAGTACAACTAACGAGTCATGCATGCATGCATGCGTAATATGTTTGCTTGGGTACTCACCAAATTAACCTGCAGGAGCTGGAGTTATGGCTTCTCAATCTTATACAAGTCTAGATCTCGGTGATGCCAAGAATAATTTGTTGGGAGCCAGAGGAGCTTGGCGACCTATTTATACACGACAAAAGCCAGCTTACAAGTTCAGCTGGGATAAAGCTAGTTGAATCTGACAATGTAAAGATCAGCTTTGCAACTGCTTAGATCAGCGTGGATCAGTGGAGATCTGCAGCTATAGCGCGTGTACGTAGAATCTAGCTAGAGAGAGAGAGAGAGAAGAAGAAGCTTGTTTGGTCGGTTGATAAGTCCTCAAGCGACCACCACCACTAACAATGTGAAAGGGACATTAATCTCCCAGTTGAGTTGAGAGTTGAGACTCGAGAACAAACAACCTCAGCTAGCTACTTACCTACCCATCGTACGCATACTCTCTGACCTGCAAAAGAAAAACACTAGAGAATAAGTTGACTACCTAGTTTCATCGTCGATGATCATTCCCAACACGCATGAACAGAAGAGAAGAGAAGGTGAAATTGGAATACGAAACTCCTAGTAAATCAGGATAATCGGAAAAGAGGCCATAGATCATAGAGGTTAATCGAGAGACGTTATATTCCTGTTTGACTCCTCTCTCTACTCTTTTGAGAGCACAGAAAGTACTCCTCTAATTAACAAAGAGGAGGCTAATTAAGCTTGGTACATTGCTTATGGACAGGACAACTAGATATAACTATATGCATTAACTAGATATAACATGATGCACCATACTCTTGTCGATCCTTTTTCCCGCCGTTATATTGCGCTTTAAGGCTAGCTTTTGATACTTAGAACAGACGCTAGCTAGCTAGGTTCTTCTTCGACGTGATGATGATTTGTTTTGGCAGGCAAATGGGCATGACGTGTACGTATGCGTGTGGAGCCCACCAATCAGGCACTCATGCCATTTTGGTGGGTCCACCTCAGATGAGCAATACCACCTATGATGGTGATCAGATCATCCTCGGGAAGCACACCCCTACATGCCTCCTTGTGTAGCTATTCTCGCCTCTTCCAGTAGTATAATATCTAGTTAATTGTTCTTCTTAGGCTCGGGCTTCTGAATTCTAGCTTATTTTTCACTATTTATAAATTTTATCTTTTTTTTTGGCTTTTTTGAACTTTTTTGCTGGTTCTTTTTTCTCGTATTCGTTTGTGTTGTCCGTGATGAGCTAGCATAATTTTGTATATTTTTAATTTTTTTAAATTTAATTACGCCAAATAAGTCACCTTCAGCTACAATGAAATTTCAGCCGCTACAGTGCAATTTCAGCCATAAGCCACAGCTTTGCAGCCCAACCTAGCGGGGCCTGCTGGTTGTCCCTGTCTGGCTTGGTGAATGTAATGCTTCTACTCAAATTATCAGATAGGGACTGCATGCTGGCTCTAGATGCACGAAATCTGCAGTGCATCAAATGTAATCGAGTTAATCCAGATTTCGAATGAGCTCTGGACCTGCAGCCGCAGTGGCAATTAATTAAAGAAAGTGTTCTTGCTTTAATCTTATCTTCAGCTAGCTAGCAAGCCCCACTAACACTGACCAACCAATCAGCTAGCTCCAATATCTCCTATTTTGCTTATCTTCCAAGGCTTGGTGTGGATAGAGTTCATCATGTACAAATTCATCCTCTCACTCTCGGATTTATTCATTGTTTTATACAGATTTGAGTTTATTATTGTGTTATACTAACCGATGGACCGCACGATAGTAACCAGTCTAGCTAATGTCCCGTGGCTAATAGATATATTTTTAAAACTAATCGGTAAATGCAAGAGGAAAGGAAAAATGTTCGTAATCTATAAATATTTTAGTATTTTGTAATATCTACGTACATGCCTAGATAAATATATTAGTAAATAGATCGCACGATGTCGTGTACATGACATTGCTGTATGACGGGAAGACAGATATTTTAATTGCTGTAGGAGGGAATTAAG
The DNA here is from genome assembly GCA_036346575.1 of Dendrocalamus sinicus. Taxonomy (NCBI): domain Eukaryota; kingdom Viridiplantae; phylum Streptophyta; class Magnoliopsida; order Poales; family Poaceae; genus Dendrocalamus; species Dendrocalamus sinicus. The sequence continues at coordinate 1,628,944 of CM070670.1, forward strand.
GTGAAGTAATACTATGAGACCTCCTTACCTTTAAATCCTTGTATGAATCCTTTTGATCAAATCATAAAATCATAACATGCAAAGATGTGGTTGGTTTATTTTGACATGTGTCCTGAGATTTAAATGGTCTAATATGGGTCTAATAAAGATGATGGAGTCTTATGGAAATTTCTTCGAGAGGGAAGCTGGAAATGTCCAACATATATACGTAAAATTTAGACCTCCCTCTGGAAGGCTAGCTCATGCACAGAACCAGATCGATCGAAGGCTCCAAAGCACGCAACGAACCAGAACGAAGGAGGGAGAAGGCTCGAATTTTTTGTACGGATAATCTATTTTTTATTCAAAATTACAGAAATATACCCGCGGGAAAATTTTTTACAAAAATAGGCTCCAGTCGCCTAATGGTTGGGCGACTGAAGCCTTCGCTAACCATTGGGCGACTTTAATCCATCGCTCTACCCTCGGCGATCGCATCCGATCGCTTAACCATTGGGCGACTTAAATGGAGTCGCCAATGGTTGGGCGATCGCACTCAAGTCTCCCGTGAATGTTTTAAATTTTTTCAATTTTGTAGTTTTAAACTGGTAAAAAATCTACTGGAGTTGTAATAAAAGTTTATGTTCATTGTATATTATAGGTGTGCAAAAAATTTTGAAAATTTTTTTTAGGAACGATTGACCGTAGAACGATCGGTACATACGATGGTAAGTGATATTTTAATGTTATTGAGAATTCGTGTCTCTGGGCTAGGATTGGGTTGAGGAGGATCGATAGGCCCAACGGTCGATTATCACGCATGCAGTTCTACATACAAACCATCGTAATACTCTCTATCACAAGTTTTATATATCGATGCAATATAAACAACTAGTCTGAAAAGATAAAATAGCAAAGTTGTATATGGCTTATATATACTCATTTAAAAGGTTTCGATGAGATCTACAACTTTTCAGTTGACACAAAATCCAAATTCGAAGGAAAACCAAGAAAAAGGGTAACAACAGAAACCAAAAACTTACGACGCGGGTTTAGGTCCAAAGATGGCCGATTTTCGGGGTCTTGGAGGGCGACAAGCGCAAGCTGGTCGTTTTTATTGGATCGGGCTCGTCGTTAGCTTTCCAACGAGTACAAGAACGTCGAAAACGGACACCGTATGCAAAAGTTATGCCCGTTTTACTGAAGGTGTGTCGGAAACAGACTGAACCTGCTATAACTTTTGATCCCGTAGCCGAAATTACTCAAATTTTTTTCTAGAGGCTGTTGGATGTATGAAGAACAGCTCCACCAATTTTCACTTTTTTTGGCGAAGATTTGATGCACTTTCCAAATTCTCAGTAAATCAAAATATTACTTACCATCGTTTGTACCAATTGTTTTATGGTCATTTGTTCCTAAAAAAAGTTTCCCAAAATTTTTTACACACCTACAACATACAATGAACATAAACTTTTATTACAACTTCAGCAAATTTTTTACCAATTTAAAACTATAAAATTGACAAAATTTAAAACATTCACGAGGTCTGAATGCGATCGCCCAACCATTGGGCGATCAGATGAAAGTCGCCAATGGTTGGGCGATGGATGCGATCGCCGAGGGTAGAGCGATTGGATTAAAGTCGCCAATGGTTGGGCGAAAGCTTCATCGCCCAACCATTAGGCGACTGGAGCCTATTTTTGTAAAAAATTTTCCCGCGGGTATATTTCTGTAATTTCGAATAAAAAATGGATTATCCGTACAAAAAATTCGAGAAGGCTCCAGATACATATTGACTAATAACAGCAATCGGACGGTCGTGGGATGACGATGACGGCATAACGGAAAGGTTAGGTTAGGTTTTCTCGAGCAAATTCTTAGCATATCAATGATCAAAGTTAGACATTTTCAAAAAATTATTAATAATAATAATCAAAGTTTGAAAATTTTTGATTGTTACGATTCCGGAACAAATCTATATATTCACGTCAATATCGATGGAAGAGCTCCTGTTCAACACGCTACAGGTCTGTTGATACATCTATCCTATCGAACTGGATGTGGATCGATCCATCCATCCATCTACGCGTGACCGTGACGGTCGATGTGATTTGATTCATGCATCGCCCACGCAGCGAGCAGTACATTTTCTACGGGTACCAGCAGGAAAATATCGGCAATGTCGGCAATAAAGAGAGCGAATGATTCTAGAACTTTTTCTTTATCAGTTTTTAAAATTTTTTGTAAGTGACTATATTGGAGTCATCATATTCAGATTACACAAAGTAAAATCAGTAATCTTTTTCTAAGGTTGGTCAAACCGTCGTGGATAAGCCAGTCTGACCATAAGCACAAGGACAGTCTAACCATTAGGGCCAGTTTGACCAGTCCCTTATTGTGAGACCTAAAAATCTTTCGAAGCAAAACTCAAATATTGAGAATTTACTCAAATCTTATCCAAACACTTTCAAACTTTGCATGAAACTTATTCAAGACATTATTAATTTAAATCAATCAAGAATCACGGGGTTCTTGGACTCAGGTTCACTAAATTGGAGAAAATCAAATCTAGGCTGCAAGTATACTAAAAACCCTAGAAAGTAAATTACTTCTTACTCGTGAGGATATTAGGAATGAAGTTTTTCAGATCTATTCTCACATGTCCTAACAAGCTAATTTAAGAAAGAATTCTAACTAGAACTTCCACAATCCTGAAATAACAAATCTTGCTGAAAAACACTCATGAAACCAGACATAATCTTGATTCTTGCCATAGAGGTGATCTAGATGGGTAGCGATTGATCAGCTATGATCTTCTACTGCAGCTTACTCATTATAGATCACAGTAAGACCAAGAGAAAACTCAAGAGAGAAAAAATCACATAAAAAACACAAGATACTATTATTACTCCTATGCTAAGCAGCCCCCAACCGTCGGAGTAGCTGCGCGTCCAATCCTTCCTCCGAAAGCGATCACTGATTTCCTGTCGATGACATTCTGGTAATAATTATTATCTCTGGAATGCTCAATTCACTGATAGGCCTGTTGAATTATCTAATTGTATATCGTTATGTAGATGACTACGAAGTGCAAGCTCCAAGTGAAATATGCTTCCGTTGCCCTGTGCGCTGCTTGGGGCCAGGCGAATCCATCCGGACCTAGGGTCTTAGTGCACAATGTAACTCTAGCGTCATGTTTCGCAAAAGTGAATGTGGACGGTGTTCATGCCAATTTTAAGGTCGTCCCGCTGCAGATGCCCCTAAACAATGAGGTCATGACTATAGGGCAACCCATGGAACATTCATCCAATGGCCTAAGAGAGACATCTGTCTGAAGGCCCTGCATCGTACCAAGTCCTTGCTACAGTACCTACTACAGTATTGCTACGGTACCGGAAAAAATTGCCCTATTTTGTTTTCTGTTTTTTGTTATTTTTATTTTTCAGATTGAACGATTAGAAGACAGACAATTTGAGATAAAGTTTTTTGCTGTGCGCTATAATTATTTACCTATTCTGATTGCTATATGATCCTAAGATTCTCGAGAGAAGAGATGGAGTCAAGAGGGCCTCGTTTGTGCATGATAGGCTTGGTTTTAGTGGTTTGCCGGTCGATCTCTGCATGCGATGCGTGTTAACGGGGTCGGTCGGTTTTGCGTGCTCCCGTGAATTGAAGCACGCATGTCACGAACACATACACATTGTTCCTGGAGGTCATCTATTTTTTCTGACCATCACATCAGTGTCACTCTCGGGCAGGCCAGGCCTTTCGGCACTAACCAGAATTAATTCTCCACGTTGATCGAGACCTTAATTACCCATCGTAAGCTGCCTTTTCTCTCCCCTTCCTTCTACAGAAAGAAGATACATCATAGTGATAAAAGCACTTGGGTGCAATGGTTGAGATCAAGATAGAGCTCAATCCCCATCTCTGACATCGACGACGTCGACGTATGGCCGGTTTTAAACAGCTTTTGACCTAGTTTTTATAAGTAAAAAACTGAACAAAATGGCATTTTAAAATAGTTCTTATGAATTATTTATAAGAGTTATTGTAGGAGTTATTTTAAATAGAGTAGATTCTCAACCATATTTATCAATTCTATTATGAGGCTATTTCGATTTGCCTCTAAATATAGAATACACCAGTACTGATCTATACTGGTGTACCGTTCCGTATCAGAATATGTAATATGTGCCCTCCCCATCACTACTAGCATTAACATCAAATCAATTCAGAGCAGAGGATATCTATTATAGGGCGGAATCTTGCGAAGAATATGTCCCTGAAATTGGTAATCCAAATCTGAAAAACAAATCCCGACATTATGTTGAGCCTATCTATCTCCCCACCACCCCCCCATTAATTAACGACACAAGAATAGGAGAGATAAGCTAGAATCTTGCACAGTATTTGAGTGCTGATCACCCAAGAAAGACACGACAGGATCCAATCTTTACCCTCCCAAGTTAAACTGAAGAGGACAACTAAAATAATCTAGTGTAAATTGGCCAAAGATTGGATTAACGCGACTACGTTTTACTCGATCTCTCTCACAATCAATTAAAAGATACAATACTTTTAAACGTAGCCTATATATGTTCCCAAGTTTTCCCCCTCCATCAAGATATATCAGTGATAAAGCACTTGGGTGCAATGGTTGGAAGGATCGCGCTTTCACTGTTCTAATTGCAATTCAAGGCTCGATCGGGTCCAGGATCGACGAACGAGTAGCAGCAGCGGCAGCAGCAGCTTGTTACTCGCGGTTTTACACAGCAAAGCGAGAATAGATACAGGCCCCGATCATCAATCAGCTCACATACAGCATCATCAAAATTGAATAGTATGTTTCAACCAAACGTCAGAAGTAGCTACACCTTGATACAACAAATTAATCAAAAACGTAACCGCGGTTTGGCACAAGTACAGTAGCTAGTAAATGGCACAACATAAGCAGGGTAATGACCATTCATCCACTACGTACATGAACGAAACTTATTGCCATCTAAAATGTTCAAAGCTCCCTCCCTAGACAAACATCATTTTACTTTGCTGAATAATAGAAAACTATTACATGTCTACAAATAAGTTCCCAGCCTTTTCAATGTAAGGGCTTCAGTACCGGAGAGGGAAGTGAAACTGTCAATCAGACACTAATCTTTAACTTAATTGATCCAAAGTTCTCCGTTAGACCACCAGTCCAAGAAAGCAGCCACCAGAACAAAGGCAGAACAACATCAATCTTGCTTGCTACAAGCCTGGCGAGCACGATGCCTGAGTTCTGCCCTCTTCCATCTTACCATCAGCAGGCAGAGTGTCACAAGGGTGTTCACCTACAAAACAAGAGAAAATCTCCGATAATGAACTATAATCAGTGGTAGAACGACACACCGAATGAGACATGCCACGTACTTACCAAAATAAGGATCGTTATCAAAAGGAGGGGACCAGACCAGACGACCGAGATGAAGAGACCTTGAGGATCAAAGTAATTCTGGTTTGAGAAGCTCTTCCAGTGTTGTCCTAAGAATGTATTTAACCTCTCAGCAAGAAATACACCAGAAACTGCAACAAATCAAGCACAGCATGTAAATAACGGTGCTGGTTAAATTCATACTTCATATGAATGAAAGGGAAAGAAGTCAAGGATAAGGAAGGGGAAATTTCCATGGTGGAACTTCTCTCTCAAAATTCATTGATCGCTACCATTAGCATGGTAACTATGATATCATGTTGCAGCTTCTAAGACCGAAATATTCAAACTACTTATGTTTTACAATTTACATTGACGACAAAAACAACAGAAACAAAGCAAAGCAGGTCTTTCGCATATACCGCAGGAACTAGAAGTGGCGAGATTAACACTATACTGAAAACTCGCTTCAATAATTAAACCAACATCTTGTACAACATTCCTACCATTGCAGAATTCGGAAGCTGGCAGTGTTGGTGCAAATTAGCTAAGCTTTAACAGGTTTATACATGTGCGCAATGTGCTTATTTTGATGGTTTCAAGTAGCCGCAAAGCATAACGCATATAAACTGCTAAGTTTAGCAGCTCCACAAAAATATCAAGGAAGACTTGTGGTTGGTATAGTGTGACATTCAAACTGGTATGTTGTATAAGCACAGGAGGGGGAAAGACAATCAAAATTTGACGAATGATGTACACATTCCGTAAATATTATATAATGGTAGGAGAAGTCCGAAGGTCAAAAGAATGAATGGAGCTTGCCTGTTCCCTCTATGTGTTCCCCTCCCTATTACCTTCACTTGTCATCACTCAATTGGCTCTCAAGTGAATTAGTAGCTAATTAATTAATGTTGGTGATTAATTAGACTAGTAATTAATTAGTATAAAATATTAGTGTGAATAATTAGTATAGATCAATTAAAATAAATAGTAAGTATAGATCAATTGGAATTAATATATACTTAGTATTTATTCCGATTGATCTATACTAATTATTCACACTAATATTTTATACTAATTAATTACCAGCCTAATTAATCACCTACATTAATTAATTACCTCACTAATTTACTTGAGAGCAAATTGAGTGATGACATGTGGAGGGAATAGAAAGGGGAACACATAGAGGGAACAGGGAAGCTTCATTCCAAAAGAATAGCAAAACAAAACTTACATGTTAAAGCTGATAAGATAAGTTGGAAGTTTACGTTTCTCCTGGAGATGATGGTTACCAGCAGCAGAATGGCATGAAAACTTAGTATGCTGATCAACAAAGGTTCCTGAAGACACCAATGGAACAGATCAATCAAGGATTCAAGGTAAGAATAGAGACTAAAGACTTCATGATATGCGCTTAAGAGGGGAAGTTGATGGGGGCAATTCAGGATGAGCCCACATACAGCAATTGATACAAGCAAAAAATGATAGCTCTGTTAAAGCACCAGCTATTGAGTTTTGTGACTGTTACAGATGCCGTGTGCGTATTGTTCATCAGCCCATGACCTTAAGCAAGCAAGCGAAGTGAAGAAAGGACCATGGAGTTGAGATGTATCCTGCCTCTTTCTTTCTATGTGCTCAACATGAGAAGAAATAGAATCGATTGCCCAAGGAATCGAATCGATTGTAGGACTAGGTACTAGACCCAGGCAGAGGCAGATGAAGAGAAAACCTCTACCTTCCAGTCGACGGCGTGGAAGAATCCGAGGAAGGAGTCGACGGCGGGGGCGAACCCGCTGCGGAGGTCGGAGGAGACGCGGCCGAAGAGCTCGGCCACCACGTCGGCGTGCTCGTTCAGCGCCGACCGCACCTCCTCCGCCGCGCGCCCGAGCACCGCCGTCGCCGCGCCCATCTCGGTCTCCTCCTCGATCTGATCTGATCTGATCTGCTCTGCTCTCCTCTCCCCCTCTGGTGACGCAAACGCGCAGGTTCGTGCTAATTGGTGGGTGGGGCCCACACGTCAGCCAGCCACCAGAGTGTAAACGCTGTAAAGGCGAGCACAGAGAACAATCACAAGATCATCTCAAAAAGAAAAAGATATATAATAATCACAAACAAGAGAAGAGGGACTTGAGTATTCATACATGCTGCTCACATCGTAGAGTAAAAGATGAGCCTCTGCTGCATATTGCACATGAGAAATGAGATGGAAATTGAATCAGCCAGTAATATAACCACAAGTGGGACCTGGATTAGAAGTTTGGACACTGTTGGACCCCTAAACAATTCAATTTCCATTTTTGGCCCTCTTCTGAAATAAATTCCAAATCTATACCCTCCTCACGCGCTGCGTCGCTCCTTTGCCACCACGTCGCCGGTCGTGCGGTCGGGACCGCGACGATCGCATCGGGCGTGCGCCGAGCGCGCGATCGCCCGCCAGCAGCGTCCCTCGCCGAGCGCGCGCGCCCGCCGACCGCCGCGCGTCCGCCCCGCCGCCGCGCGTCTCCCGCCGACCGCGCGTCGACGCCCCGCGCGCGTTGCGTTGGCCGCGTCGCGTCTTGGCGCTTGACGCGCGTCTGTGCGGCCAAACAAACAAAATTTGTATTGATTGTGTATATATATTTATACATATATAAAGTTATTATTTAAAAATTTATTTGTATATATAAAATGAGTGGAAAAATATGAATTTGAAGTGGAGTCCTTTCAGATTGCTTTTGTAATTTTTGTGCAAATTTGAAAATTTAAAATATTGTTTCAGAGAGTCTGAAAGAAATTTGTGTGAAGTAACGATTAGCGTATTTGTGATTTTCATATATTCTTGATCGTGAAAAATGTGTTGAACCGACAATAACAAATTTCGATCATGGTATGTTGTTTTATTGGAAGTAATTTAAAGAAAAATTTTTGAGCACAAATGTGATATGAACAATTGAAGGAAATGAAGGAAAGTGATATTGAACACGTATGATTATAAGTTTTGTTAATTTTGTAGTTGTGAATCGAAAAAATTTGGAAAAATTGTAAAACAAGTTTATGTTGATTATATGTTGTAGATGCATAAAAATTTGGGTAAAATTTTTTAGGAACGATTGTGCGTAGAACGATCGATATATAAAGTGGTAAGTGATGTTTGTATGTTTTGTTAATTTTGTAGTTATAAGCGAATCTGCGTAAAAATCGAGATAAAGTTGCAATAGAAGTTTATGTTCAATGTAAGTTGTAGATGCATAAAAATATTTGGTAAATTTTTTAGGAGCGATTGACCGTAGAGCAGTCGATACATAAAGTGGTAAGTGAATTTTAGGGTTTGGTCTGTTTTTAGGGTTTGCAATCTCCGTGATTGTTTTCAGTTTTGGCAATTTTGTAGTTATAAACTGGATAAAAATCAGATAAAGTTGTAATAAAAGATTATGTTCATTGTAAGTTCATTGTAAGTTGTAGATGCATAAAGACTGATGCGGTGCTTAGACTTGAAGAACTTGCACACGTCCCCGCACCAACAAAGGGGAGGTGTCTCCCCCTCAGGTGGTAGTTGTGGCGAACGCTCGGTGGGACGTCCGGGATGGGGTTGTTGCTACGCGGCGCCTGGGGACCTTTCATCGTAGCACGATGGACTTGTTCTACCGGGCTCATCGCCCTTATTTTCTCATCGCGGCGGCATCGCGGCTGCGGTGACCGTGCTATGTCACGGGTCTCCTCCCAATCCTTCACCATCTTGTCCCATTGCTTCTTCTTGCCTTTGTCCATCCGGTTGGGTGAGGGAAGCGCGATGTAGTATGGGGTTTGGATGTGCAATGTTATTGGGAAATGGAATGCATACCAATTTATAGGGCCGTTTGTCTCTACTCGTGCGTGTAAAGATGGTCGCGTGGTCGTAGCGATGAGTAAAGATGGGAGTGCTGCGATATCACGAAAAAGGCCCCGTTTTCTCATGTCATCGCCCAAAGCGGCATCTTTTGTCATCCCATCGAGCAAAGTGACCTCTTGTTGTCTTGTCACCGAGCACACTGCCTCTTTAATCTTGTCCCGCCCAAAGCGGCATCTTTTGTCATCCCACCGAGCAAAGCTGACCTCTCTTGTCATATCACCGAGCAAAGCTGCCCGCTTTATCATGTCATCTGCGCAAAGGCGGCATGTGTTGTCATCTCCCGAGCAAAGCGCCTCGTTTTGTCATGTCGTGACCACAGTGCCATGTATTGTCATCTCACCGAGCAAAGCTTGCCTCTTTTGTCATTTGACCGAGGACAATCGCTCTCTTTAGTAATGTCACTACCCAAAGCGGCATATTTTGGCATCCCACGGAGGACAATCTGCTCTCTTTAGTAATCACGAATTGGCTATACTCATGCCTTTTGGCATTGTTTAGGTGTTTAGCTCTCGCCAATGGCCTCTTATCTCTAAATCTGAGCATCGATTGCACACTCAGTCACCCAAGCTAGAAATGATGTCCTCCTTATTCAAGCCACGGGAACCAAGATGATGGCCTCATTCGGTAAGAGGTGTTATTTGATCCAATCTTAAAATTTATTTCATTGTCAATATTATGTACATCTGTCCGGTATGCATTTTATGCTTTCTTATGTAATGCCTTTTGAATGTGATGTGTATCATTGCACTTGGGACTTCGAGGAATGACTTATTGACTTTGACACTAGCTCGTGGGTGAAAATGGATAATTGATGAGATAGGCTCGTCCCTCAAGACTGCAGAATTTGTGCATTCACTCTCTTACGTGTACGTAGAAAATTGTACCACACGTCATTCTTCCAAGTTAAAGTATTAGCCTACTATGTATATGTCGTAATGGCCTAGCCGAGTCATCAAGCACTCGGTGGCGGTAGCTCAACAAAGAGCCCGCTTTGTCTAGTCACCGAGCAAAGGCGACTGTTTTGTCTAATCACCGAGGAAAAGTCGACCTCTTTTGTCATGTCATTGAGCAAAGTGGCCCTTTTGTGAGGCCACCTCAAAAGCGGCATGTTTTGTCTCCTCACCGAGCATGGTGTGGGGTCAAGATTTGTGTTGTCTGTGGTCTTTGTGCGTGAGGCTACCCCCACTGACCTATAAAGCGGAGCCATCCTCACATACTCCACGGCCATGTTATCAGTCACCTCCGAGTAAGTTGTTCTGTCTGTAGTTTTATTTCGTGCTCACTCCCCGGACTAGGCAATGAGTCACCAAAGACGTCTTCATGGGCACCACGGTGATGTGCCCAAATTGCAACTTGGTGGTTAGGCGAGGACATCACAGACGGCCAAGAATCCCGGCGACACTACTACAAGTGCCCCAATCACTCGGTGAGTCATATTGTTTCGGTTCATTCAAATCGTGGTGGTATGTTTAAAAATCTTCTTGTCATGGAATCGCAGAAGCTCATGGTGGTTGCCGATTCAGGTGTGGGAGGATGAAATGGGAAATAGGAATGACGGTGTTCGCCGTGAGAGAGTTGTCGTGGGGTTGCGACCCGTCGGGATGCGACATCGTTTAAACTGGACTAGAGTGGAAGATAAATTTAATGTTGTGTGCTATTTTGTTTCTTGTGTTTATTGTTATCCTCAAGTTGTAGTGCCGAGGTTATCCTCGTGTATGTTCGCAATGTTTTATGCTATCTTGTCGCAATGTACTAGAGTGGTAATGTTTTATGTACGGTTGTGTTGTATTTTAGTTCTTGTGTTCGTTGCTGTGTTGGTGGTTGTACTACTTGCTACATGTCATGTACGTGAAATGTATGAGTTGTTCGTGTTGTCTTTGCCTGATGCCTTCTCCTCGTATATGTTGGTAATTTTTTATGGAATTTTTTGTACGGATGATATGCGACTAACCCACCCAACTGTTCGTAACATTTTGTCTACTGGGTGTAGCGTGGTTGTTTCCCCTTTTTATCGCGCCTTGAAGATGGCTCCGCTGCATCCTATGACGTGAAAACTCATTGGAAAGGATACATGCCTATGGCGTGAACACTCATTTGTAAAGGCTACGACCACGCCCCTATTTTGTTGGTTTCGTAGCGATAGGCTTTTGAGTAGCAATAAATGTTCCTATGTAGGCTTTTGAGTAGCAATAAATGTTCGTATGAAGGCTTTTCAGATCGTAGTCTTTATGTAGGCGGTTTAGGCGGCATGTGTTGTCATCTAAGCGAGCAAAGCTGCCCGATTTGTCATATCACCGCATAAAGCGGCATGTGTTGTCATCTCACCGAGTAAAGCTGAGCGCTTTTGTCTTGTGTCTGCGCAAAGCGCCATCTTTTGTCCCGCCATTCGATATAAATAGCACGGTAGAGGTCCCATGAAGTTGTAGCTAGAAAACCTCAGAATCGAACAAAGAACATACCATGGCGGAAGATGAGGGCGATCGGATATGGGTCACGAAGGAAGACCTTCCCTTGGAAAGGAGGAGATGTTCGGACCACGCATCGCTTGCTACCAAGCCGGCGTGCGCAACCAGCGTGGCGAAATGCGGACACAATGAGTGCGTGGTCGTGCAGGAGTCTGGAAGGGCGAGCGATGGCGGCGCCGTTTCTTCCGATGCCCACGCTCCGGTACAAATTACTAATAGTACATTTTTATTGCTTATGGACCCTCCATGTTTATCGTCATTTTTCGCAGATGGCGAAATGCGACTTTCTCCATTGGATCGACCCTCCTCATGAACGGTATATTGACCGTTATGTGGGTACTTTATGGGACCGAATAATGGACTTGGAGTACCGAATGGAGACTCTCAATGAGGAGAACAATGAGCTCCGCCATGCGGATGCAACGCGAGAGGGGAAACGAGGAGGTTGTCAACATAGGAAGCTCTTATGATCCCACATGTTGCTGCGCGAACCCGAGCTGTACGGTGTGGGCTGTACGGCTCGACGCAGTGCGCGAACACCAAGTGGCAGGTCGTCATCCAGTACCTCTGATCTCGCTCGCACTGGTATGACAACCCGTGGGGGGCCGTGTTCGCAATTAACTGTGGAGACCATGGCCACCGCCACGTCGGCAAACTCGTAAGCTCGAACCTCGGTGGAAATCCGAGCACGCACGTCTCGGTCTCTCCTCGCCCACCTCAAGCGACCATGCGCCCAACGTGTACCCATTGTGGGCGCATCTATGGGGTCGTCACCACCATACAAGCTGCGGGATGAGGTCATAAGGGTGCACACGACGACCAAAGTCGGGCCCGCCAACGGGTAAGTGTTCCCATGACCTGGCGAAGGAGAAGGTAGCAGCGGCTAGGATCGGCTCGCCGTCGATGATGCGCGAGGCGTCACACAAGCCTCGGTATGTGGAGCTGCACCGCTGATCCCGGCTATCTCGTAGGCTGCGACCGGGCCGACCATCCGCCAAGGACTCGCTAGCGGTATGTAGCTAGGCCGCACGGAGTCTCGATCGTGCTAGGGAACAAGACGTGCCCAACAGATATAGCGGTATGCAGCGAACGGCGCGCCCGCACCGCGACCTCATCTGCGTCTGCAGGACATGTCATGAAGCGACGAAGCCATCCATGTGGCACCCGGCTGCGTTGTCTCGGATCGCATGACCGAACCGGTGACGAGACGGACCTTCCAATCTGCGCCTTCGGGGTGGCACCAGCGGCACCACGGAGGGTAGACCTGTAATCATCGTGGACGTCTGCGGCGCGAACCGTCATCTCCCCACCGGAAGTGGAAGGTGTGAGTCTCGGCCTCCATCGATCAACGAGCGACAACGATGGCGCATCGTCATTGGAACCCATGCGGTAGATCCAACATGCGGGCAATGGGCGTGACCGGTGTCCGCGAGAGTGGGATGTACCGAGGGTCGAGACGCCCGATTCTCTCGGGGCCCCTAAGGACGAAGCAAGGAGGCCCCTGTGCGGTGCCGACAACCACACATGGCATCGGTGGTGCTCGTCCCAACGGGCTCTAGCGGCTCGAACGCCATGTCTCGCCAAAGAAGGATAACAAGTTAGTGTACATTACAACAAAATGTGCAACAAATAACAACATAACTCACAACAAATGTTATGACAGGAAACGTCACGGAATGTACAAAACATACGTAAAATGTGCACACCAATATGACCCACACGACAAGGAAACATATGGAATGTGCGAAAATATACATAACATGGTAATGTGCAATACATAGCTACACCATCGAGCCAACAATTAGCGTACACCTCTGAATAATACATTACATATGGATTGTGGTTGGTACTACGGAGCGTTGCTTGATGCCGGCTGTTTGGGCACCGATCGAGGAGTGGCCAAAGGTCTTGCATAGCCTACACTTCGGGCGCCGAGCACGATCCCTCGCGGCTCTCATCCATGTCGTTGCGGATCCGACGGCTTTGTCGCCTTCCACGCCCGACATGCTTGAGGCATCGTTGGGCACCCACTTTATCTCCCGCCATAATTCCTCGTAGTGCATGTCTACCCGTAGGAATGGAACTCTGCACTCCGGGTTGCATACAAGTCTTGCATGTCGTAGTACTTGGAGATGTCTTGTGTCGCCTTTGGTTCCATACAGCGCAAGCCGCGTACACATGGGAGCATGGCTTGTGCGTAAGCTGGAGCTTGTTGCGGTGCAAGATGCTTCATCACCAATCGTGCATACCGCTGCGCCCCTCTAATTTGACCCATGACATACTTCGCCTTAGGCGGACCTCAAACTTCCTCCTTAAGCCATCAATGGGTGAGCAATGTGGGTTCGAGCCTTCTCCATCTTCCCGTCCATGAAGGCTGCATGACCTCGAGTATTGCTTGTTTTCCTCAACGTGCTTCGCGCCATCCGGCTCTATTCACAAAGTACCCGACGGTGCGGTTCCTGTGTCTCGCCACAATTGCCGTGATCGGCAGGATCGACGCCCTTCAATACACCATTGTAAACCTCGGACATGTTGGTTGTCATGATCCCATACCTCGCCCCACCGGTGTCGTGCAACAAAGACCACATTTCCAAGTCGGTGCATTGGGTGAACCCATTGTGAGAATACCCGACTCTTGTGGAGCCCTCCACGGCCCCCGCCGCTGCATGCACATGCTTCGTAGCCTCTCGATCGAGCCGCCTCGCAAGGCGTCGAACTTCCGCTCGTTCGCATGCATAGCTTCTTGAACATCTTCATGAGGTCCTTGCTACGGAACCTTCGTGGAAGTTCGCCGCAATATGCCTCATGCACCGCCGTTCTTCACATCGATCCACGGACGGGGCTGCGTCCCATCTCGCAACGTTCGCAACGCAGAACATCAAGCTTTGCATTGCGGTCGGAGATAAGGCACACCGGGCCTGTCTTGCACTACGGCATTCTTCAAATTGCAAAGAAACCAAAGCCGACTATCTCGTATTCTCGCTCTCCACAATTGCAAATGCCATCGAGTAATCGGTCATTTGCATCGGCTGCAATCGCGTAAGGATAGTGCCCTTGTACTTGCCGGATAGGAACGTCCCATCTACGGTTAGCACTGGGCGGCACCACGAACCCTTGTATCGCTCGATGGAAGGCCCGAACACTCTGTCCTGAATGAAACGATTCGGGCCCTCCGTAGGATGGACCCTCTCTCGCCTGTTTATGTAAGTGCTCGGGTTTGATTGTGCAATTTGATCCAGCATTCTTGGGACCAGTCGCACGCCTCCTCGCACGTCCCATACATACCGTGCAAGCACCTTTCGCCGCCCGCCACACCTTCTTGTAGCTCACCGTAGCCCGCCTCGTTCGCTCATCGCCGCCATCGAACCCGGGGTAATTGACACATCCGCTGGACGAGGTGCGTGACCACCTCCGCAACATAACGTGATGTCATGTTGCGGTGTCTATGTATCGCCCCGCAAGCTCGCAATCGTGATCTTGCAAAGCACCGTTATCCGAACTCCGTGCAACGCCCTTGTACCGCTGTGCACGGACTTTGCCACCACATGACCCGCCCACACACTTCACAACGACGTGTCGGCTTTGACTTGTGGACCCGATACGTCCGGCTTATGTTGACGGCATGTCTAGCAATAGCTCGCTGGAAAGCACTCTTATTACGGAAGCATCGCCCGTAAAGAGTGCGCCTCGATGAACCCCATTCTCCCTCCTCCGCTCGTGGTGGTAACTAGGGCTGCCGCGTGATGTCGTCGAGCCGGGACGACACGTACGCACCGTCCGTGGTCACAACACGACCTACCACCCCTCCAGTTGCACCTTCGCCGTCCTCGTCCTCTCCAGAGCTGCCTGTCTCAACCTCCTCATCCTCCTCGCTGTCCTCTTCTTCCACCCGGTCCCCAAGATACTCATGACAGTCAATACGGGCGGCCCACCACCTATCGTGCACACCTTCATTGCGCTGGAAATTCTGCGCACGCCTCCTGTCGTCTTCATCACCCACTTCCTCGCCCACATGTTCTCCCGCAGAAGGGTCTTCATGACCGCCGGCCACTTCATCTCCACCACCGCATCTCGAACCAACCATGCACGATGATTACGCCTCTCCACGAACTCGACATACACCATTGGCCTCCCATATATCGCAGCATCAGGGTTGCGCACGACCTCCATGTAGTTCGCCCATGACGCGTCATTGGTCACCTTCAGAAGTTGCCATATGCTCCCCCTTCCGTCATCCACCATTGAGGCATAGACTGCCTCGATCCGTAACTTCTTCCTTGCGGTCTCTCGATCGAACGCTGAACGGACACACCTCCGTAGCTCAGACAAGCTCATGGCGCTCGGATCGTGTGCGGATCACGATCCGCTCGCAATTTGACAGGTCCGCCCATACGGCCCATCACGTACGAGACCACTCCCATAAAACACCATCAATTGTTCAATGCCACCATTGCGTACCTAACATAAGTGCATAATCAACCATTTTAGTACACAACATGTAACAATCGTATCATGTAATTTAACAGTTTCGATTATTATATGTTTTGTATTTCTAAATCTACGATTTATTTGTAACTATTTCACTTTCTAATTGTACCATACATCAAATTAAATATACATATCATTTTTTCCATCAAATGACCTTCATACTACGGTCATTCACTAAGCATACTAATTATACAAATTGTCTCTAATCTAACTACTACAAATTTACCACCTACAAATGCTCCAACATAAATATTTACTTTTTCAACACATACAGGATCCAACATAAATATGCCTAGAGTAGAGTAGAGGTGGTGGCACATATTTATGTTAGAGCAATTGTAGGTGATAACAATAGTAGTAGGATTAAAATAAATTAGAAATAAATTTGGTAGATTAGAAATAATGGAGGGTGAAAGGTACAGAAGTGGTAACTGAGCAAAGTAACAGGTATGGTGTGGGGAGGAGCGGTGAGGCTGTGCGATAAGTTTGCAAGTGGGAAGATCTACACCAACAAGTGCACTAGCACGCGGACCAAGATCTTCCCACTTGCAAACTTACTCGCACGCCCTCACCGCTCTCCCCCACACCATACTGTTACTTTGCTCGATTACTACTGCACCTTTCACCCTCCATTATTTCTAATCTACCAAATTTATTTCTAATTTATTTTAATCCTACTACTATTGTTATCACCTACAATTGCTCTAACATAAATATGTGTTTTCTCAACGTCTACACACTACAACTTCATATTTTGCACCTAACTGAAACTACTTTACAGTACATATGTTCACAAAAAATGAAACCCTATATACACTACAATACATCATGCTAAACATATGCAAGATTTGCTATACATACATAGCGTATAAAATATTGACATAAAATAATGATAACACAAGATGGTTTCGTTAATTCAGGCCTAATGACATACAAAAATTATAGTTGCATGGGCACAAAACTTACCTCTTGTTGATGCTCACGAGACGATCTACAACTTTTCTACTTGCCAAGTCCACTGATTCCAAACGAAAACAATTCAACTCTTAGGCTTTGCTCCTCTCTTTTCTTCACAAAAACTAACTACATTACAATACGTAACTTCAACATAAAATACAACATTATCTACACTACAATAAAGCATGCATCATATGTTGATTTTTACCTACACATACACACTTTGTATGACACATTGACCTATAATACATATATTCACATAAAGATTACCTACAAATACATAACGTACCAAATATTGACATCGCGTATCACACATTCACATAAAATAACATTACCAAGCGATGGTTTGTGCTAATCGACTAATTATGGACTAATCACATACATAAATTTTTATTTTCGCGGGCACAAGACTTACCTCTTCTTGAAGCACACGAGACGATCTACAACTTTTGTATTTGCAAAACCGCAGATTCGAACAAACACAACTCAAATCTACGGGTTTTCACTCGTCACTTTCTTCGTTTCCTCACTCTCTCGCTCGCGGCCGTTTCAAGCGTGCTTGCGCTTCTGGCTGGCCAAGCATTTCTTCCTTCTCCTTGCGCTTTTAAGTCTGCATGCGCGTGTGCTCCTGAGGGGGGCCGTTTTTTAGCTCCTGACGCGTGTGCGCCTGGGTACAAGAAAAAGCCCTTCATTTTGGCGTGTGCGTGCTGCTGCTTTTTCATTTTGGCCGAAAGAACGGACGCGAATGGCGAGATTCGCGCGGTCGGCCGTCAAGACACGCGGCGGGCGGGAGGTCGCGCTGGCGGGCGGGGCGGGGCGCGGCTGCCGGGCGTGACGCGCCTGGCGGGCGGGGCGCGCGATCGGGCGGGCGGGGCCGCGATCGGCGGGCGGGGCGCTTCGGGCGAGGGACGCGGCTGGCGGGCGATCGCGCGCTCAGCGCCCGCGCCGAGGCGATCGTGCGGTCCCGACCGCACGCCGGCGGCGTGGCGGCAGCGAGCGGCGGCAGCGGTGAGGAGGGGTATAGATTTGGAATTTATTTCAGAAGAGGGCCAAAAATGGAAATTGAATTGTTTAGGGGTCCAACAGTGTCCAAATTTCCTTGGATTACACACACACACAGAGAGAGAGAGAGAGAGAGAGAGAGAGAGAGAGATTGTACTTGTACAAAACTGGAGATTAAAGGCAGAGATCTCTGATAATAATCTGACCATTTATTTTTGAGGACCTAGCAGCATCTTGGTTGCCCAAGGCTTCAGACAAAGGCTGACTTGGCTAGAGGAGAATCATGAGCTCTTAAGCATCCTTTTGCGCGGTTTCAGAGCCTTGTCCTCCTCAAGGAACACCATGCCAAGGATCTTCTTCGAGCATCATCTTCTTCGCCACCAGATACCCCGCGATCTGGAACTCCCTTGCCCACGTACCTGCCAGCCGAGCTTGCCGTCTACTCTAGTAAGTACTCGGGCCACCCGTCTTTCAGAAGCCGCTGCTCGGCCAGCTCCAGCGCCTGCCTCCCAATCTGCGGTCGTCCAGTCTTGATGCATGCCGCGGTGAGCAGAGCAGCCACACGAGGCCTGCATAAATTTATTTTCTTTGGATCACAGAGTTGATGCAGGAAAAAAAAAACATAACATGAGTTGAATTGACATGACATAAAAATGCCTCCACATAGAAGAGATGTTTGATTCTACATCTAAAGTCTATTAATTAACCTGGGCAAAAAAAATGATATGATATAAAAGTTCTCTATATTATGAATAAAATAGTATTTGCTTAAATCGGTTAGCAGTTGTTAAAAAAAGATACTATTATATAATAATAGTAGCACTCTAGGTCCAAAAAATAAACGAGATGTTACATACAATTTCCATCATAAAACAGGTCTAAACTCATAAAAAGACATTATATATGTTACGACAGCCTATTAATATTATCCACTTCCATAATTGAGTTCAGTTATGCTAATGCTTTGAGAAAAAAAAAACTGGCTAAAAGCAATCTAACATCTGGCTGCCTCAAAATACTGATCACGAAGTAGAATACTCGCCATTCTTCGATAAATCATGCAGCATTCATCAACACAGAGCAGGGTGGGGAACGTGTCGAAGCCTTCCAAGTTCCAACAAGCACAAATTGAGAACAAGCCTCATCCCCTTCTGGCATTCTTCAGTCTCAGCAACAGAGATCACCGGTTGACTTTTTATAGGCTCACAGAAGAACAATTCACCAGAAGCCTCGATCTAGAGGGGCAACCCTTCCAACAGCGCTCTCACCGAAGTCTGGTGCGAGGTTCTCTATGTAGGATCCGTAGGATTGAATAGACAACAGAAAGAGAATAAATGATGCCTTTAATTTATTTTAAAAGTATTCACTTATTCTTTACTCCGATAATTATAAAGATTAGGATAGCAATCCCACTAAAAAACGAGAGACTCTCAGAGCTGAGTAAAACCAGTCAAAAAAAAAATAACGTGGTCGAACTTCGACTACGTGATCGGAAATCTCACAGAGCTGAGCGCAACTTGATCTGGAACCAACGTGGTCATAACCACGTGGTCAAAATTCGACTACATGGTCGGAAGTCCCACAGAGCTGAGCACAACCTGATCAAAAACCAATGTGGCTGTGGTTGAAACCAATGTGGCCGTAACCAACGTGATCGAAACGTGGTTGAAATTCGATTAGAGTGGTCAACGACCAGAGAGTGACCGAATACCAACGTGGTCGAAATTCAATTAAAGTGGTCAACGACTAGAGAGTGGTCAAAAACCAACGTGGCCGAAACCAATGTGATCAAAGGCCAACGGGTGGTCTAAAACTGTCATGGTCGATGACTAGAATAGTCGTAACAGTTCAAAATATGACCAAAGTGGTCTACGACCAATGAGTGATCGAAACCAAAGTAGTCGAACCAAATCGAACCTCGACCAATGAGGTCGATGACCAATCAGTAGTCGTAACCGAAGTGGTCGAAACTCGTCGAAGCACTGCCAGTAAGGTTGACGACCAGTGAGCGGTCGAATCAGACGTGGTCAAAAGCCTGAACGTGGTCGAAAACTTGAACGTGGTCGAAAAACTAGAGAAAAACAGACGATGAATAGAGGTTTTCAGTAGAGTTTCAAAAACCAAATTTGATGTATTCTTGTAGAGTCATATTGTGATTGTCATATTTATTTGTGCTAGAGTTATTCTTGTAGAGTCATATGCTTATAGTGCCTTAGACATACTAGAATTGTATAAGTTTGAATTGCTTTAAAATCTTGCTTGACTAAATTGTGGTAATTGTTTTAGAAGACATGATAATTTTTCTAACCTCCTATTTACCCTCCTCTAGTCGGTTATCCTTGATCCTACACTTGGTTCAAGAACAAAGAGCTAATGCTAACTCATATTATGTGTAGTTCATCTTTTTAGTTCATCTATGTGGATTGTTGAACACTGGAATTCAGGGTTGAATTCTGTTAGAGGGGTACAATGTAATACCAGTAGTAAAGAAAAGCGTTTCTATGCCAGTGTCAGGTTTATGCGTAGGAACGATGATGTTGTAGGCATGTAGTACCTGATCATAATTCAAGACCTCCTCAGAGGCATGATCATAGGCAGCAATGGTACCGACTGGCTACCCACAGAAGAACACGAGGGGCTGTCCAGCGCCTCCCAAGCATCCACAACTATCAGGTTTGGCACAAAGGGAGCATGAGTAGAGTATGGGTCTATTCTTTTTGGCTGCAGCTTATGGCTTTTGGCTGAAATTTTTGAATTTTGGCTGTTTGCGACAGAGATTACGGAGAGAGGAATATTCACTTACGATTTTGGTTGATACATATGTTAGGTTTTTAACGTGTACTACAATTAACTTGTAGATGCTGTCTTGAGAAAATACTCCATTTAAAAGTTAGGTACTGTAGCAAAAGCCAAAAACCGCTTTTAGAAGCCAAAAAGAACAGGCCCTATGATCTTGGGGTACCAAACCCTGACCGCACAGGTACCCGGTGAGTACAGGCTACCGTTCTAGTCAGTGGCAGACCCAGAAATTTCAAGATGGGTATTTAAAGTTACAAAATATTGTTCAATTGAAAACATAAAGGTTCACAGTAGTGAAAATTAAAGTACAATTATTTATATTAGAGACAACATCTCAAATAATATAAAGAAATTCTAAAATAATTAGAAATTAACACGACGATGGTTCATGCCTTGGAAACGAGATATAATGTCATGCAGACAAGCACACAAAAAGGAAGCAACTTCAGTAATGAGTGAAAAACAGAACTCAAAGACTAATAGTTTTAACCATGATGATTGGAATTAGAGATAGATTGTTTTCCTGGAACTACTAACTTGAGTCAAAGTTCAAATCAGAATAATTCTACAATAGAGTTGTACAATCACAACGAGATGCTTTAATCAAATTAAAAAGACAATTCTCTTTGTTAGATTTTTGTATTCCCAAGCGGAAGCTCAAAAGTTTTTTTTATCGTGAACATACTTTGTTGAATAGTTTCTAACTAAGCAACTTAAGTAGTATGCTAAACAAAACATGGATCAAACAGTCAGACATCAAAGGGGATCAAATCACACTGCTACAGACAGCCCTATCACGCGGTTGGAACCGTCATCACGAACGGTTCTGAACCGTCGGTGTTTATGTGTCGATGATAGTTGGTGGTTATCACGAGCGGTTCCGAGCCGTGCGTGATAAAACATTCTGACGGTCTTGATTACTAACCGTGCATGATGGCGAGTATCACGACGGTTTTTATAAGCAACCGTCGGTGATACTCGTCTATCACGACGGTTAGTAATCAAGACCGTCGCGATATCCACAATATCACGAGCGGTTTGTAATACAAACCGTGCGTGATATTGTGGATATCACTGACGGTCTTGATTACTAACCGCTCGTGATAGATGAGTATCACCGACGATTGCTTATAAAAACCGTCGTGATACTCGCCTATCCTGACGGTATTACTAACCGCTGCGTGATATTGTGTATATCACGGCATCGCCGTAGTAAAAGTAAATCGTGATATTAGTCACACCACACATACGGCACTCTTTGAAACGTCGTGATATGGTATCACGAGCGGTTTTTAACAATGAACCGTCTCGTGATACCAAGTGCATCATCCGTTTTATATGTTGTTTCTTGGCTAGCCTCGAGGATATGCTAGCCATGCCCTCAAAGCAAGCGATTACAGATAAATGACAGATATAAGTTAATTGCAACTCATACTAAATTACAACAAAATTCGATACGGATGAATGTAACAATATCACATATATAGAATGAAAATTGTTACACAAAATCGACAAATGTATTCAATTGAAGGATTTGTTTGATTTATACAGATTGAATCCAATGTTTCAACATCTAATTATCATCATCATTGGCGTGGAACTCTCCTCTTATTTATGACCTCTGCTAGCAAGAATTGGGAGATGATTGCACGAATATCGGCGAGATTGTCAAGATCATATGCACTTCCGTCGAAGTTCACCCGCGCCGCTAGGAGCAATGTTAAGTCATTAATTAGCATGTGTGTGTAATATAATCAGAAAATAATAATTATTGGAAGGACACGACAAACCTCGGATCATTGATCTTAGTACCCATGATTTCCATCATATGGCGGCAAGCGTAGAATCCACATACGTTGCCACAGTAGCTGCTGGTGGCATTGCAAAAATAGAATTACATACATCGGTATTGTCAATTCTAGAGGCATTATTAATTACAAAGTATGATATAGGATTATTGTGTTGTAGCGGGTACCGGAAATCGCGTGTTGTGTCGTAGCGTGTCACTGGATTTGTCGTGTGTTCCTCCTTGGGCAACATATTCGGCAAACGCCCTCACGTGATTCAAAAACTTAGCCTCGCCCGTGGCAAACAAAAGAAATATTACAATAGAGTTATGTATGGAGGAAATGAGTTTACCTGTTAAGTACTTCTTGCACACGACTGAAGTCGTGGTTGCTCCTAAGGAGGGAATCAAGGTATATTACCTTGCTCCACTTTGGTACAATCACAATCAAAATCCAGTGATTCCTAGTCATATGTGTCGCCATAGTGATTAATCCTAAGTTCATGCTGCATGTAAAGTACAAATGAAATATATGTGTGGCAACTAGTGAAGCACTTACCCTTGGTTGAAGGGTACCATGGCGTACTCCTTGTCGGTGTGAGCAATCAATCCCCTCGTTATGTAACCTTCCACGAAGGATGCATCTGCGTTGATACATTGCTCGGAGACCAAGTGAGGGTCGAGAAACCCACCGTCGTCGCAATTTCGGGCTTGTTGGATCATGTATCTATACATAAAGAAAGGGTAATGACATTTATCTATATAACGTGAATATAGAACTTCATTATACAGTACACTTACGATTGTCAAAGATCGTAGAAGTGAGGCGTCGAGTTCGTCGAGATTGAATAGTAAGAATAAATCTTGAATGTCACGACGATGTAGCCCAAGTCATGGAGGAAATGCGTCTCTTTATATTTCACGGTGAATGCACTCTGCGGTTTGGCTTCATGTTGGACTTCTCCATGTACCGGGCATGCAATGTATTGCAAATCATACCAAGTGGCGTAATTGTGAATCGGGCACCAACGACACTCCTAGAATAAACTTCCATGGCACGGGACCGCTTAATTTTCTTCGCATGAGCCTTGGAGGCCTTGGAGCCTCGCTTATGATATGTTCTCGGTGGCATCTCGGCGGGAGCCGATGCAACATACTTTATGGATTTGGAGGTGGAGGTGGAGCCACCGAGCCGATGTGCGTGTCGAGGCGACGTCCCTCTTGGGCCACTGGATGTGAAGATTGTGGCACGGACATGTCGAGGACGATGTCCCTCTTGGGCCATCGAGCGAATGTGTGGACGGCATCCCTAATGTCTTAATCTCTTCGTTTGGGGCTTCTCAAGAGGGACGGGCTTAAAAATATCATTAATCATGTCCACTGGACCTTTATGAAACCGGTGTCTACTTGTACACCGTGCACTGCGTCCCTGGCAGCAATGGATACACCATGCCGCGCCCCGCGTCAACGGGAATAGAGCCAACAAGCCTGACTTTGAGGCTGCAAGGCATGGGCCCCTACATAACGATACAAGAGATGAGTTAAGGCGTCCACCAGAGAGATCTATGTACCATTCTAAAGAGGTACATTACCTGAATGTCATCAATACGTAAGTGGTCGTCGCTATGTTCAGAAATTGGTGTGGATGCGCAGCTCATCGCGACGTTGAGGGGGGTGGGTACCGCAGTACTAGGAGTGGGTTGCGATTGGTTGCGGACTTGTCTCAGTTCTTCCCGCAACGAATCTATCTCTCCTCGAAGTGAGGCAGTCTGCTCTTGAAGTGAGGCAGATAGTTGTTCCTCAAGTTGAGCACGAAGCTCTGTTTTATTTGTTATTTGCAGTGACGCCTTGGATCTCTTCCTACTCCTATATGTCTCGGAGTAATCTGGAAATCCGTGCCTCCAAGGTACATAAACCCCCATGCCTCGTGTGCGACACAGGTGCTCCTTGTTTCCCAAGGCTGTGATAGTAAATCTATCTCCTATCTTCTTCAAAGGAGCCACGAGAAGATTCGGTAGTCAATGATTGCTGCAAGAGGCAATTAATCATGTTATTTTGAACCCATGAAGTTCAAGAGGTGTTAACAACTATGTTGTTTAACATATTTTACCATGCGTTGGGACACTTCCTCATCTGCGGGGTTTTGAAAGAGACACCGAAGATGTGGTTGATGACCTCGCTCTTAACGATTTGGCGCGCTCGTTTGCGATCCGGCAAATGGCGAGAGGCCTCCGATCGGATTGCAACCTCATCCTGCATCCTCCATTGCGGGATTTTACCCGCGTACCAGCAGTGCCGAGTGCGTGAGGGTGCGTGTTTTGTATTGGAGATCCTTGTGCGCCGCACTTTGTTGTACAAATTCGGCGTCGTCTTCATCTGCACAAAGGCCTCCCATGTTTCGGCGACACGAAAGGATACTTCGTGAAGGGCGTGACATCCTCGACCACGCCGTCACAAGAGTGCTCTTAAAATTCTTCCATGCTTTTCCCATCGCGAGAGCGCGTGCGCGTTGCACGAGTCCACGTGCTTCTGCTGGGAACTCGAGCGAATTTGTAAGTTCCTCCCATAGCTGATTTTGTGATCCTTTGTCAAATCTTTCCAGCTTGCTATGGTGATGGGGACCCGTTGCCTTCCAATTATCCCGCAGGTAGTCCGAAATGATGACGCTGCTTTCGACGGTTCCAGAGGGACCCCATCCGGAGAGACCACCGTGATGGTCCTTGGCCCTCGGCCTTTCGATACTCCTCGCCACGTTTAGATTTCGCGATCTTGGGAGCGTGAGACCCGGATGACGCACGACGAAGACCGTGTGGACGCCATCTCTCTTCTAAGAAAAACTAGCTGAAGTGAGCACCGGAGTGTGTCACTTGCTTTATGCCCTTTGACAAAGTTCTAACGATTAGCTAATTGCGATTAGCTATGGGCCTTCCAAATAGACCTTGCGAAGCATATAACATGTGAAGCATATATATACATGTGAAGCATATACATGTGAAGCATATATATATCATGTGAAGCATATATATACATGTGAAGCATATATATATCATGTGAAGCATATACATGTGAAGCATATATATATCATGTGAAGCATATATATATCATGTGAAGCATATACATGTGAAACATATATATATATATATATATATATATATATATATATATATATATATATATATATATATATATATATATATATATATATATATATATATATATATATGAATATATATATATATCATGTGAAGCATATACAGAAGCATATATATACATGTGAAGATATACATGTGAAGCACGGGAGGAGGGACCGGCGTCGGGCGGGAGCGGCGGCTACGGAGGGAGCGGCGTCGGGAGGAGCGGCGGCGTCGGGGGACCGCCGGCCGGGAGGAGCGGCGAGGGAGGAGCGGCGGCGTCGGGAGGAGGACCGGCGTCGGGGACCGCCGGCCGGGAGGAGCGGCGAGGGAGGAGCGGCGGCGTCGGGAGCGGCGGCGTCGGGAGGGAGGACCGGCGTCGGGGACCGCCGGCCGGGAGGAGCGGCGTCGGGAGGGACCGGCGGCCGGGAGGACCGGTGGCGTCGGGAGGAGCGGCGGTGGGAGGAGCAAAACCTAGCTAGCGAGGCTGCTGAGTGGAGACAGAGACGCGGCGAGCGGACTCGCGAGACCTAGCGCGGGTATTTAAAGATGATCTATCACGAGCGGTTCTATCTATAGAAATGCGTGATAATGCCTATCACAAGCGGTTCTATAGATAGAACCGTGCGTGATAATGCATATCACAAACGGTTATATTTATAGAACCGTCGTGATAGATCATCTTTAAATACCGCGCTAGGTTCTGCGGAGTCCGCCGCCGCAGCCTCTTGTCTCCACTGCAGCGCCTCGCTAGCTAGGTTTTGCTCCTCCCCCCCGCTACCATATTATCACGACGGTTATATCGATAGAACCGGTGTGATGTGTTATCCTGACGGTTTCTTTTGATAAACCGCTTTGTGATAGTTCACTATAAATACCATGACTAGCTAGGTTCCTATGTCATTTATGAAAACGCAAGCATAACCATAAATATAACTATTTCTTAGTTCCTTAGTCATTTTACAATTACAATGCATGGGTTCCTTAGTCATTTTACAATTACAATGGAACATACATACATTTGTGAAAAACACAAGCATAACCTATATCATTTATTACACTTTGGCTATATCATTTTAAATAAAGCCCTTCACGATGATCGATACGCATATAGCTTGCTTCATCGCCTTGTTCTTCATCGAGCCTGATGCCGTCTCCGAATGGAGGCAAATCATCAAATTGATTGTACTCTTCCTCATCCACAACATTCTCAACCCCGACAATCCTTCTTTTTCCCTGAAGAACTACATGGCGCTTCTTATTTGCGGGTCGGTTACATAAAATACTTGAACAACTTGCCTCGCGAGTACGAATGGTTCGTCTTTGTATCCTACACATTCGAGGTCCACGGTAGTGACGCCGCACTTGTCAACCTTTACACCCGTGGGAGTTGGACCCAACGGCACGAAATAGAGGAATTTTGAAAATTACGTAGTCAAGCTCCCAAATCTCCTCTACAAGCCCGTAGTACGAGCTTGGGCAGCGGTTCTGCCGTGCGAATCATAGGCATCTATGCGGACACGAGTTACGCCCGTGCTCTTTCTATCTTGATCATTGTATAAAATGTGTAGCCATTAATGTCGTATCCTTGCCATGTCACAATTGTAAATTTTGGCCCTTTTGCCAACCATTGTAGTGTTTCATTTGACGACCTCCTAGTCAATTGCGCCTTCAACCATTCGTTGAACCGACGGTTGTGTTGTCTCGTGATCCAAACTTCGACCGCTGCATTCTCGACGTAGCATGTCCTTGTGCTCTTCAATATATGGGGTCACTTCAGTCATGTGTTGTAAAACCATGAAATGGGCTTGAGCATACGTATTTTGATCCGGGTTATTGCTTTCCTCCCGATAGTCCCTATACCCTCTAACCTCCCTCGTGGCGAGATAGAGGTACACCTATCGGCTCTACCGAGCCATGTAGCCGATGCAGAATTCAATGACCTCTTACGTTGTATAACCTTCGATGATGCTACCCTCCGGTCGAGATCGATTGCGTACATAGAACTTCAGAATTCCCATGTACCTCTCGAAAGGGTACATATGACGAGAAATACGGGGCCACATATTTTTATCTCTTTCACAAGGTGGACAATGAGATGGACCATGATATCAAAAAATGATGGGAAATACATCTCTAGATGACATAGAGTTGTCACCACCTCGGTTTGCGAGCATCTACTCCATCCGGATCAATGACCTTCGAGCAATTGCGTTGAAGAAATAACATAGCCTTATGATTGTCACTCGAACCTTGTTCGGCAAAATACTTCTAATTGCAACAGGTAGCATTTGAGTCATTAGCACATGACAGTCGTGAGACTTCATGCCAATTAATTTCAAATGTTCCATGGAAACAAGTTTCTTCATGCTTGTCGAGTGATCGGAT
Organism: Dendrocalamus sinicus; assembly: GCA_036346575.1. Lineage (NCBI taxonomy): Eukaryota > Viridiplantae > Streptophyta > Magnoliopsida > Poales > Poaceae > Dendrocalamus > Dendrocalamus sinicus. The sequence continues at coordinate 1,657,220 of CM070670.1, forward strand.
GGAACTTTCACACCATTTAAGGACTGGCACAATTCAGTTCTCTCGGACTTAGACAGAGTGTAACATGCTGGGGGAAGGTACGTCCGGCCTTTATCGGTCTCTATCGGTGCTAACTCGGTCCTGATGTTCATAGCGACCAAGTCACGCCTTGCGTTAACACCATCCTTTGTTTTGTCGAGAATGTTGAGAAGAGACCAATCAAACTGTCACATACATTCTTCTCTACGTGCATGACATCGATGCAATTGCGAACTTCTAAGTGCTCCCAATAAGGCAAGTCCCAAAATATTGACCTCTTTTTCCACATGTTCTTCCTCAATTTACGTCCCTTTCCAAACACAACATTTATATCCTTAACCATATCATACACCTCTTTCCCGCTAAAAGGTCTTGGTACTGAGTCATCCTCTTTTTTTTCGTCAAATTGTTTCTTCATCTTGCGGTATGGGTGATACTTTGGAAGGAACCTACGGTGACGCATGTACACAGTTTTTCGGGAGTTGTTCAACCACACACTCTCCGTATAATCTAAGCAGTGCGGACACGCTTTGGCTCCTTTTATACTAAACCCTGACAGGTTACCAAGGGCGGGAAAATCATTAATGGTGCGAGAACAACATGGCCCGTAGAGTGAAGTTCTCTCGTTTGTCCGCATCCCATACATGTACCCTTCATTCCACGGTGTTGCAAGATCTTCCACCAATGGGGCTAGGAACACATCAATATCGTTGCCGAGTTGCTTGGCCCTTGGATAAGTAGTGACATCAAAATATATTTCCGCTTCATACACGCCAAGGAGGAAGGTTGTACATGCACGAGTCACGGGCAGTGCTATGTCGATCGCTCATGTTACCAAAAGGATTCATTCCATCGTACTCAACCCAAACCTTATATTTCTCGGTTCCACACGAAATCTACAAACATCCTATCGATGTTCCTCCTTTGCGCGAATCAGCAACATGTCTTATCATTCGTCTTTCTTACGCCGCTCGCAGTGCTAACGCATCAATCTTGCATCCTTGCGGTTTGCAAATAAACGCTTCAAACGGGGGATTACAGGAAGATACCATATCACCTTAGCAGGAGGTCCTTGCTTCACCTCGATGCCCTTCCCATCATCAGAGTCATTTTTACGTTTGTATCGGGATGCTTTGCACACCGGACAAACATGTAAGCTAGCATACTCTTTACGATGCAGGATACAATCATTCCGACATGCATGTATTCTTTCTACTTCCATTCCTAATGGACAAAGAATCTTCTTGGCTTGGTAGGTGGTTCTCGGCAACACATTTCCCGTTGGAAGCATGTCCACTAGGAGACCTAATAATGCCGTGAAACTCTTGTCGGACCAACCATTGCTTGCCTTCAATTTTAATAGTTCTAGAACTGATGACAACCTCGTGTATTGCGGCTTGCAGCCGGGAACAAAGGTTTCTCCGAGTCCTCCATCAAGCCCTCGAATTTACCAAACTCTCTCTCACTATAGTTCCTTCGCATCACGTAACATCGATCCAGATTGTCATCCTGCGACCTATCCTCATGATCCGATTGTCATCCTGCGACCTATCCTCATGATCCAGATTGTCATCCTGCGACCTTTCCTCATGATCGAAAGAACAGTCCACAAGCGGCATATCGTTGCCTCCTCGACTATGTCATAACTACCTTCTTGTGTACTCTTCTCTTCACCGTGGTGGTCCAACATTTGTACCCTTTTCTCGAAACCCTTGAATCAAGTGAGCTTCAATCTGCATTGAGTTGCTAAACATCTTGAGATTATCACAATCAATACATGGGCAATACATATATTTCATCCCCTTCTTCAACATATCCAGCTCGGCGCCCTTCTAAAAGCGGACACGCCGTAATGTACTCTTCACGCACACGGTTCTCAATATACATCCGGCGGTCCATCTATGCTACACAAGTGAAAAATGGGTGTCAAAAATGATTATTACCTCTACTACTAACCTCGATCAGATCACTAAGAATGTTAAGTAATTGAATACTAATCTCGATCGGATCACTAAGAATGTTAAGTAATTGAGTATGCTAACCTCGATCGGATCAATAAGAAGACGGTGATATTTTTCACCCCAACTCCCTAAAGCCGCGCCTTGCTCCACCGATCAGCGCAATGAAGACGGATCGGTGTCGACATCTTTAAAGCAAATACGCTAAGTAATTAATACTACGCGAGAATATCACGAGCGGTTCCAACTACAAACGGTGCTGTCAAAATTAATATCACGAGCGGTTCGTAATACGATCCGTGCGCGATGTATATAATATCACGACGGTTCTAAATATCAACCGTGCGCGATTTATGCGTATGATGACGGTTTGTATAAAGAACCGCTCGTGATAGTCATTCACGAGCGGTTTACATTACAAACCGTGCATGTGATAGTTACACGAGGATGAACTGTTTCGTCGGCGCATGATCGCCAACTCGAAGCATATATAGCATAGCATTGAGGCACATCAGAGGCTGCCGCTTTGTGTCTTGAGGAATATGCCAAGAGCTGGTCTTGGATGTGGTGCCACATCGAAGACCAGCTCTTGGCATTCCTCAAGACACACTGCGAGCCTCGGATGTGCCTCGAATGCTATATATGCTATATATGCTTGAGTTGGCGATCATGACCGACGAAACAGTTCATCTTTCGACAAAATTCAAGGCAATTTTATTACAATAGTGCAAAGAAAAGACATTACAGATTCTTGGTTGAGCTGGTGAGGAACATGCAAATACAGAGGCAAGCACAAAAACTCAACAACACATTGGATCGATCTATTACGGGATAACAAGCTAACAAACCCTTCGGCGCACGACGGTTCACACTAAACTAGACACACTTACGGCAAGAGTGTGTTGTTTAGTATGAACCGGACGTGCCGCGATGGAGGTGCTAGCTCACAGCGGAGGGGAGATGCATGCAGGAAGCTAGCTAGTGGATGAACTCACGCGTGACTAGTACCGGTGGAAAGGTTGATGGGGAGTTATTAATAAGGGCCTGGCCGTGGAGGAAGCTGGTGCACCATTCGATGTGGAGAGAATAGGCGGGTGAGATCGAAATCGTCGCCAATTATTGGTGACATGTGATTATTACACACCAATTATCAGTGACATGGGATTATTACAGACGGTTCTTAAACGGAACCGTCTGTGTTATTTAGATTGGTATAGACGGTTCGTATTAAGAACCGTCTGTGATGTCTCAATTATCACAGACGGTTCATGTTATTAACGGTCTATGAAATTATCACAGACGGTTTTTTTATGAAAAACCGTCTGTCATAAGCTTCATACCAGAATTGCTTCGCGCGTGTTTCGATGCCAGAACGCTTCGTGTTTCGATCGTCTAATTAACGTCTATATCATTAATGTTTGGGTATACGAACCGTTTGTGCTAAAGGTTAAATATGCGCTCCTAATCCAGGTCTCTTCTACGTACGTACAATACAATATACAATACAACATGGCTTCTACTACTGTTCTTGTGATCATCTCCTTCCTCTCATCTGTTCATCACGAATTGTTCGGCCGGAACCTTTCACAGGCGGCCAGCAATTTGCATCTGGAGCGGCTTCTCCGCACCCGCTCTGCTCTCCTTCCCCGACTTTCTTGCATCCGTCAGCTTGACCTGATCCTCCGCCGTCGACGGAGGCGTCTCGCTGCCGCTCAAGAAAGGGAAACGGCCCTCACCCTGGTTCTTCTCCACAATGTGCGCAATGCGGAAGAAGCTCTACACGCATTGCGAGATCGATGGATAGCCTTGCCGATCAAGCGAAACGGCAGATTCGAGGAATCTTTCATGCTATCCTCTACGACATTATGGATCTGTGATCATTTGCCCAGCTGCACGAGGAAGTGCTAAGGACAAGGGCAATCTTAACGGCATTCGAGAATTTAGCGCAGATCCTCCAAGTCCCCAAGTTGAAGAAGAAGCTACGGCCCAAAAGAATACAATCTGGGAAACTCTGACTGCACATGCGACTTTTGTAATAAATTTGCCTCTAATTGAAAGTAATAAATTTGCCTTTAATTTGTGATCTCTTGTCTCGATAGTTACGTAGTTAAGTTATTAGAAGCAATGTGTACTTATATATTAACCTCTGATCTAGAATATGACAGAGAAAGGGACATCACAGCCGGTTCTTGTGAAAAACCGTCTGTGAACATTCCCAGACGGTTCTTAATAACAACCGGCTGTGATAGACGACACAACACGAGCGGTTTTAATAAAAATCGTCTGTGATAATCCCATATTATCACAGACGGTTTTGAATAAAAACCGTCTGTGATATTCCAGTATCACAGACGGTTCAGCGGTAAGAACCGTCTGTGATACTCCTTTTTCCCGCCACAAAACAGTTCATCTTTCCCGACAAAATTCAAGGCAATTTTATTACAATAGTGCAAAGAAAAGACATTTCAAGATTCTTGGTTGAGCTGGTCGAGGAACATGCAAATACAGAGGCAAGCACAAAAACTCAACAACACATTCAGATCGATCTATTACAGGATAACAAGCTAACAAACCCTTTGTGGCACGACGGTTCACACTAAACAAGACACACTTACGGCAAGAGTGTGTTGTTTAGTATGAACCGGACGTGCCGCGATGGAGGTGCTAGCTCACAGCGGAGGGGAGATGCATGCAGGAAGCTAGCTAGTGGATGAACTCACGCGTGACTAGTACCGGTGGAAAGGTTGATGGGGAGTTATTAATAAGGGCCTGGCTGTGGGAGGAACTGGTGCCAGCCATTCGATGTGGAGAGAATAGACGGGTGAGATCGAAATCACGTATACGCCAATTATTGGTGACATGTGATTATTACACACCAATTATCAGTGACATGGGACTATCACAGACGGTTCTTAACAGGACCCGTCTGTGTTATCTCGATTGGTATAGACGGTTCGTATTAAGAACCGTCTGTGAAAGTTAATATCACAGACGGTTGCTAGTAAAACCGTCTGTCATAACGCTTCGCGCGTGTTTCGATTGCCAGAAAGCTTCGTGTTTCGATTGCCAGAACGCTTCGGGTTTCGATCGTCTAATTAACGTCTCTCGATCGTTATACGAAGCATCTATATCATTAATGTTTGGGTATACGAACCGTCTGTGCTAAAGGTTAAATATGCGCGCCTAATCCAGGTCTCTTCTACGTACGTACAATATGGCGCCTTCTACTATTCTTGTGATCATCTCCTTCCTCTCATCTGTTCATCACGAATTGTTCGGCCGGAACCTTACACAGGCGGCCAGCAATTTGCATCTGGAGCAGCTTCTCGCACCGCCTGCTCTCCTTCCCGACTTTCTTGCATCCGTCGGCTTGACTGATCCTCCGCCGCCGACGGAGGCGTCTCGCTGCCGCTCAAGAAAGGGAAACAGCTCACCCGGTTCTTCTCCACAATGTGCGCAATGCGGAAGAAGCTCTACTCGCATTGCCTGCATCGATGGATAGCCTTGCCGCTCATGCGAAAGCGGCAGATTGTGAGGAATGTTTTAATGCTATCACATGCGACATGATGGATCTTTGCGATCATTTGCCCAGCCGCACGAGGAAGTGCAGAGGACAAGGGCAATCTTAACAGCGTTCGAGAATTCAGCGGCTGATCCTCCAAGTCCCAAAGTCGAAGAAGAAGCGTCTGAAGCCCAAAAGATTACAATCTGGGAAACTCTTTACAATGCGACTTATGTAATGAATTTCCCTCTAATTGAAATTAATAAATTTGCCTTTAATTTGTGACCTCTTGTCTCAAAGAGTTACGTAGTTAAGTTATTAGAAGCAATGTGTACTTATATATTAACCTCGATCTAGAATTAATATGACAGACAAAGGGACATCACGGCGGTTCTTGTGAAAAACCGTGCGTGAACATTCCTGACGGTTCTTAACAACAACCGCTGTGATAGTCGACACAACACGAGCGGTTTTAATACAAAACCGTCGTGATAATCCCAAATTATCACGAGCGGTTTTTAATAAAAACCGTCGTGATAGTTCGATATCACGACGGTTCAGCGAAGAAGAACCGCGTGATACTCCTTTTCCGCCACAAATACCACAGACGGCCTTCAAATTAAAACCGTCGTAATAGTTTACATTCTGAGACGGTTTCACAAAGCATCGTGATTTGCCGTCTACTATTAGCCTTTCTGTAGTAGTGTCATCCAAGTGTCCAATACATCAAGCTACATGACAAATTTGATAACACTTACATGTTTTCTAAATAATTGATACATAAGTCATCAGAATATAATAAACTACTATGCAAAAACTTTAGAATCATTATAGATACCTCACTTTTTTAAGCAAAATACAACTCATGTCTTTATTTAGACATAATTTTGCTTCAAATCAGAGATCGCTAGGGGGAGGAGGAGACAGAGGGATTACCGAATTAGAGATATGGGGCCATGACACCATGGGGGTCACTAGGTCGAGGAGGGTGAACTTGTGCGGCTGCACCACATTGGCGAGCGACGATTGCAAGATGACTTGTGACTTACGAAATGGCCGCTCCAGTGCTCCTATAAGACCAGAAGCTCGTGCGCCACCAAACAGAGAGAAACAGAGAGGAGAGACTTGAGTGAGAGAAGACTGAGTGAGACCTAGAGTTTTTACCGTGTGTCATGTAAATCACGATAATGCCCTAGTGGGCCTAGGCCAGTGTCTGGCGCCAATTTGGGTTTGGGAGAGGGAAATAGGCCAAAAGGATCTAACAGTAATTTAGACTGATTGGGTATGAGTAAAACGAATTTAACTTAACTACTAATATACATATGTATTATATCTTGTATATAGTAAATTTTTTAACAAAAATTTTAGATATTTAACTAAATACCCTTAAATTAAGCTAGAACGGCCCCGGTTCCAGACATCAAAGCCCTGTCCAGGCATCCAAAGTTTGCTCCAAGATGAGTGTGTCCGCTTAGTGGTCAGCCTCGACTTCTCAGGAAGCCACGAGAGGCTATATTGGGCCTGTTCTTTTTTGCTGCGGCTTATGGCTTTTGGCTGAAATTTTTGAATTTTGGCTGTTTACGGTACAGATCACGGAGAGATCGATACTCACTTGCGATTTTGGCTGGTACAGATGTTGAGCTTTTAACGTGTACTACGTTTAACTTGTAGACACTATCTTGAGAAAATACTCCATTTAAAAGTTAGGTACTGTAGCGGCTGCCAAAAGCCGGCCGGATTGTCTCTTGCCAAACAGGCCCATCATTGTCCTCTACTACAGTCATAGCTTGACTCCATTTCCTCTCTGGATCAGAAGTCTTAGCTGAATAACATTAGTAAAGTTTCAGTACTGTTGCACCAATTCTGAAATGAACATCTCTATTTTACAACAGTATCTGCAATTTTATGGTGGGGGTTCTTTGAGAATATTTAATGGGAATTTTTACAGTATATTCTATTAATAGTTGAAGAGCGGTAGTACAAATTAAATTTAACCGTTGATTTATTAGGGTATAATAGACTTTTTTTGTAAATCCTATGCGAAGCAAAAGCTCTCAATACACACGCACACTAGCATTCTAAGATAACATGCATGAAACCACTTAACTACTTAACGAACTCTAATTAAACCCATGCACACGCATGCATGGATACATAGTGTTGTACAGCGAAGCGAGCAAGAGCGCTCTAGTGTTAGCTATCGACGACGACGGTGCGGATGATCATGTCGGTCTCTGCCGCTGCTGCGCCGCCGACCATGGACGGCTGGCAGAAGACGATCTTGAGCTCCCCGGGCGTGCAGCAGCTCTGCGGCACGGGCTCCACGTCGGTCGACGTCGTCCTGGTGAGTGGGCACCGGTTCTTGAAGTGGCTCGCAAGGCTACGGCATGCGGCGTCATCGACGATGCGCTGGTTCGGCAGACAATCGCAGTTAAGGTCCACAGCACAGCCGAGGGCCGGGCACTGCCCACCACCGACGACCTGTGGGTTGACGACCATGGGCACATTGAAGCCATCCACCAGACTAACGCTGTACTCGGCCAGGTCGTCGTTGTGGTGGATTGTGAGCTGTGCGAGGGTGGCGGGTGGCGCAGCGCCAGTCTAGTACCTCGTCGCCGAGGCATTGCAGCCGGTGTGCGTGGCGACGCGGCTGGCCCACCTTGAGGGCAGGAAGGTGAGAGAGAGGAGGGCGTTGGGATCAAGGCACGCGGTGTTGCTGGAGATGGAGGGGAGGCCGGAGTTGGGGGTGACGAGCGGCCAGACGGGCTGGAGGCAGAGGTATTGTGGATGGTCACGGGCGGTGCTGTTTCTTGTTTCTTTACAAACCCAGAGTTCACCGCCCGGAATGAAACAACCATAATAATCCAGAAGCAAGAAATTGCACAAGAATTAAAGGAGGACAAAAGAAGTTCCCGATGGACCGGTGGAGGATGTTGTAAATAATCTTGTTTTAGAGTCATGTGCAAAATTTGGGTGTAATCGAAGTTGAATTGCAGCCGCAATTCAAAGTCGTAGGTGGAAACCAAGTCGAGGTCGTATTAGAATCAGAGTAGGAGTAGGTGTTGAGAACCCGTGTTAAAGTAGGACAGCCGGGTATAAAAGGAGACTTAGAGCCATGTATTCAGGACACCAAGCCATTGAGAAAATACCAAAAAGAGGGAATTACACAAAGCATTGTTTTGTTGTGTGATTGTGCAAGACGTGGTCTGAAGGACTCACGATCACCGCAAGCGTGATCGGGAGGAGTTACGACCACGGCAGAGTTCCAGCAGGCGTAGTCGGGAGGCGCTACGACCACGGCAAAGGAACAGTGTTTTTACGACTACGGCTAAAGGAGCGAACAACGTGGTCGTAAGGGGATCGACTACGCAGGGAAGGCTACGACCACGGTAAATGTGGTCGTAAGGAGTCGAAGGTGGTCGTAACGAGCTACGACTACACCGGGAAGGCCAGAACGTGGTCGGAAGCGACTCCGACCACGTTAAAGGAAGTGAACGTGGTCGTACGGGTATTCGACCACGGTGAACAGTGATCGCCAGCATCACTACGTGATCGTAGAAGGCTTCGATCACGGTATCTTGAGCAGCTAAAGGAAGTCAGCGGCAGCGATATCGCGGAGCGGTCGAAAATTGCTACAGTAATTTTACGACCACGTTGAAAAAGCGATCGGAGGAGAATTGAGGCGATCGGAACTGGTCGTAAGCATCCAGGTAAGATCGTACTCAATTCTATCTGGTCGTAAACGACTCTAACCGGTCGTGAAAGGTCCTGGGAGGGCGAAAGACCTTACAACAGAGGAGCACCAAATTTGACGAAACGAGGTGGAGAAGGGAGCATAGAAGCTGGGGAAGAGGAACATACGACATGCACGGGGAATCTTCGGACGAACCCCAGATCTTGGAAGCCAGCGGCGGCGGCGGCGGGAGGCCGGCACAGGGAGAAGCAAGAAGCGAGGGTAGAAGCAAGGCAAAGGCAAGGAAGGAGGAGCCAAGGAGGAGGTAGGGTGGCTAACCGATGATGTGTGCAGAGCCGATCGATGCTTTATATTACTGAGATATCCCATTCAGCGTTTGTTTTCCCTCCTCTAAAATGCGACCTACTTCCGAGACGGGGTTGTGATGGCACACACGAATCATATATGATCAACTATGCAAAATTGTGCTATCACCAAGAAAACTTAACAGAAAAGTTTGATTTGATGATGTACTGCACTTACAATGGATGTGCTTTGTACAATGAACCCTGCAGCTACATATGAATCCGAAAGCCGGCCGTCCCCATCAGACGAAACTTTTTTTAGGTCATAACCACAATGATCAAGTTCGGAGTATCACACATTTGGTCTCTGACATGAAACTTAACTGCCGTAGCTTTAGGAATATCCACTAGACATCCTTATCCAACCACCTTATATATAGAGCTATCTAGGAATTAAACTGCAATTGTTTGTAAATGTATTGTGTTCAAACTCCATGTTGTATTTTCTGCCTTGACTGTTCTTCTTAATGCAAAGACACGTGCTTCTCTTGATTGTCAGTACATATTTCCTCACAAGTCACAACATAGTATCACAAAACACCAAGAAACGAGTATGCAAATGATTGGGCAGAGAGTTTTTCTTTTTTTTTAAAAAAATATATGAAAAGATAAACACTACGAAGGAAAATGAGGATCAGTATTTTTTTGGCAGATCGGTATCCGGCAAGTGGTAACTAACTAGTGCATACAATAGGGCAAGGTTATTAAGGCGGTAAGGCAAGGTAAGGCGACCCACCCCCTTCACACCTTTTAAGCGGTAAGGCGTGAGGCGAGGCGATGCCTTACACACATCATAAGGCGAAGAAAACGGAGTTCAGAAGGACTAGATCAGAAGAAATCTAAAGAGGCAAATGGCTTATAAGGACCTAATTGTAATTTGTAAACCTCTGAGGACTACATTGTAAAAATACCACCCATCTCATTTAATCCTTTAACCCTAGCCTAACCCTAATACTCTCTTACTCCAGCCGCCGCCTCCTCCCTCCTCCCTCATTCCAGGTGACGCCGTCGCCGCCTCCCTCCCTCCTCCCTCACTCCTAGCCGCCGCCACCCTCACTCCTCCCTCCTCCCTCACTTCTAGCCGCCGCCACCCTCACTCCTTCTTGTAATGTTGCGGGCGGCCAGATCCGGCAAGGTGAAGGGTGAACGGCGGTGTCGATGGCTCAACGGCGCCCTGGAGGCCAAGACGGCGTGAGGACGTGAGGTAAACCTAACCCACCTCTTCCGCTGCCTTCTTCCTGCCCAGTTGCCCGCTCTCTCTCTAGTTTAACCGCCGCCTTAGGCATGCACGCAAGGTGGGGCGACGCCTTGCCACCCCTCTACCGCCTTACCGCTTAGACGCTTAACCATGCAACAGGGTCTAATCTCCAAAGATAGAGACATTTAATTCGACTGCAGTTGGTGGTTTTTGATTTTTAGCATTTAGTTAAAGTGATATTGTAGTGGTTGTTAGATTTTGACTACAATATTTAGTTAAAAAATAATAAAATAAAAATTATTATATTCCTACATACAATACAAAGAAAAGAACTACGTTAAAAAACTAATACTTTCTTAATGGCTTCTCAAAACTGAACTGAAAGGGAGTAAAGTCTCTTTTTTAAGTTTCTAAAAATTGCTTTTAATTTTTCTATAGTAACTAATTTTTAAATGAACTATCTTCTTAAGACAGAGACTATAAAATAATTTTAGTATACACTATAATAATTTTATTTATAATAGCTAAAATTATATACAAATTTTTACCACCGCATTCTCTCAGACGAATAATCTAAAAATTATAAACCCAGCCATTAGAAAAAAAAAAGTAACTCGAATAGGCAAGGCAAATCCTCTGACGCTGCAATTCCGTTTCCATTTCCACTTCTGCTCTCTCTTTCTCTCTCCTGCGAATCTGCCCTCAATCTTGCGACTTCTGCATAATTCCATCGCCTCCATCCACAGCCGATTCTCCCCTTCCCACACCAATCCATCTCCCTCTCATGGCGGCCGACGTCTCCATCCCCGCGCCACCTCTCTGCCGTCAGGTCTAATTCTTCCTTCTTGTGGCTAGCCTTCTTTTTTTTCTTCTCAGTTTCCTGGTGGAAAATCCGTCAAAGGTTCGGCCTTTTCGTCGATTACTTGATATTTTTTTGTCTGCAAAGATTAGATTCGGCCTTTACTGGTTTAAGTTTCCGGAGATGCAGTTCTTACTTAATTTGATGGGGGATCCTTTGGTCGGTTATGACTCATCTTTGGCGAATTTTGGTAGTCGTGTTGCGAGATGCCGCCGCTTTTTAGTGAGTTTTTGGCTGATTTCGAGCGAAAAATACCGTCTTTTAGCCATACTACAATTCTCTTTTAGTTTTTCGAGGTGATTTCAGAGCTACGGATTGGCAATATTCTAGTTGGATTTCTTCTATTATCTGCATAATTTTGGAGATTATAGACGCTTTGGAGCCAGGCCGTGTCTTCTCGTCGAAAAGCTGCTCTTTTTTTTTTTGTCTAAATTCTTTTTTGACGGAAATTTTTTTGTCTAAACTCTAGAGGGTTTATGGGATGGGATTATTGTTAGTGGTAAAAATATCTTGCTCCTACTTTGGGAAAGCAGGTTCAAAAGAAAGGAACCTTTTAACCTCTGATTTGTTCTTCTAGGTTTCTCTTTCATGTACTACATTTGGATGCTACAAAGTTTGCATTACTGCACAATTACAATGTTCATGATTTTAGCGTGTTGACCTCAGTTAGGAATGCAATTTCAGGACTTTTAGCTGATCGGTGCTTTGGAGCTGCAGGGTGTGGAGCAAGTGGTCAACACTGGTGGCTACTAGAGTCGCAGATTTAGAGTTCTAAATTGGTGCATCTGTGTTCGCTCTTTTGTTCTACAGTTGTAACAAAGGAGGGGAGCTCTGCTAAGATGAACTGTGCCAAAGGAGGGAAATTATTTTTTTCCCTTTGGTTATGTGCAGTGGTTTGCCTCATGGCTCAGCTGGGAGCTTGCAATGTCGCGCTGATGGCGAATAACACGAGCTTGTCGTTGGATGATGTCGAGGCAACCTTTAGTGAGTGCTACAAATTGCCCAATATCCCTGCATTTCAGCACCAAGCAATTATCAAGCTGTGAATATTTTATTTAGTTGTGTACTGTAGCTTTCTTTTTTAACGGTAAATTGCTAATTTTGAGTGATTACTGATGAATGGGTTGATAATCAATCGCTTCTCCTGCGTCCTGGTAGTTAAATGAGTCTTCTAATTATTGTAGTTGCTTTTATTCCGTCTTGTAGGGCAGTTTGAACTGCTTGATAATGTGCAATGCTATATTGGTGCCTGAACCAATCTGTGTTATGAAGAACTTATTAACGTTTCAACTATTTGCAGCTCCAGCTGTAAAAAGTTCAGGTGTAAATGGTGTAATTTACACAGTGGAACCTCTGGATGCATGCAGTCCGTTGAGAAAGAAAGCGGTTGAAGGTACTGCATCACCATTTGCATTGATTATAAGAGGTGGCTGCCAATTTGACGATAAAGTTAGAAATGCTCAGAATGCTGGATTCAAGGCTGTGATAGTATATGACAATGAAGATAGCGGTGCCCTTGTTTCAAGTAATGTTCCTTGAGTCTTACCTTATGGTCCTGACATCATTTTTTTATGTTGTACTCATGATCAGCACATATAAAAGTGTGTTTCTATGCATTGATTTAAGTATTTGTAATTCATGATGCTTTGATAGCTAGACATTAGTGAGGTGAGAGGAAGAAAAAGGATATATACAAAAAAAATCCAATTCTAGATTATTATGTCTGTAACAAAATTTAATTGGTAGGAACATTAGCAACCTTATGCAGACTATGCTTCACTAAGATAAAGAGCATAAATCAACGGCAAAACTTGCTGTGGCGTAAAAAAGTAATTTCAAATTATTTTTATTAGCTAATTTTTTATAATATCTATTCAGAGCACATATTTGCAATAGTATTTAACTAGGAAGTGTTGCAGTGGCTGGAAGCTCATCTGGAATCCACATATATGCGGTGTTCATCTCTAAGGCCTCAGGAGAGGTGTTGAAGAAATATTCAGGTCAAAGTGATGCGGAGTTGTGGATAATACCAACATATGAGAACTCAGCTTGGTCAATCATGGCAATTTCATTCATATCACTGCTTGCTATGTCTGCTGTCCTAGCAACATGTTTCTTTGTGAGGAGACACCAGATAATACAGGACAGGGCTAGAATTCCCGCAACCCGAGAATTTCATGGAATGAGCAGTCAGTTAGTTAAAGCAATGCCGTTTCTTATTTTTACAAAAGTGCAAGAAGACAACTGTACATCATCAACATGTGCCATTTGCTTGGAAGACTATAGTGTTGGAGAAAAGCTAAGAGTGCTGCCTTGTTGTCACAGTATGTTCCTCTCACATTAAAGATCACATTTATTTTCTAAACAGCATTATTGAACTTTGATGGTTTGGGAGCTGACCACCTCTGCATTTTTAGTACTTATTTCAGATTAGGAAATACAGATACAAATGCAATATAGCACTGCTAAAATAGTAGCAAGATTGATAAAATCCCATCATGATCATCATAACACCATGTATTCCCTTTGTCGGCTTGAGATGTCAACTCAATTGAATACATTCTTACTAGATTTCATTTGCTTCCTGATCCCATACTGTAGATAAATCTTGGCAGAAATGCTGCATCTCTGCAATTTTAGTTTCATTGGTGGGTGGATTCTCAATGAACCTAGGTTAAGATGATTAGTGCTTACATTTAAAACAATCACCTTATGTACTTAGTGTTGCATTTTAATTGGTCCCAACTCTATCTAAATTTTTGTTCTTGACTTGTGTCCTGAGATTTCGTTGTCACTTTACAGAGTTCCATGCAGCTTGTGTGGACCTGTGGCTCACCTCATGGAGAACATTCTGCCCTGTATGCAAGCGAGACGCAAGGGCTGGAACATCAAATCCACCTGCATCAGAGTCTACCCCTTTGCTTTCTTCTGCTATTCAATTGCCTGCTGAATCAATGGCTTTGTCCTCCTTCCGGTCAATGGTGGCAGCATCTCCCCCTAGGCCAATAAGCTGGCATCCTTCATCGCAGTCCATATCCTGCACCTACTCCAATTCCAGTATTCACCGCACTTCTAACCCCCATAGATGTTATACCAACTCACCTGCTATTAGTACAAGTAGAAGCAATGTAGACCTTGCAAGTATGTCATCCCCATGGTCTCACACTTCGCACCTTGCATCCACGCACTCTCTGGGCGGGGGCCACTTGTCTCCACCAATCAACGTCAGGTATACATCACCACATGTCTCCCGTTCTGGCTATGGATCTCCCAATCTGTGCATTGGTTCATCCCACTTCAATTCTGGCTATGGGCCTCCGAGCTATTATCCTGGCTCTTCGGGGCAGCAGTACCCTTACCTGATGCACCGCACGGAGTCAGGGTCGAGCCTGTTTAACATGGTGCCCCAGTCACCACAACAGACCCAGCTGCTGCATGGTGGCGAGTCTGGGACAAGTCTATCAGCTGCGGCATCAACTCAATCGTTGTGTCAGGCCTACCTGCAGCATTGTCCAAATTCTGATGCAAGCTTATCTGCTATGACATCAGCTCAGTCGCTACCAGAATGCTGATTGCTCATACAAAGTTCACCATTTCAAAAGAGCCCTTCTGCAAGGCGCTGGTAGTTTTTCCTGGAACCTCCACGTCTGATGAGAAATCCTATTTGACGCAAAATGGTCAATTTAATGGAAGGACGCGGCCACCATGGCGATCGAGCAAGTGACAAGGCTACTTGTAAGAAGTGAGAATCGGTGACCCTTAGTTTTGACCAATTATGTGCTTGGAGTCTTGAAGAAGCAAATGGCTATGGTTGTATTAGGATTGGCTTGACTTGCGTAGGTTTGGAGGCATGTACCATAGAAGTGAAAGAGTTCATGTGTTTGTTTAAATTTTCACCTACTGTTTTATGTAATGGGTGTATGCTATTAACGCTTAACAGGAATCTGTTAGTCGTGAGATATCTTTCGTTTAATTTTCAGCTACCAATTTCTTTTTTAACGATATTGTAAGAGAACTTTCGGTATGTGCGCAGCTTGGCAACCTACATGCACATGATCAATAGTTCAAACACTCAGCACTGCACCTTAAAGGAGTTATTTGATTTTTATGCAAAACACAATGGCAAATGTATTCTCCTCTGAAACTAGAAGTTGTTCAATGATTGACACGGAACATCTACATATAAACATTGTAGACCGACACAAAAGCATAAAGTAAGACAACAAATCAAGGACAGAAAAGATCAATTGGACTGCAAGCATACTCAACCAGAGATGACATGTATTACTTCTATATTCAAAAAACACTATAAAATCAGCAGATGACCGACATCACTAAAAAAAATTATAAGGCATAGGGTAATTATGGCACACTACGCATATTAAGTTATTAACCATTCCCTGCTTTCAAGTTTCGAACAAAATTGATTATACGGAATTGTTCCTTTAAGAAAATGTTGCATGTGTGTAAGGTTGAAGCCGTTTCTTCTATAATGTCCAATAAGAAAAAATCATCCATCTATTTTCAAATGACTAAGATATCATAGAAAAGTTTTAAGCATTGTAATGCCGAAAGAGCAAACCTTGGCAGAAAGATGCCATGCTGCAGGTTTGCATTCGTCTTTTGATTTTCTGAGAGGGGCTGCAACTTGGTATTCGCCTCTAACAAATCCAAGTCATGTTGTTCATAAAGCTCACTGCCTCTCCCATCAGGCATGCATTTACCATCTGGTAACCTGGAGACATCATACCCATCCTTTCCCTCTCCTGCATAACACATGCATTAATCCACATTGTGTAGTAGGAAGCAGAAATATTGCAAATAGTAAGCAGATTACAAGTCGACCTGATTTAACAGCGTCAGTATCAGAAATTTGGACGCTTTTGGCACTGTAGTCGCTGGAAATTCCAGAAATAGCGCCAGCTGAGAGATAATTCCAGTTCTGGCCCCCTACCGACCGCACGACTCGCGGGAGGGCGACGCGTGGCAATCGTGCGGCCGGGGAGCGCACGACACTGAGATCGTGCGGTCCCCGACCGCACCATCTAAATCGTGCGGTGGAGCAGCGAACCACTCGAGTGGTGCGGTCGCCGGGCGCACCACTCGGCGAGTGGTGCGGTGGCCGACCGCACCACTCGGTTGCTACAGCGCCAGAGGGGTTTGCACCGGATTAGGGTTAGGGTTTTGCGCAAAATATAAGTTTTATTTTTTGTTTTGATTACATAGTTACACAAATATTATGCATATGCATGTAATATATTTTTTTTAGAGTGTGCAACAGATTTTTAATATAGAATAGGAGATGCAAAAAAATATGAAATATATTTTGAAAATTCGTTATGTATTGCAGATGATACATGTAGGAATTATTTTTGTAGATTGTTGTTTTTGAAATATTTTGGTACGTTGTTAATGGTGTTTGAAAAAAAAATATGTATTTGATGTGGAGTGGAGTTTACTGCTAGTGTAATTTTTTTTGCAATTATGAAAATTAAGAATTTTGGTTGGTAGAGTACGAACGAATTTTGTGTGAAGTAACGATTAGTGTATTTGTGATTTTCGTACATAGCTGACCGTGCAAAATATGTTGAACTGGCAATAATATTTTTCGATCATGTTATGTTGTTTTATTGGAAGAAATTTAATGTAATTTTTTTAGGACAACTGCGATAGGAACAATTGGACGAAAATAAGGAAAGTGATATTGAACACGTGGGAATCATTGAATGCGAAAAGACGAGATAATAAGCTTAGCTGAATAGAAATAAACTTCATAATACAGTTGGGAGTAACATATCGTGTACATTTTTATTACATGCATAACATATAGCATGATATGCGACTAACCCACCCAACTGCTCGTACGGCCTATTGTGTGGACCGGGGCCACTTTCCCTTCCTTGCACGCTCGGCGTCGAACTCCTCCGCAGCCTCTTTTGCCTTAGCAGCCATTTCCCTCTTTCTCTCACGCTCCCTCTCGCGAGCCTCCCGCTCCCTACGCGTGCACGCTTCGAGATGAGCTTGCATCTCGCGTTGTATACGCAGGGTGTGCTCGTTCTTGCGGCGCTCCGCCTCCAGCAACTCCTTCTCCCGTGTGACATTCCACTCCTCAAAGTCGAGGGTCCATTGGTCCGCAGGGTGGATCTCAAGATCGATCCATTTGCGGTAGCCACACAGGGGCTCCGGAGACTGTAAATACAGGGGAGAGATTGTTAGTGTGTGCTGTGAAGGAGAAAAGGTAGGGGAAAATAGTGCATGTGGTCGTTACCGGCTGCCGATAGGTTGCGGTGTCAAAACGACGGTTGGGGTAGTCACTGGAGTAGTTTGCGCAACTCCAGTAACGCATACCTAGGCTGATGCATTCCTTGGACTTGAAGAACTTGCACGTGTCCCCGCACCAACAAAGGGGGGTGTCTCCCCCTCAGGTGGGAGTTGCGGCGAACGCTCGGTGGGGACGTCCGGAATGGGGTTGTTGCTACGCGGCCGCTCATTGCGGGGAACTGACCCTTTAGCACGCTGGGCTTGTTCTACCCGGGCCTGTACAGCCCTTATTTTCTCATCACGGGCAGCAGCTGACCGTGTTAGGTCACGGGTCTCCTCCCATTCCTTCACTATCTTGTCCCATTGCTTCTTCTGGTATTTTTTGTCCATCCCGGTGGGGTGAAGGAAGCGCGCTGTAGTGTGGGGTTTGGAAGTGCAGTGTGGCCTGCGAAATGGAATGCACACCAATTTATAGGGACCATTTTCTCTCTACTCCAACGAGTAAAGCTGGGCGTTCTGCCGTATCACTACAAAAAGATTGCGTCGTCATGCCAAGTGACTGAGCAAAGCTGCTCCGTGTTGTCATCTCTCTGAGCAAAACTGCCCCGTGTTGTCATCTCTCTGAGCAAAGCTGACTCGTGTTGTCATGTCACTGCGGAAAGCTGGCGTCTTTTGTCATCTCACTGCGCAAAGCCGCGTCGTTTTGTCATGTCACTGCGCAAAGCTGACCTCTTTTGTCATGTCACTGAGCAAAGCTGACCTCTTTTGTCATCTCACTGAACAAAGCTGCCCTGTGTTGTCATGTCACTGCGCAAAGCTGGCCGCTTTTGTCATTTCACTGCGCAAAGCTGGCCTCTTTGGTCATGTCACTGAGCAAAGCTGCCACGTTTTGTCATGTCACTGCGCAAAGCTGGCCTCTTGGGTCATGTCACTGAGCAAAGCTGCCCCATTTTGTCATGTCACTGCGCAAAGCTGGCATCTTTTGTCATCTCACTGAGCAAAGCTGCCCCGTTTTGTCATGTCACTGTGCAAAGCTGGCATCTTTTGTCATCACACTGCGCAAAGCTGTTCTCTTTTTTGTTTTTGGTCACTGCAGTAATCTCTCTCATTTGGTATAAATAGCACGGTTGGGGTCCCATGACATTGTACGCAGAGAACTCTGTAAATTGAACAAAGAAGTACCTTCTCTTTCGTGGTGGAACATACCATGTCGGAAGCCGAGGGGCCATTTGGATTTGGGTCACCGAAGGAAGACCTTCCCTTCGAAAGGAGAGAGATCTTCGGTCCACAGTACCGCTTGATACCAAGCCGGCGTGCTCAACCGGCGTGGCCGAAATGCAGACACAATGATTACGCGGTCGTGCAGGTCCTGGATGGCCCGTTCGATGGCGGGCGACGTTTCTTCCGATTGCCCACGCTCCGGGGTACAAATTACTAATAGTACATTTTTTGTTATTGCTTATGGACCCTCCATGTTTACCGTTATTTCCCGCTGGATTGACCCTCCTCATGAACGGTATATTGTCCGCTATGTGGATACATTATGGGATCGAATATTGGAGTTGGAGGACCGAATCGAGACTCTCACTAAGGAGAACAATGACCTCCGCCAACAGATGCAACGCGAGAGGGGCAACGAGGAGGTCGTGAACATAGGAAGCTCGTATGATCCCACATGTTGCTGCGCGAACCCTAGTTGCATATGTGCGTGCCACTACCACGACGGCCAGCCACGTCCGAGGCGGCCCCCTCAGCAATTCTCCATGTGGGTGCCACGAGGCTCGTTTGGCATGCAGGCAACGAGGTGTATGGTTGTGTTGTATTTTAGTTGTTGTGTTCGTTGGTGTGTTGATGGTTGTACTACTTGCTATATTTTATGTACGTGCAATGTATGTGTTGTCATTGCGTGATGTCTTCTTATTCTATGGTCTCTGTGCGTGAGACTGCCCCCCAGCCTATAAAAGGAAGCCATTCCTCACTAGTCCCTTGCATTGTTATCACTCACCTCGTGAATTAGTTGTTCCCAATCTGTGTAGTTTTCTTTCGTGCTAACTCCCCCCGACTAGGCAATGAGTCAGCTCAGCACCTCTTCATCGACACCCACGGTGATTTGCCCAAAATGCAACACGGTTGTTAGACGTAAGACCTCACACACGGCCGCGAATCCTGGGCGGCACTACTACAAGTGCCCCTATCACTCGGTGAGTAAGATTGTTTCGGGTTCATTCAAATCGTGGTGGTATGTTTAAAAATCTTCTTCTCATGGAATCGCAGGAAGCCCCCGGCGGTTGTCGCTTCTGGGTGTGGGAGGATGAAATGGGCACTAGGACAGACATTGTTCGCCATGAGAGAGTTGTCGTGGGGGGTTGCGACCCCGTCAAGATGCGGCATCATTTCGATAGACTAGAGTGAAAGATAAATTTAATGTTGTGTGCTATTTTCTTTCTTGTGTTTATTGTAATCGTCAAGTTGTAGTGCTGGAGGTTGTTCTCGTCTACGTTGGTAATGTTTTATGCTATGTTGTATCTTGCGTTTGTTGTTATCATGTCTTCTCCCGCTGGAGAGTTAATCTATGTATGTGTATTGCATGTTGTGAGGTACAGTGCCCACATGCGTGCATACTTGTCATATTACAATGAAGCCTTAATTGTAGTTCAAATAATTTCATAAGCCAAGTGAAACACAGGAAACCATGCAACGTCACAACAGCACAATTACAAAAATTCATTCATCGTCTCGTCGTTGCCGCCTCGGACGCCGTATCTGATCCTCTGAGAAGGTGAACCTGCTAGGGGAGCGCGGTGCATCTCGAAGGTTGTAGTGCGAGGGCTGCGTCCGAGGTGGTGGTGGGTACAACTCTATGGAGAGTTGCGACGGCTGGCCAAAAATAGAGCTCAGCCATTCGGAGGAGGGTTCTACGTCCTGCTTAGATGGTACACCTGAATTAGGCAATGGAAAATACAAAAATGTTTATAATGAGTAGTAATATCATAAGGCATTTACTTGGAAAGTCTGAAACGCAGATCGGCCACCGTGAACTTGCTGGCCCTGTTGCTCCGTGACTCCCTGCAATTTTTGCACGATGAGATTAGATGTCATTGAAATACATGTGTTATATTTATTACGTGAGTACATACCGGTGCATGCGGCTGTCCGAATGAAGATGATGTTGGGAAATCACGCATGTACTCCTGTGCGGTGTAACCTTGGTACATCTGCCCGAACCACTCGTCCCACCCCTGCATGTCCACTCGGGTCAACTGACCGCCATGCGCGAATGTGGGGTACGTCATCGTCGGTTGCTGCTGCAAGTCAGGGTCGCTATCTGCAGAGAATGTTCGCTCGTCCGCCGCCCTCCGTGATGACGATGGCTGTAGCAACGTGCTATCCCGTCGCAAGTGCTGCAGGAAAAACATGTGGTTATGAATAACTGGCAATTGAGTGGACAAACAAACTGTTGGCAAAAGTCGTACCGCTGGTCCGAAGCGCTGGGAGGACGAGCGACCGCAGCTGGGACGACTGCCGAACTGCGACGGACGACCGCCGGATTGCGACGGACGTGCTGACGGTGGTGTTGACGGCGGTGCTGAACGCGGTGCTGATGGTGCTGCTAACGGGAGTGGTGCTGTTCGCTGTTCTCTGCGGAGGCGTCATGCATGCACATCATCCCTGTGCTGACTACAGCTCATGGACCTGATCGCAGACCTGGCCTCACTGAGGATGGTACACACTGAAGAAAGCAGCCGGGAGCCGCCCTGCCCACGCTGGTTAATCTGAACAGCCTCGTCCTCTATACAATGCATGCACTCGTACTGCAGGTGAACAAACAATGAGTTAAAACGCATCGCAGTAAACAAACAATCTCAGAAACATTACTACGTAAACGCGTCGCGCCGTCCGACGTGCCGCCGATGATGGTCCGGCCCTGCCCGTATGGCATCCTCGTGCGCGACCTCTACAGGACGGTGTGGGGCAGGCCCAGTAAGCCTGCTGCGGGTGCATGGAACGTACCACTCTAGGTACGCACGGTATGTGTCGAGGTCGTATGGTTTAGTCTCGTCCACAACTTCTGTGCTCGCTGAGTCACGCCACAGTTCTGTCCACGGGCGCTGTGTGCCCGTCCAGTCGTCACCCCGGTGACCTCTTCTTGTTTGCCTACAAGTTAGTCCACACATTACACAATTAGTACTAACAACACATTACTACATTGCGTACAGTTACCGTGCGATGACTTACCGGTGGGCCTTCGGTGGTAGTGGACATCCTGGGAGGGGTGGCACGTGCTGGTGGAGGTCAAACTGCCTCAGCACTCTCTGCGGGTTGTATGGCTCGACGAAGTGGGAGAAGACAAGGTGGCAGGTCGTCAACTAATACGTGTGGTCTTGGTGGCACTAAGATGACAACCCGTGGGGGGCTATGCTCTGAATGAACTGTGCATCCCATGGGAACCAGACTATGTCGCTCTCATGAAGCTGCTCGAACTGGTTATGGAAATCTGGGTACACACGCCTCGGTCTCTCCTTGGCCCACCGCAGCTGACCATGTGTCCAGCGCATCCCCATAGTCGACCCATTTATAGGGTCATCGCCACCAACCTCATCATAGAACTCCGAGCTGAGGTCGTAAGGGTGCACGGCCCTCTCGATCTTAGGCCTCCCAACCGGGAAGTGCTCCCAAGACCAGTACTGTAGGAGCACGTAGCACACTGCCAAGACCGCTCGGCGCGCGAGACGCTGACAGCATCACACAAGCCTCGGTACGTGGCACTAAAGACTGCAGATCCCCAACTGTACTGTGGCACCTGGCCGGGCAAGGCATCTGCCAAGGGCTCTGCAAGGCGTATGTACGTAGGATGCATGGAGGCTTCTGTGGTCGTAGGAAACATGACCCACCCGAACAAAAAAAGGAGGTATGCCATGAGGTGCGTCCGCACGACCCCCTCAAGAGCGTGCACAGGGCAGGTCATGAACTGTCGTAGCCACGAGTGTGGCACACCAGACATGTTGTCTGGGATCGGGTGACCGAACCGGGCACCCAGGGCGACCTTCCAGTTTGCCGCCCTGGGGGGTGGCACTACTGCTGCACCACAGAGGGGTAGACCTGTCAGTATGGACATGTCCTAAAGTGTAACAGTCGTCTCGCCCACCGAAAGTGAAAGGTGTGAGTCTCCGGTCTCCAACGATCCACGAGTGCGGACAGCAACGCCGCATCGAATTGCAACGCATACGGAACATCCAGCATGCGAGCAATGGGCAAAAGGCCGGTGTCTCACAGCAGTGGGATGTACCAATCGTCTAGAGGCCAGTGCTCTCGGGGGCTCCTAAGGATGAAACTCGGAGGGCCCTCAGTGTCAGCAGATGACCACGCTGTGCATCGGTGCTGGTCATCCCAATGGGGCTCAAGCAACTCGTACGCCATCTCCTACTGATGAATGAAAACAAGTCAATACGCAGTGTCATGACAATATGCAACATACGTAATTTGCAGGTAATGACAATAAAGTGTGAATAAATGACAACATAATATGCAACAAACGTAATTTGCAGCGAATGACAACAAAGTGCGCAACAGATGACAAGATAATTTCCAACAAACGTAATTTGCAGCGAACGACAACAAATGATAACAAAATATCGAATAAGTCATAACATAATTTCCAAGCAATGACTCAAACAAATTGTACACGCAAATATTTCCGTAACATACATTCAGCATAGGTTAAAGGATGCAAGATCATGTGCTCGCATAAACAAGAAGAGCACAACAAAGGCCCTTAATAGTTTTAAAACACGGAACCAGCAGTTAACAACGAAGAACCATGTGCTTCATACTATGGAGCGTTACTTGATGTTGGCCTATTTGGGCACTGCCTAAATGAATGGCCAACCGTCTTGCATAGTCTGCACTTCGGACGCCGAACCCGATCCCCACGCTGGCTATCATCCATGTCATTACGAATGCGACGGCTTTGTCGTCGCCCACGGCCGACGTGCTTCAGTGCATCGTTCGGCACCCACTTCATCTGCCCTGGCCAGAGGTCCCTATAATGCATGTCTACCCCGTACGAATGGAACTCCATGCTCCAGGTTTCAAACATGTGCTTTATGTCATACTACTTTGAGATGTAACGCGTGGGTGCCTGGTTCCATAACGCGCATGCCGCATACATGTGGGAGCATGGCTTGTGTAGAAGTTGCGACTTGTTGCAGGTGCAAGATGCTCTGTCATCAATTGTACACACCTGCTTACGATCCCCTCTAGCCTGGCCCATCATGTACTTCTGTCTGAGGCGGACCTCAAACTTCCTCCATAAGCCATCCATGGTCTGAGCAATATGCGAACGAGTCTTCTCCATCTTCTTGTCCATGTAGGCCTGCGCTACCTCGGAGAATTCTTTGCCTTCGTCCAGATGCTTCTTCGCCATCATGGCTCTATTGATGAAGTATCCAACTGAACGGTTCCAGGTCTCTTCCACGATTGCAGTGATAGGTAGGGATCTCACGCCCTTTAGAACACCATTGTACACCTCGGACATGTTTGTCGTCATGATTCCGTATCTTGCTCCGCCGGTGTCATGCAGTAGAGACCACATCTCCAAGTCAGGTACATTGGACTGAACCCATTGTGTGAACTCCCCAAGTCTCGTGGAGCCTCCCTCCACGGCCCCAGCTTCAGCCTGTTCGAGACGCCTCACATGCTTGCTGGTCTCCTGATCAAGGTGCCTCCACAAGGCCTCGAACTTCCTCTTCTGGTTCTGCATACAAAGCTTTTTGAACATCTTCATTAGTTCCTTGCTATGGAACCTTCTGTGGAAGTTCGCCGCAAGATGCCTCATGTACCACCGGTTCTTCATGTCATTCCACTGGAACGGAAGTTGTGTCCCGTTCTGCATCGTTTGCATTGCACGATGAAGCTCGCATTGCGGTGCGAGATAACACACATCGGGCCGATCTTGTACTACGGCCTGCTTCACATTGGCAAGGAACCACAGCCAGTTATCTGTATTCTCATTCTCCACAATTGCAAATGCCACTGGGAGTAACTGGTCATTTGCGTCTGCTGCAACCGCGGTCAGGATAGTACCATTGTACTTGCCAGATAGGAATGTGCCGTCCATCGTTAGCACTGGACGGCACCACTTGAAGCCTTCTATTGCTTGATGGAAGGCCCAGAACACTCTGTCAAGCACAAAACAATTCGGCCCTTGTGTCTCATAAACCCGCTTGTACTTGTTAATGTACATGCCTGGGTTTGCTCCTGCAATCTGACACAACACTCTTGGGACCAGATCATATGCCTCCTCATATGTCCCGAACATACTCTACAGGACCTTCTGTTTCCCCCGCCACACCTTCTTGTAGCTGACATCAAACCCCGCCGTGTTCGCTACCTCCGCCATGAGAACCTTGGGAGAAATGGATACATTTGCAGCCACAAGATGCCTTATCAGCTCCGCAACATATGACGACATCATGTTGCGGTGCCTATGTAGTGGCGCCGCAAGCTCACAAGTGTGATCCTTCAGCACCGTTATCCGGAAGTCCGTGGCAGCGCCTCTGAACCGCTGCGCACGGAGCCGTCAACACACTTCACAATGTAGGTGTTAGGGTTGGACCTGTGCACCCAATATGTCCGGCTGATGTTGACGGCGTATGTGGCAATAGCTTGCTGTGCAACACTCTTGTTACGGAAGCTCTGCCCTACAAGGAGTGTGCCTTCATTGAATCCCCACTCTGCCTCCTCCGCCTGTGGCAGAACTAGGGATTCGACTTCGATGTCGTCCAATCTGGATGGCACGTACGCACCCTCCGTGGTTACAACGCTACCTAACACACCTCCCGCTGTAGGTTCCCCTTCTTCCTCCTCTCCTGAACTGGCTGATTCCACATCCTCCTCCTCCTCGCTTTCCACTTCCTCCACCTGGTTCGCAAGGTACTCGTGACAGTCAACACGCGCGGCCCACAACCTATCCACACCTTCGTTCGGCTGAAAATTCTCCAAGCGCCTCCGCAGGTCTCCATCTCCCATTGCCTCATTGACTTCTCCTTCACCAGCATCTTCATGACCGCCGGAGAGTAATGCAGGCTCTACATCTCCGCCAGCACCACCAGAGCCACCCATGGCGGATGATTCTGTCCTCTCCACGAATTGAACATACACCATTGGCCTGGCATAAATCACTGCGTCTGGGTTGCACACGACCTCCATGTAGTTCGCCCATGAAGCGTCACTCGTCACCTTTATAAGTTGCCACATTACCTCCCCTGCAGCACCTACCACTGCGGTATACACTGCCTCGATCCGTAATTTGTTCCTTGCGGTGTCCCGATCGAATGCGAAACGCACGCATCTCCGTAGCTCAGACAGGCTCATGGTGTTCAGATTGGGTGCCCGGATCACAGTCCGGTCACAATTACCCAGGTCTGCCCCGTACGGCCTGTCGCGTACAAGACCACTTCCGTAGAACACGAACAAGTCTTGGATGTCACCCATGGCGTACCTAACATAAGTCCATACTGAACCCTCTTAGTATATATAACATGCAACAAGTGTACTATCATACAGTATATACCACGTAACACATACAAGCGTAATATTTCTATCTCAATTTCGTTGTTCTACCTATCCCATACAAATATTAATGGTACTTTTTTTATTTATACATCTAATTTTTAATTCATTTATGGAGTGCGCTAACAAATTCCTATATAAATCAAATTAGTACTGCAATGTACTTACTTTTCCCAATTCTCTAATTTACAGATCTTACTTGCTATTTTCTGTCATGAATAATTTACAATTTCTACAAATTTCTCTCCTAATTCGTATTATTATTCTTCTACTTAAATCACCAATCCATCTACTCATTTTTCTTCATTTTCAACTTATGAATTCTAGGAGCATCAGAGACATGAGACATTAACCTTTTCCTCCTTCGGTTACAAGACTACAATTCACAACTCCACGCTCCACACCACTGAGTAAATTGAGGAACAATATGCCACTTCAAATGCTTCTATCCTGTAATTAGTACATGTATTTAATGAATAAATCTGAGCACAAATTTTTACAAAACAAAGACACAGATTTGTAATTGAAACCATTGTGTATCAAACAAGTGATTAAGTACCAGTAGCTACGCAAATGGCCCTTCCGACTAGCAATGTGCTTCACAATGACATCGTTGAAATGTAGTTACATTCGAGTTAACATTTTATTTAAATTACTGTTCACAAGAGCAGTACAAAAATTTGTCACATAAAATATAAAATACAATACAGTACAACAACAAACATTTTATCAAAAAATACAATACACTACAACTACAAACAACTACAAACATTTTACATTACTGTTCACAACAGCAGTACATGATTTCTTCACATAAAATATAAAATACAATACAATATAATACAATACAACTACAAACATTTTATCAAAATATGACATGCAGCAACTCCGTACAGAACGTTTATGCTAATTACAAGCTAATTAGTGCGATAACAATATAGACGTATGGAGATGATATTTACCTTTTCTTGAAGCTCACGAGGCGATCTACAACTTTCACACTTGCCAAAACTCCTGATTCCAAACAAAAAGACTCTTTGTGCTCGTTCGCGTTTCTTCCTTCACTTCCCTCCCTCTCTTGCTCTGCAGTTTTCCTGCTCTGGCTAACCTTCTGCCGTCAAAACCACGAAACGCAGCTGCCCTAACTCTTTTTATGCTGCTCTGAGCAGGCGCTTCTGGTGGGGGACGGAGAATACCATGCACGAAGAGCTGGCACATGTGCATGGCATGTAATACAAATATCATGCCAACATGCAATGCAAAGCACGGGCAGCATGCATAAAGCCAGTCAAAGCACCGCATGCAGCTACGGACAGAGGACTTTCGACGGGTTGAAGTGACGTGAACAGTGCCGCCACCTAATGGTGCGCTCGCCCGGCGCATGATACGGCTAATGGTGCGGTCGGAGACCGCACCATTTGCCCCTGACAAGACCCCAGCCGAGTGGTGCGGTCGGGGACAACATGATCTCAGTGTCGTGCGCTCCTCGGCCGCACGATTACCACACGTCGCCCTTCCGCGAGTCGTGCGGTCGGCAGGGGCCAGAACTGGAATTATCTCTCGGCCGGCGCTATTTCTGGAATTTCCGGCGACTACAGAGCCAAAAGCGTCCAAATTTCTCAGTATTATCCTCCAAACTCTTTGTTAGCAAGGATATACCAGGAAACATCATCAAGTTTATGGTACCAAGTTGTTTCCTTTCATCTTCTTCGATAGTTTTGAAACCAAACCCTGATACCCATGTGGTGACCAATTCTGGAATTGCAGGAAGCACCAACATCTTTACGTGAAAGGATCTCAGCGTCTGTAGAGAGAGAGAGAGTTCCTTGACGAAGATACTCTGCACAAGTTGCAATGAAGGGCAGCTCAGCTGCTCTGGTGCCACGTACTCCGCAAAGACCATAGAAAAACTCTTAAGCTCATAACGTTTAGATGGAGACGCCAGTTTGTGACCACTAAATGGTAACTACATTCAATCGTTTCCTAGGCACACTAACGATAATCAACAGTAAAACTTGAATTTGTAAGTACATTTTGAGACAAGAAAATTATGGACTGCCAAATAAATATTTAGGGAGCTGTAAAACATTCCTGAAAAGAGCATAACAAAGGCCATATTACATGGAAATGATCAAAAGTGATGAGAACATCTTTGGCTATGTTGTTCTTTGTAATTTATCAAGCACTTCAGAACAGCATAAACTTACTAACGCATTAATATCTATTTATAGTATTGTTTCTGATATTGTGCAAGTTGACATTGAAGTCAAAGAGTTGAATGTTCAATAACTGGTACTGTTGAAAGCAAAAGATGAAGGATAACTATGTTGGGGATGATATGCTTGCTGCTCCATTGTTTTATCATAAAGATTTGACACCTACAACACCAACATCAATTAAGGAGGTCAACAAAGGTAACAACCATGGTACTAAATTTAAATGTGAAAAGTGAGTAGTTATGAGAACTCATGTGTTCAGTTAAAAATTCTATATTTTGAAATTTCTTTGCTCAATTTATATAATATGGAATTGATTACTCATAAAAAGTTCTTACTAGAATATCTCCTGATGATTATTTATACTATATCATGTTTAATGATTCTAGAGAGCTATCTAGTGTGATTAAGAACCTTGCTGAAATTTTGTGTTTAAAATCACTAGTTAGTACTTATGCTTACACATATAAGTTCAATTTAATTGAAGATTATGGTGTAGATGACAAGTTCTATGTTTATCGAATATGCATTACATGTGACAAGTTTACTGAATTGAAATTGCATAATTTGGATAAATAATTTTTTGTGCCATGTCCTGGTCACAATGAGATGAGTTTCAATAATAGTCCTTGTTGTTTAGAAAGATTTCATAAGTCTGCTTATTCATAAGTCCTTGCTGTTTAGAAAGATTTCATAAGAAACATTTATAAGATGTAATCAGAGTAACACAGTTGAAGCATGGAAGATATTAAAAATTTTCTCCACCATTTTGGACTTGATCTAGTTTTGCCCTTTGATATCTTGTTTATATCCATAGAAAACTCGAGGACGATTTTTTTTCATGGGAGAAAGAATGATGTGAATGACAATATTGTAATGTATACATCTTATAAATGTTGTTGTATTAAATGGTTTGTGCAAAACAATGAGAATGACGTCGTTATTGATTCACACATATACCATGCATATGTATTGTTCTCTTTATTTACTACACCTTCTATGTTCATGATGTGCTAAATAGAAGTGTGGATGACAGATACATATACTATGCATATACGATATTCTCTTTGTTTAATATATTTTTAGATTATCAAAAGTTGATGACGGCTTTTTATGAAGAAGGGGAGGATGATGAGGACATCCTTAGCTATGTTGTTCTTATAATTCATCAAGCACTTTAGAACAACATGAGGTTGCTAGAAGAGTTAGAGCTTCAGAAAAGAGGCTAGATCAATTTAGCCCTTTGTATGTAAACTCCACGTTGTCTCTTGTATCAATTAGACCAACAGATCCATGTTACATTACATCAACTATTCTTATGCGACTTTTATATCTAGCAATTTTCATATTGCTCTTTACTTGAATTCTTACTTATTCTTCGATTGCTTGTAGGAATCGATCTTCGTGATTAGGTCAACCATTGTTCTTGACGAGGATGATAAAGACAAGAGTGTGGTGTAGCGATTGCTGGACAGTTTTATCGTGTTTCGATTAAGTAGCCTCGTTATCAACATCATTCTTTACCAATCGAATTATCAATCACCCAAAGGATTACCTGATACATGCAGCACATAAAATTTCTTCACCTTTCTCCAAGATTACAATGTAGAAGCCCTGATAATCTAAGTGTACTTGGATCTGATTAGAAAAAAGGTGTCCCACATCAGTAGAGTTTCAAATTTTGCAGGAAAAAATTAGCATGGAAAAAACTTGGATAACATAATTGATGATAAGGGAAAAGAAATCCAACATATATGGGATGTCCTTGCACTATCCTATCCGTCCAAAGTGCTCTGAGATTTGTGCTAAGGCAATAAAACTATTAGAAGATGGGCTATTAGTTTGAATTTTGAAAGTTTGCACAAATTTCAAGGTACATTTGATGGATAGGATGGTGCATGGATATCTATATATATGTGGGAAAACCGCTCTCTTAATGATAAATGCAATACTACCAAGAAAATATGGTAATAAATTAGCTATTGGCATTCAATCCATAAGGCATGGATTTGGCACTTTATGATATCGACAATACCATGAGTGAGTCCATGTTTTAGCGCGAGTCCAAAATTCTAGTGTCATCTAATGCCAGGTAAACACGGAAGGCACACCAAACACAAGGGCAAAAACTAGCCCAACATTAAAGTGTAAGAATACTCTTTACGCCCCGCTCGGTTGGGCTGAAAAAGCTATGGCTTATGACTGAAATTGTACTGTAACGGCTGAAATTTCACTGTAACTGAAGGGGGCTTATTTACCATAATTAAATTTTAAAAAACTAAAAATACAAAAAAAAATGCTAGCTCATTACGGACAACGTAAACGAATATAGGAAAAAAAGAATCGGCAAAAAAGCTCAAAAAAAGTCAAAAATTCAGAAAAAGACGAAATTTATAAATAGTGAAAAATAAGCCAGAAGCCAGAAGTTGAAGCCGAAGTGAGCGAGGCTTCAAATGTTGCAGGTTTTATCTGTGTAATAGAAAGTATGGGGATAATTTCCATAAAAGAAACATGTTGTTGCAGTCTTTACGACTGTGTCCTAGATCTTATGACCACGTTCTGGCCACTACTACCACCTCCTACAGCCGTACGATCACGTTGAAGAGGCTACGACCACCTCCTGTGTCGCTACGATCGCTCTGCTGAATCTCTGACCACGTAGACCACATGGTCATAAACTTCAGCTGAAGTTACGACCATGCTCACTGTTTCTCACTGCACTTCTTTCGACAATGGTCGATCACTGTAGTCGTAACGCCTTACGACCACGCAGTGATTCTGTTGACCGCTCGCTGTGGTTGTACCCTTACGACATCTTCCAGCGAGACCATGGTCTTAACTCCTTTACGACCACGTCTCTAGCACCTGTGGATACCTCCACTCTCGTCGCCGTCCTCGGCTCTGTGACCGTGGTCGTAACTCCTTACGACCACAGCCTCTGCTCCAGCGGACACCCCTGCTCGTCACCCTGGTTGTAACTCCTTTACAACCAGATCTGCTGCTCCTGCGGATGCGCTCCACCCGATCGCCGTGGTTGTAACTCTATTACGACCACGTCTGCGATCCCCTTCTCGCCGTGGTCGTAACTCCTTTATGACCATGTCTGCGAGTCTCTATTCGCCGTGGTCATAACTCCTTTACGACCACATCTACAAACCCTACGATCTCACCGACTGCCTGCGACCGCACTGGTTGCCTCCACTGCGATCACACCGACCGCCTTCGACCACACTTGCCGCCCACACCGATCGCCTACAACCATGCTGGTCGCCCAGGCCGATCTCCTACGACCACGCCGGACGCCTCCTCTGACTACACTAGTCACCTCTCTCCTCTGCGATCACGCT
This sequence comes from Dendrocalamus sinicus, assembly GCA_036346575.1. Classification (NCBI taxonomy): domain Eukaryota; kingdom Viridiplantae; phylum Streptophyta; class Magnoliopsida; order Poales; family Poaceae; genus Dendrocalamus; species Dendrocalamus sinicus. The sequence goes on from CM070670.1 coordinate 1,689,188, forward strand.
GATCACCCATGACAACGCTGGTCGCTCCATGCTATGCGGTCACGCCAACCGCCTACGACCATGTCGGTCGCTCCAAGCTTTGCACCTCCTCTGCGACTACATCACCTCCACTCGGTGCTCCTGCGACCATGCCGGTCGCCCTCTTCTCGGCAATAAATGATATTCGAATATGCTGTGCTTCTAGTCAATAGAGTTGTGTTTCATAGGTGATTACAACAATAAAGCATAATTAGACTTCAGAGGATTTTAATATAGAAATTATAGATGATAAAACTCTCTTACTAATTAAATAATATTTTGTTGTTTTAAGTGTAAAGTTTTTTTTTTGTAGTCGTGTGAGCAGAGCTGGTGTATTTCGCATTGAGTTTGGCTAGAGATCTTAAATCACATTGCGTTGCATGCACCTACCATGTACCTGTTCTCTTCTCGTTGTTTCCAACTATTATTCAATTTTGGTGGCTGTTCGTTTTTATCTAAACCATGGCACGGACCAACAATGCGACAGTCTGTGCTGATGTCTCAACTACACACGGTAGGTAGTACACATCTACAGTAGTATACTATGGTTTTGTACTGTTGTACACGCATCAGAATCAATTGTGCGGTGATGTGGACAACACGGTGGACGACGCGCATCCATCTAACTTTTTTTTTATGGGGAGCAGTATCTTTCTGAGTTTTTTTGTCCACACATGATTGGATTAAGGTTGTACATCGTGTGCTCACTACTTTCGGCATTATATATATAGGAAAAAAATACCTTTTACACCGAGTGTAATTATATCCACCTCTAATATACCACCTAAATAAACT